>JAJGOT010000166.1:420000-795000 GCA_022457155.1 Cladopsammia gracilis | reverse complement strand
CTTACTGACTAAGCTAGGTCGGGCCAGATGGGAAAATATTTGGCTCTCAGTCATGGCGCACGGACCTGGCGGTACATAGTATCCTCCCCTTCATTAGAGGAAAAAACAACATCAGTGACAAAATTGACAGTTTTGATGCAACAGCTTTATAAATAATGTAAGATACCTTCAAATCCTTTTTCTGTGCTTCTGAGATACCATCGTACATGGGGTTGACAAATTCTTTGTTCCCTTCTTCACTTGAAGCCTGGTGTGACAAGTAAAAATATATGGCAAAAATTGAACCCTTTTTCTTGAAGAATAAAATGTTGATCATGATTTTTATCGAAGAATTTCTCGATTTTATTTCTCCATTTTCTACTGTATATCAAACACTCGAAAGAGTGGTTCATCAGGTATCCAAACACCTCGAAGTTGGTTAGAAAACTCGGCTGTGCCTCGTTTTTTTAACCCACTTCGCGGTGTTTGGAAATCCTAATGAGCCACTGTTCCTCGTGTTTGATATATTATAGCCAAAATACCAGTTAATTAACAATTATTGGATGAGGTTGAGCATGATAGCGATAATTATCAAGGCCAAAGTTTGTGTTATCTGCCGAAGCCGAAGGCTGAGGCGGATAACACAAACTGAGGCCTTGATAATTATCGCTATCATGCGAAAACCGAATCCAATAATTGTTTTATTATGCATATTCCTGAGCTGCACTTGTAAAGACAAGAGCGCGCACAAAAAAGTGATCAATGCACAGCAAACAAACTATTGTCTGTAGGTATGACGTCACTTCTACATATATAAAATTCATTGTCTGTAGGTATGACGTAACAGAAACAGCAAGCAATAATTAGCTGCGTGCTTATAGCCAATCAAAATCGAGCTAGTGACACCAATGTATAATAATATGTTTTAGTCGCCCAGGAGAGGTGTTCGCTTACGAGATATCTCAAACACAGTGATTTGTTTGGAAAAGGAAGTCCTATGAATGAAATAAAATATCATAATCGTCGGTTACAAGAAGTTGTCGTTTAGAGAGGTTCGCTTGTATTTTCCAGTCTGCATGTCTCCACAAGTTTACCAACAGGATGGTAAACCTGTGATGTGTCATACCTGATTTGCGCCGTGTTTCCCAAATGTGCCATTTGAATTTGGTTGAACATCTACGCCCATCATTTCAGGATACATGGGATTATGGAAGTCTAGATGCTCTTGTGTTAAATTCTGTTGATAGATGTCATAATACAATAGTCAATAGCAGGCAATAGAATGTATTCATAGCAAATGGTTTGAGTCAGGAGCCCATTACTTGGAGCCTCCATATGTGCTGTACCCTTGAGTCAACCCTTTCCCGTAAAGAATTATTTTTAGAACAGGCTTTCCAAAGCATATGTAAATGAGCATTACTGAGCTGCGCTCTGATTGGTTATTACCAACAACGCATTAGAGCGTGACAAATTTTCCGCGAAAACTATTTCTATAAACAACTTTTCATCGGGAAGGGTTGACTCCAAGGGCTTGTATGGGAGATGGAGGCTCCAAGTAATGGGCTCCTGTTTGAGCCCACGAGCATCAGTTATTTGTCTAGTATGATCGTGTATGTGTGTGTCCATGCTGTAGCCAGAGTTTAACACGGAGACGTTCGAAGTTTGTTCGAACATCAAGCCGAAGATGTAAAACAGTTTCAAAGGAAACAACTGAGGCATTTTGGAGAATGCCGATAGCATTCAACGACTTTTTATTTTCACCAAAGTTCACTTGAATATTTCTGAGGAATGCCGAAGATCATCCGAAGACGTCCTAAGTTTATCGAAGGTAAAACAAGGTGTATGTGTAGTTTATATGCCGAGCCATTGCATTAACGGACTACACTTCGTTGGTAACGTACCGGATTAGTATCCTGCCTGAAAAATGGGTCACTTGAAGTTTGCGGAGGGAGTGAGTCCATCATTTCACGATAGAAAGGATTATTAAAATCCAGATGCTCCAGTGTATCACTCTGCAAAAGATTTGTGTAATGAATTAAACAAGTCTTAAACAGATAATAACTTGTAATGACCTCTTTAAATCTGTCTAAATGCTAAAACAAATGGCATCGCTGAGCCTCTCACAATAGTGGCAAATGGTACGATGAATCAATCAAAAGCGATAACATTTAACTGAAGCCAAGCGCGATCAAACATTCAACTGGTGCTTGGGGCGGAGAAACATGTAACCGGTACTAAGCGCGGCAAAACATGTGACCGGTGCTAAGGCGGGAAAACATGAAACCGGTACTAGAGGCGGAAAAACATGTAACCGGTGCTAAGCGCGGAAAAACATGTGACTGGTGCTAAGCGCGGGAAAACCTGTGACGGGTGCTAGGGGCGGGAAAAATGTAACCGGTGCTAAGGGCGGGAAAACATGTAACTAGTGCTGGGGGTTGGAAAACATGTAACCGGCGCTAAAGGCTTGAAATCAAAATTCTAAGCGTGGGAAGTGAAAAAACATAAGTGGTAATTAAGGGCGGGAAAACATGCAAACAGCGCCAAGCGAGGGAAACATGCAACCAGTGCCAAGGGTGTAAAAACGAGCATAAGACACTTATTGGTGGAATGGGAGGGGAAAGACATAGGCCGAGAAGTGGGGATTTTCCAGCTGGTGGAGAACGGTATGGAGCTATGCAATAAAAAGGCGGGAAAAAATGAAGATGATGGAAGGCGAACCCCTTGTTCCTGTCCCATCCCCCCTATATGTCACCTGTGGTAATGGCTGCTTGTCATCAATTGGGAAATCCAGTGGCTGCATGAGGACTGGTTCGGCTTCAAGGTTGTCATACAGAACATTGTCAAATGACATCATGCTACTTCCGGTGTAAGCCTCGTTACTGAACCGCACTGTGTCCACATTCTGAGGATTACAGAGCGGTTTACACTTGAGTGACGTAACACCAAAACCAAACTAATTACTTCGGCCAATCACAACAGACGTAGACAATCCAGTGAACCAAACAGAACTCGAACCAAATACAGGCAGCCGCCGCCAAGCGCGGGAAAACACGCGCGAACGACTCACAAGAGGGTTAGGTTGAGAAAGTGGCGGGATTTTCTAATTTCCTTTGTCTTAGTTTTTCAACAATTATTGGATGAGGTTTTTGTGATATCCAGAATAATCAAGGTCATCAGCCGAAGTGTAAGGCTGAGGCTGATAACACTTATCGAGACCTTGATTAGTCCGGATATCACAGAAACCGAATCTAATAATCAGTATATTACTCATTGTTTTAAAGAAAATAACAACAAATGCATTGTCGCACGGAACACAGTTTATTATTTTCCAACAAGAATAAAATTCACCACCCGTGAACTTTACACTACTCTTGGAAATCATGCATTGCGCGTGCACTCTACAGAGTATTCACTAATTTGGGGTGTTTCTTGGTGTTGCGGAAGCCATTGTTGGTGAGCTTTTGTGTTGTGGTGTGGGTATTGTTCAGTGTCTTTTGAATCTTTTGTTTTACGTCATTTGGTGATCACACCATCCGCAACACCAAGAAACTACCTTAATTTGCTGATTTCCAGAATTAACTGTAGGCTCTTAGCCAATGAGAAGACAGAGAGTGACTATAAGTATAATACGTGTAACACGTTTTCACCTTATTTAGACCGGGGTTCCCGGAATTCCCCTCCCCCTAACTTCAAGAATATTAAAGCTATGGTTATGAAACTTGGAGGGTTTATACTACGTATGAAAATGTCGCAGGTCACGTGACATGATGGCGTAATATAACGCAAAAATTACGTCATGATACCAAATAGCCGCCATATTGGATTCGCCATCTTGGATTTTGTTGGAAGGGATCCAAAATTGAGTCAAAATTAATTAGAAGTAACAGAAAGACGCTAAAATGACCCTATAAAAATTGTGAAAATGGCATTCAGGTTAGCAAGGTCTTTTCAAAGTGATATTGGTGTCATCGCCCAGTTCATTTGACTCAAAGACATAAAATCCCCATCCCGCACTCACCTTTTTGTAGTAGAAAGCTCTGGAAGGAAGTTTGTTCTTTTTCATCAGCCACAGTACAAGGAATATTAATAGCACAATCACGATGGAGCTAATGATAATGCCAGCAATTGCACCGCGACCAACTGAACTGCCCTCCTACATAAAACGTCAATGCAAATGTACATTTTAATAACTGAACTTCGTTTTTTATAGGCACACGCAACGGTACAAAGTTCCCATAAAGTTGAGAAAAACTCTTTGGCAACAAGAAGTCGCTAAATAATCAAGGACACCCAACAAAGATTGTTTAGGAAAACGCTTGGAATAGCGCTGTACTGTTTTCCATATCATTTTAGTGCCTTTACAGGGAACCCAACAAGGAATGTTTAGCAAAACGCTTGGAATGGCGCTGTACTGTTTTTCCAGATCATTTTAGTGCCTTTACAGGGAACCCAACATGGAATGTTTAGCAAAACGCTTGGAATGGCGTTGTACTGTTTTTCCATATCATTTTAGTGCCTTTACAGGGAACCCAACATGGAATGTTTAGCAAAACGCTTGGAATGGCGTTGTACTGTTTTTCCATATCATTTTAGTGCTTTTACAGAGAACCCAACAAGGATAATTTAGGAAAGCGCTTGGAATGGCGTTGTATTGTTTTTCCATATCATTTTAGTGACTTTACAGGGAACCCAACAAGGAATGTTTAGGAAAGCGCTTGGAATGGCGTTGTATTGTTTTTCCATATCATTTTAGTGCCTTTACAGGGAACCCAACAAGGAATGTTTAGGAAAGCGCTTGGAATAGCGTTGTACTGTTTTTCCATATCATTTTAGTGCCTTTACAGGGAACCCAACAAGGAATGTTTAGGAAAGCACTTGGAATGGCGTTGTATTGTTTTTCCATATCATTTTAGTGTCTTTACAGGGAACCCAACAAGGAATGTTTAGTAAAACGCTTGGAATGGCGTTGTATTGCTTTTCCATATCATTTTAGTGCCTTTACAGGGAACCCAACAAGGAATGGTTAGGAAAGTACTTGGAATAGCGTTGTATTGTTTTTCCATATCATTTTAGTGTCTTTACAGGGAACCCAACAAGGAATGTTTAGTAAAACGCTTGGAATGGCGTTGTATTGTTTTTCCATATCATTTTAGTGCCTTTACAGGGAACCCAACAAGGAATGGTTAGGAAAATGCTTGGAATGGCGTTGTACTGTTTTTCCATATCATTATAGTGCCTTTACAGGGAACCCAACGTGAAATGTTTAGGAAAATGCTTGGAATGGCGTTGTACTGCTTTTCAATATCATTTTAGTGCCTTTACAGGGAACCCAACAAGGAATGTTTAGAAAAACGCTTGGAATGGCGTTGTACTGTTTTTCCATATCATTATAGTGCCTTTACAGAGAACCCAACGAGAAATGTTTAGGAAAATGCTTGGAATGGCGTTGTACTGTTTTTCCATATCATTTTAGTGACTTTACAAGGAACCCAATAAGGAATGTTAAAGAAAACGCTTAAAATGCCTTAAGGACGGTGCCACCTATTGTTATTGCGCATACGTTCTGCGCATGCATTGCGCGATAGTCGCGCGAGACACTGGTTATTTTTTCAACGCGAACGCGGGTGGTAAAGACTAAGTTCTGCCCACTTTTCATGTCAACTGTCAATTCCCTGGCTCAGTTTCTAAACTTTATATTTAATACAAGATAAATAGAGTTCTCAAAAATCTATAAAAATGTGTTTATAGACCTTCTGCAGCCTAAAAGTGCTAAATTCTTTCTCTATTTTGCAAACGACACAGCCTCGGTAATGAAACTATTTTGAGCTAATTGGCGATGCTGCCTCGATCAGCAGAACGCGTACGTTTTGCCTTTCTTTACGAAGATTGTTTACATTGGCTCCTTTTCACCATT
Source organism: Cladopsammia gracilis (assembly GCA_022457155.1). Taxonomy (NCBI): domain Eukaryota; kingdom Metazoa; phylum Cnidaria; class Anthozoa; order Scleractinia; family Dendrophylliidae; genus Cladopsammia; species Cladopsammia gracilis. The sequence continues at coordinate 789,107 of JAJGOT010000166.1, read as the reverse complement.
CAAAATGTTAACAAAACTTAAAGTCAAACCAGACTAGTGTTTTTTTATACATAAAACAAGCATCCTCAAGGCATAAAATCCAAGGAAAGGCTGGCATGTTGTTATTTCAATTGACTGCAAGTTTTTGTTTGGCGGCCAAACTCGCGTTGTTTGAAATTTTTGTTTATCGATGCAAAAATCTTTTGCCAGTGGCCATTTTTGCGAATAAAAAGTATATAACAAAAGCAGAAAAACAATTGTTCCTGACCAGTTAAATCAAACAAACGTCGAAAAGGAGAATTGAGATGAGCAAAGCGTTTCGAAAAAAACCGTTTTTGACAATTGATGAAGCTTAAGCTTATTAAAAAAACAAGGCTGAAGCCAGCAACTAAAGAAAACTGGCCGCTCCAAAGCAGGGCAGCATCCGACTAAACTCTTCCCTCCCTGGATTGCTGGCAAGCATGGTTTTTGGTGTAATCTTTCGTAAACACATTTGTGCATTTAGGTTCAATTGATTTCCTTTATTCTCTATTAGGCAAGTGATGTTTTTCGAAGTCGCATCGTGTCACTTCTCAACTTCTTTGCATTAGTGCAAATTTTGATGGGCGAAAAACTTGCCATGATAAACTGAAAAGAAATCTTATCATTTCAGATCAAATAAAGCCGTAGACTTATGCGAAAAAAGTGTTTTATTATTTCACGATTTTTTTGACATTAAAGTGTAAACTCTTTTAAAGTTATCAGAGAATCCATGAAAACTACAGGAGCTTCACAAGAAAATAAACACGCGGCCAAATGAAATTACAAACCTCAAGCACTTTTCAACAAATATTTCTTAAATTTTGACTCCAAATAACCGTTAAAAGACTAACCTGCCAATCTAGAGTTTTTCGGCAGCCGACCATTCACCTCGATATAGCACTGATGTTTTCAAGATGGTAATGGATGATGTCGGAAGAAGATGCACACAGTGTAAAGTTCTTGTGCCCGAAGGAACATATAGATCAATGGAAGTAAACCGATTTTGCCTTTTTACTCCTTTACTGTGCTGTTTGACCTTGAAATCTCCGAAAAATGTTTCCCAAAACAGCACCTTACATCTACAAATAGAATTCCTTTGAATTCTACAATGTTTGTCTTTTTATCGTGCCTTTTGAACGGTGAGCCGTCGAGTGGAAATCCCAGCATGCCCCCGAAAAAGACACGCACAATATTCAACTTACTAGGGAGGGCATAGAAAAAATTGTCGCGAACCCCAAAAGTGATTCCGTAAAAGTTGAAAATATCTAAATATAACTTGTAAAAACGCGTGGTGACCCCTACTTTTTATCTTATAAAATGGAAGTGGTAATCATATTAAGCACCCTATTAATTTTTTGTTGTGGGCAAACGTTGTTAAGACCGTATTTTTGGCGAACGTGGGAAAGCTGTCAGGGCCGATAATGGCTCCGTTGTGATGATTTTGTAACTTTAAACACATAAACAGTAGTTGTTATGTTACCATTTGTTATGTGTTTTAGAGATTTTTAGAATTATTGTTGCTTTTGTGTATGTAAAGGCGAATTCTAAGGAAATCCGCGAAGAAAGATCTATTTTTCCTTTTTTCGAAAAAATGCTGATGTCAGCATTTTTTCCAGATTGAAGCTTAAATATCTCCGAAAATTGCGTGGTTACCCCCAATTTTCTCTTTGGATTCCAACAGCCCCTGCTAAGATCTACTTTTCCCGCATAGTCAAAAACCTGGCAAAATACCTTGCCATTAGGTGGCACCGTCCTTAAAAGGAAACTATGTGAAAGGTAATACTGTTTGATCTTTTCGGTTCTTATAACTGAATATTTCAGCAGCAGAATGGGGAATGCACAGGGAACCCAATGAGGAATGCACAGGGATCCCAATGAGGAATACACAGGGAACCCAATGAGGAATGTTAAGGAAAGCGCTTGGAATAGCATTGTACTGTTTTTCCATATCATTTTAGCGCCTTAAAAGGAAACTATGTAAATGATAATACATACACCTTATTCGATGATTTAACATATAATACGCGCGGATATTTTACGAGTTGCGTAGTATTTTTTCGAGCCCCGCAGGGGCGAGAAAAAATGCGAGCAATGAGTAAAATGTCCGCACGTATTATCTGTTAAACCATCGAATAAGGGATTTATTATTCGACTAAAATTCGTATATTTATAATAGCTTGTGTCTTGAAACCGGGATGCTAAGGTGTAATACGGCAATCTACTGTGTAATACGCTCGGATATTTTGCGTGTTCTCTTTTCCTTATAAGGTAAAATGACGTCACAGTCGAAAAATAAAGTTTGTTCTTTTCGGTTCTTTTAATTGAATATTTCAGCGGTAGAAAATTTTAGGGAAATGAATCTTATCCCCTGACTTTACTACTGAGCTGCTTTTGCCCTTCCGAAAATTCTAGCAAGCTGACCTTATTTCAAATCCAAACGGCCGCGACAGTCTTTATCCCTTTGAAAACAAAAGGCCTTAAATTTGCCGATGCTACGAAAGTTTGAGTCGACATCTTCTGACAACTCTAGTTTTTAATCTAATTTATAACGAATTTATAATATGACTAAGATCTTCCGAACAGCTTTTAACCGAAACGATTCGTTTTAAGGGGAACCTCCATTGTCAGAACAAATTGACGTTAAATTGTTGGATATAAAGTCGAAATTTAAATATTTAAAAGAACAGGTGCAAATATAATTTTAGTGTACAAATAAAATGGATATAAATATCACCTGTTTTCGCTTTCAAATTTCCCGCGCGCCGCCATTTTGAATATTTGTGACGTGTTACGGTTGCCGCTATTGTTAAGAATCGAAGTTCTTTTGTATGCAACAATAAGACAACCGTAACACGTCATAAATATTCAAAATGGCAGCGCGCGGGAAATTTGAAAGCGAAAATAGGCGATATTCATATCCATTTGTTTGTACACTAAAATTATATTTGCACCTACTTTTTAAAAATTTTTAATTTAGACTTTATTTCCAACAATTTAACGTCAATTTGTTATAACAATGGAGGTTCCCTTTAACGAATAACCTTGAGGTTTAGGACTTAAAAGTCCTCCTGACTAATCCAAGATTCTCCTGTCAGTCAAACTCACCTGTTTTCTCGCATTTGCATTTGCATCAGGCTGCGAAAAGGAAGTAAAACGGCAAAACAAATTGTTACCATGTCAAAAGGGATATCCACATGCTGTTAATACTTCAAAAACGTATTAATAATTCATAAGCACATGAGCCTATCGGAGACGTCAAATTGATCACGTGCATGCATCGTTATACCTGGTAATCGATAATGATTTTTACATAAGGACCACACCTAATTCTTATATAAAGATCACACGTAATCTTTATGTAAAAAATATTAATATGGGTAGTAATTATTCAGGATTCTTGGTACAACAAATGATGACTTTAATATTTTTGTTCAGTACTGTTTTACGATATTCAGTCTTTTGCCATTCTATTAGGAAACTTATCCAACAAAGTAAGCAAGCAACAGTTAAGCAAGTAAGCCATTATTTGAATGACATCAGCGCCCTCGTGTAAATTGCTAGGTAAGCGAGCGGTTCAGAGATGCAAGCCGCTTATTTCTACTCGTTCTCTACCACATAATAGAAATTGTCAGACGTTTCATCCACCGTAATAATGTTTGGGTGTCTTTGAAAGCTAATAAGGGATAAGGCACTTATCTTGTCACAGGGCCAACTAAAGGTGTGTGACATAATTAATTACGTCATGTACGTTTAATAATGTGCATTACAAAGGCAAAGAAATAACAATACCACTGAAGGCCCAACTGAATTTTTCGTTGTAGAAGAACTGGAGTGGGGTGTTTGTGCCTGTCAGGGTAGAAAACGGCAACATCTTTGGATTAGTTCGTTATTAAGGCTTTCCTTACCTTAAATTTACTTTAAATTACTACGAGATTCCTATTACGATTATATCAGTTTACTATTTATCTTTTTACTATAAATCTTTGATAATGTCTGTGGATAAAACCCTAAAGTGTGACCAACCAAATGAAAGCTACTGAGCACTGAGCAGTACTTTCCCGTGGAACTGTTTATTGTGCTGTACATGGCGGTTCTTACTTTCGATTCTGTGCAATAATTATACCATACCGTAGTTGGTTCCCCTGCGCTTGCTGTGGTAAGTTTGGTTGGTGGCACTGTGGTGGGTGGTGAAGGTCCGATAGCCTGAAATGAAATCAATTTTCAGTTACCATAACAACAGTCATTACATCATGTTGCTATTTGAATGTGTAAACGGAGTATATAATAACTGTGGAAACAAAAATGTTCTCTTGACTTGGAATGTTTTCTCTACCTCGTCAAAAAACATGCAGTCGGTGCTAAAAACATCACCACAAGTCAATAAGTGACTGTTATTACACGGTGTTTAGGTGAATAAGTGATTTACTTACTGGAAGCATCTGATCTATTACATGCACCAGGCCATTGGTTGCAGGGATGTCTCCAATAACGTGAGCCACACCATTGATCAACACTTCTCTCTGTATGAAAATAATAATAATGGAAGGAATAAGCAGCAAGCGAGTATTTTCACTGATGTTTCGAGGTTTTCCCCCTGCCCCCTCCCCACCCCCCCTCCAGTATCCAAAGAACTACGATGTTACAATACAAAGGTCTTACGTTTGGTAGCTTTCTTATGAGTAGTTTTGTCCCAGCAATGGTCGTAACAGACAGTTCGCCATTCACGTTGTTTAGTGTCAGGCGCCCTGATAAAATGTGATTCTTCATAAAGTAGAGTGTGAATTTCTGTGAAAGCAAAAGAGTGACATGTGAGCGTTAAGTAAAAGGAAGTTAACGGACATCTTAAAACTGAGAAGAACACTAAAGCGCAGAATAACGGGTTCAATTACGAGTTCAAAAGACATGTCTCTCTAGCCGAGGAATTAAACAAGTGCGGGAAAACATGCAACTGGTGCCAAGTGCAGGAAGACATGCAATTAGTGCCAAGTGCAGGGAAACTTGTAACTAGTGCAAAGTGCAGAAAAACATGCAACTGTTGCCAAGTGCAGGGAAAACATGCAACTGTTGCCAAGTGCAGGGAAATATGCAACTGTTGCCAAGTGCAGGAAAACATACAACTGTTGCCAAGTGCAGGGAAATATGCAACTGTTGCCAAGTGCAGGGAAATATGCAACTGTTGCCAAGTACAGGAAAATATGCAACTGTTGCCAAGTGCAGGGAAATATGCAACTGTTGCCAAGTGCAGGGAAATATGCAACTGTTGCCAAGTGCAGGAAAATATGCAACTGTTGCCAAGTGCAGGGAATATGCAACTGTTGCCAAGTGCAGGGAAATATGCAACTGTTGCCAAGTGCAGGGAAATATGCAACTGTTGCCAAGTGCAGGGAAACATGCAACTGTTGCCAAGTGCAGGGAAACATGCAACTGTTGCCAAGTGCAGGGAAATATGCAACTGTTGCCAAGTGCAGGGAAATATGCAACTGTTGCCAAGTGCAGGGAAATATGCAACTGTTGCCAAGTGCAGGGAAATATGCAACTGTTGCCAAGTGCAGGGAAATATGCAACTGTTGTCAAGTGCAGGGAAATATGCAGCTGTTGCCAAGTGCAGGAAAACATACAACTGTTGCCAAGTGCGGGGAAATATGCAACTGTTGCCAAGTGCAGGGAAATATGCAACTGTTGTGAAGTGCAGGGAAATATGCAGCTGTTGCCAAGTGCAGGAAAACATACAACTGTTGCCAAGTGCGGGGAAATATGCAACTGTTGCCAAGTGCAGGGAAATATGCAACTGTTGTCAAGTGCAGGGAAATATGCAGCTGTTGCCAAGAGCAGGAAAACATACAACTGTTGCCAAGTGCAGGGAAATATGCAACTGTTGTCAAGTGCAGGGAAATATGCAGCTGTTGCCAAGTGCAGGAAAACATACAACTGTTGCCAAGTGCAGGGAAATATGCAACTGTTGCCAAGTGCAGGGAAATATGCAACTGTGGCCAAGTGCAGGGAAATATGCAACTGTTGCCAAGTGCAGGGAAATATGCAACTGTTGCCAAGTGCAGGGAAATATGCAACTGTTGTCAAGTGCAGGGAAATATGCAACTGTTGCCAAGTGCAGGGAAATATGCAACTGTTGCCAAGTGCAGGGAAATATGCAACTGTTGCCAAGTGCAGGGAAATATGCAACTGTTGCCAAGTGCAGGGAAATATGCAACTGTTGCCAAGTGCAGGGAAATATGCAACTGTTGCCAAGTGCAGGGAAACATACAACTGTTGCCAAGTGCAGGGAAATATGCAACTGCTGTCAAGTGCAGGGAAATATGCAACTGTTGCCAAGTGCAGGGAAATATGCAACTGTTGCCAAGTGCAGGGAAATATGCAACTGTTGCCAAGTGCAGGGAAATATGCAACTGTTGTCAAGTGCAGGGAAATATGCAGCTGTTGCCAAGTGCAGGAAAACATACAACTGTTGCCAAGTGCGGGGAAATATGCAACTGTTGCCAAGTGCAGGGAAATATGCAACTGTTGCGAAGTGCAGGGAAATATGCAACTGTTGCGAAGTGCAGGGAAATATGCAACTATTGCCAAGTGCAGGGAAATATGCAACTGAAGCTAAGTACAGGGAAATATGCAACTGTTGCCAAGTGCAGGGAAACATGCAACTGTTGCCAAGTGCAGGGAAATATGCAACTGTTGCCAAGTGCAGGAAAACATGCAACTGTTGCCAAGTGCAGGGAAATATGCAACTGTTGCCAAGTGCAGGGAAATATGCAACTGCTACCAAGTGCAGGGAAATATGCAACTGTTGCCAAGTGCAGGGAAATATGTAACTGCTGCCAAGTGCAGGGAAATATGCAACTGCTACCAAGTGCAGGGAAATATGCAACTGTTGCCAAGTGCAGGGAAATATGCAACTGTTGCCAAGTGCAGGGAAATATGCAACTGTTGCCAAGTGCAGGGAAATATGCAACTGTTGCCAAGTGCAGGGAAATATGCAACTGTTGCCAAGTGCAGGGAAATATGCAACTGTTGCCAAGTGCAGGGAAATATGCAACTGTTGCCAAGTGCAGGGAAACATACAACTGTTGCCAAGTGCAGGGAAATATGCAACTGCTGTCAAGTGCAGGGAAATATGCAACTGTTGCCAAGTGCAGGGAAATATGCAACTGTTGCCAAGTGCAGGGAAATATGCAACTGTTGCCAAGTGCAGGGAAATATGCAACTGTTGTCAAGTGCAGGGAAATATGCAGCTGTTGCCAAGTGCAGGAAAACATACAACTGTTGCCAAGTGCGGGGAAATATGCAACTGTTGCCAAGTGCAGGGAAATATGCAACTGTTGCGAAGTGCAGGGAAATATGCAACTGTTGCGAAGTGCAGGGAAATATGCAACTATTGCCAAGTGCAGGGAAATATGCAACTGAAGCTAAGTACAGGGAAATATGCAACTGTTGCCAAGTGCAGGGAAACATGCAACTGTTGCCAAGTGCAGGGAAATATGCAACTGTTGCCAAGTGCAGGAAAACATGCAACTGTTGCCAAGTGCAGGGAAATATGCAACTGTTGCCAAGTGCAGGGAAATATGCAACTGCTACCAAGTGCAGGGAAATATGCAACTGTTGCCAAGTGCAGGGAAATATGTAACTGCTGCCAAGTGCAGGGAAATATGCAACTGCTACCAAGTGCAGGGAAATATGCAACTGTTGCCAAGTGCAGGGAAATATGCAACTGTTGCCAAGTGCAGGGAAATATGCAACTGTTGCCAATTGGAGGGAAATATGCAACTGTTGCCAAGTACAGGGAAACATGCAACTGTTGCCAAGTGCAGGGAAATATGCAACTGTTGCCAAGTGCAGGGAAATATGCAACTGTTGCCAAGTGCAGGGAAATATGCAACTGTTGCCAAGTGCAGGGAAATATGCAACTGTTGCCAAGTGCAGGGAAATATGCAACTGTTGCCAAGTGCAGGGAAATATGCAACTGTTGCCAAGTGCAGGGAAACATGCAACTGTTGCCAAGTGCAGGGAAATATGCAACTGTTGCCAAGTGCAGGGAAATATGCAGGGTGGGTTGGGTTTGCTCCTACTTTGTTTCACAAAGAACAAACCAGCGTCACGAAGCGTTGGATCAATTCTAGCGCTGTTTATGTAACAGTCACCTTAGCAGTGATAGCGCTGTTAACAGGCACAAATACAGTGAAGTTCGTTTGCGGGTTTTGTAGATCGTTATACAAAGATGACGCCTCTTGGCTGTGAATGGAAAGTTCGTAGAGGACCTGAAAAATAAAAAAAAAATATCCGTTATAAAGAAAGATACTTTATAACTCTGTCTTCCATTAAATATTTCAAAGAGAAATGTTCTACCTTGTAGAATTCCTTGGCTTTTTTAGTTTCAACGAGAACCTAAAAAGTAAATATGAATCAATGTACGAAATGAGTACAAAACTATATGAACTGTAAGTAAATAGTTGTTCCTCTGTAAGAGAATACACAAGTGAACTGATGGAAACATGGGTGTCTAAATGAAAAATAAATAAATCCTATGCAACAATCCCTCAGGCAAGATCCAGAAATTATAGGCAAAAATGTTTGAACAAAAAAGTTCAAAAAAAAATTAGAAATTATAGGCTGCCATATACCCATTTATACACTTAGGTGGAGAAGGACAATGTGTGGAGTAAATCATCAGAATAGCAGAGGCCTTTGCCAGGAATGCGTTTCTTACAACTCCTGAAGACTTTTCGGGCCCGAAAAGCCATTTTCTGTGCAGGATGTTTACTAACAGAGATTCAGTTGACGTTCGTTTTGAGAGCTAAACAATAAAATCCTACGTTGACGAGGAACTTTGCACTGGTTTTCGGGCTAAAAACTTCACCGCCAGTTGTAACAAATTGAATTTCAAAAATAACTTTCGGGCCCGAAAATTATTCGGGAGTTTCAAGAAATGCACGCCAGGTCTATGGCTTTTAAATTGTTAGTACTCCTGATATCATGTTTTCCGCAAGCCTCTCCTTCGGCTATTTCCTGCATGCCTTTTATTTTTCGTTTTTTCTTAAATAAAAAGCCCGCTTGATTCCAAATGTTTGTGCTAAGTTTATTAACTTGAAATTGTTCTGTAAATTTTCTTTGCATAATTTTTCTAAAATAAAATTAAGAAAATTGCACCTCTTTAATGGTCCCTTCACAAGTAAAACCATCTCCAGCGAAGCCTGGTCGGCATGAACATGTGACTCCATTTCCTGGGGATAAAAAAAGTTTAAAGTAAATGGCAAAGAAAAAGCTTGGTATATTAAAAACTGTATGTGGGTATCTCGAGTCACCGATAATAAACAAATGAACCAATCAGAATACAATATAAAAACATGCGACCGGTGCCGAGCGCGGGAAAACATGGAACAGGTACCAAACGCGGGAAAATATGCGGCAACTGGCGACAAGCGCGGGAAAACATGCAACCGGTACCAAGCGCGGGGATAAATGCAACTGATTCCAAGCGCAGGATACCCGCCTTTGGCAAGGGCGGAAAAAGGTGCCAATTGTTCCAGGCGCAGAGATAAATGCAACTAGTCCTAAACACAGAAAAATTTTTGCAAATTATTGCTCTTGATTGGCGAAGAACTAAGGAACCGATCCTTTTATTCCCCGAGTCAAACCTTATGTCATGCAATGCATTTAGAAACAAATGTTTGATTATGTGCACTGTTTATTACGCTGTACAAGGTGCTTTAACTTTTAAGTCTGTGGACGTAATCCTAAAGTGTGAGCATTCAAATAAAAGCTATTGACCAGTACTTGCCTGTGGTCCTGTTTACTATGCTGTACAAGGTGGTTCTAAATTTTGAGTCTGTGGACGAAATCCTAAAATATTGTCAGATTTGAGATGAAGTGTTGAATTACATCAAGTTACCATTGACAGCGCAGTCAGCAAAAGCGGAACAGCCTCCATGATTCTGAGAACAGGGTGAGTTAGGATGATGCGGCTGACACATGGAGCCCACTTCATAAAAACCAGCTTTACACTGGCAGCGCCTTCTTCCCTGGAAAATACATAGATTGTTTTGATAAATAACTACTACAAAAATATACACTCCCATATGCATAAACAAGCTTCACACAAATTGTCGTCTAAAATGTGTTATATTGTAGACTTATTAATGCCATTTGTTGGAGACTTGACTCACGGGAAGTCTCGTTCCCTCAAAAAACTCTCGTCAATTTTCAGTAACGTCAGTCGAAATCTCCGTCAACTGTTGTAACCTGTCAGAAACTCTTGTCAAATTATTTTAACTCTAGGAAACTGGCGTCAACTCTTCGTCACGTTTTGGTACGTCTCGGCAATTATCGTCAGCTCTAAGCAACTGTCGGCAACTCCTAGGAATCCTAGTCAATTTCTGACAACTTTCGCCCAACACTCGGCACTGTTGTCAATTTTCGGCAAATCTCTAGGCAAGTCTTGTCAACTTTCGGCAATTCCCACCCAACGCTCGGCAACCCTTCTTTCGTTAGCTTTGTTCCCAACAATCGGTATTTTTCGTGAACATTCGGAAGTCTCGTCAACTCTCATCAAATCTCAAACTGACTTGAGTTGCAGAGTCCTACCTCATTAAGGACTATAAATATCTCAAATATATAACATGCAAACATACCGGTGCCACGAATAGGCAAGTGGCATTGATACTGCATCCTCCATTGTTGGTTGCACATACGTCAATCATCTGGCAGTAGTACCCATCGCCATGGTAACCAGGTTTGCATGAACACGTCACGTGATCGACAGATGTTTTCTGGCAGACTGCGAAGACATGGCAACCTCCATTGTCTGCATTACAGTCCACGGATGGTGCTGAAAAACACAACCATTTTTGACAATCCTCTATCTTTATGACAGTTGTGAGAATTCCTCCAAGCCTCGTTTTTTAAAAGCCTGGTTTTCATAATTATGTCGGAAAAAAACCCAGACGATCGGGAATTTCGCTGTTTCCCGACCGTCCCAGATTTGGCCAACTTATTAAACCACGCAATCGTCGTGATCGGGGACAAATCGGGAGCGTTCTATTTTCCCGACGCGTCCCAGATTTCTGCGATGATCGGCGATTTTCCCGACATATCGGCAAAGTCGGGGACGATCGGGAAACAGCAAAATTCCCGATCGTCTGGAAATTCCCCGACATATGAAAACCAGGCTTTTTTTGCATGGGTATTCGTTTCAACTTTACTGCCTTGAGGCTTGTGGGTAAATTAGCTGGTCCGAAACGGCATGCAAAAAGGATATTCCCAAGTTGATGATTTTCTAGTTTGAAAATGAACAAAATCCACACGAAATTCCTTGTCATACCTGGACAAATATCAGGGTTGCTCACACAACTTTCACATGCTGTGCCGTTATATGGTGAGTTACACAAACACGAGCCGTCTCCATCAATCCCATCGATACACTTCCCCCGTCTGCTACACGGCAACTGAATACCACCAGGACAAGCTGAAAATATACAATTGAATTTAATACCCTCCTTACGTTCTGCCAACTGTTCTATCACTTCAAAAATTCGAATTTGTTATTGCAAGCTATCTAAAAAACTAAAAAAACTACAAGACAGTACTGCTAATTACGTTTTATTTGAATGGCAAATCTTTACGATTTTATCTACAAACTTAAAAATGTGTAAATCACAATAAACAACACCACAGTTCAGTATTACTCAATAGCTTTCATTTGAATGATCACACTTTATAATTTTATTCACAGACTCAAAAGTTATAGCCACCTTGTATAGCACGATAAACAGTAACACAGGAAAGTACTGGTCAATAGCTTTCATTTGAATGGTCGCACTTTAGAATTTTATCCACAGATTCAAAGGTTATAACCACCTTGTACAGCATAGTAAACAGCAACACAGTTCACTACTACTCATGAACTTTCATTTGAATGGTCATACTTTAGGATTTCGAGTCAGAAAATGTCCAGAACACAGCGCCATCTCTTGTCGATAAGATAATTAACTCTCACACTGGCTCAAACAAAGTATTCAAACAAAACAATCGACATGCAGAGGCCAATAAGGTCGTGAGAGTGGAATCTTGAGAAGCGTAACTTACCCAAACAGCTGGGTCCATAAAAGTTACGGCAGCAGTGTTTAACCTTCTGTCGCTGTAAACAGATTGGCTGACAACCTAGCAGATTCCCACTGTACGTGCAATTGTGACTGGTTGTACCCTTAAATGGAAAGAGCAGGTACGATCAATAACAAATTAGGGTAGTTTCTTGGTGTTGCGGATGGTGTGATCACCAAATGACGTAAAACAAAAGATTCAAAAGACACTGAACAATACCAACACCACAACACAAAAGTTAACAAACAATGGCTTCCGCAACACCAAGAAACACCCCAAATTAGACCTGCCTTGTTTTACAGAGAACTTCTCATCGTCTCCATAAAAATCCGTTTCTCTTGGATACGTCAGTACAATATTTTACTGGCTATTTCGAACTCTATGGGGCGGGCATCAGTGTCTGGCTTGTTCCGGAAGAATTTCACTTAATTGTCTGTAACTAAATGCTCTATAAGGCGACACCTCTCTAAGGCGAACAGTTAGAGATGGTCCCGAGGGTTACCGGCTTAGACAGAGTTAATCTTTAAAGATTGGTTGAACATAAATGTACCCACTGGTTTTAAAGGCTGAAGCTAAATTAACAAAGGTGTACTGTTTTTAACGTGAAATTTACTGTACTCACTACAAGTGAAGTATCTTGGGGACAGCTCACGGGAACAAAACAATTTCCACACTGACCCTAGGATGGAAACATTGTTCAATCCGTCAGCAATTTGATGCCTGAAGATTCCATCAGCATTCTAGTGCCCAATATTTTATAATTGTACCAAAAGCTAGCACGCGAAGCATGGGTATGAAAGTATTAAGTAGTATAAAGAGGTGGCAAGTAGTATACGCTAGTTATACAATGGTTTCGAGTGGTATACATAGAGATTATTGAGCGTGAAGTTGTGTAAAATGCCCAGCCGTATTACACAACTTTTCGCTGAATAAATTGTTTATTATTATCGTCTCCTAAAACCAAGTTTTTGAAACTGTTTTTCCTAGCGCGCGGTCAGAAGAGTGTAATAAAGTGTGACATTTGCACTCGTTTTGATGTGTATTTGCACTCAAGAATGCTATGTCGAATAATAGTGAAATATCCCACGAGTGACTTGAGACTTGATTTTCCTTAGTACACACATGAGCCTTCACACTGGGGAAAGGTGATGTGAGTGTGTTTGGTGCATGTTGGTCGTCAAATTGATCCAAGGGTTTTTTCTTCAAGTTCTTCGCCTTTCTGAATACCAAAATTGCAATCGCTAGTAAGGTACACTTTACCGTTATTTGTGTTTCTTTAATTTCATCACAGTTTCCACCAAATCCAAGCGGAATCAGAGCCTTGTCCACGCCAAAAGCCACTCCACCATCAAACACAACATCTCGTTTAACCAACTTGCTGTCACCATTCACAAACAGGTCACCCTGAGAACAAAAAGCCAAAAATTACATCTAACAAAATACAAAAAAAAATCTTATTTTACCTTGTGCAGGGATCATCCAGATGCTAAAAAGTTTACAAATAGTGCTCGAACGTTCTCGATCATTTTCTGAACATCGCCAAACATAAACGAAGACTTCCGAAGACTCCCGAACAAGGTCCAAAGATGAGGCTCTTATTTAGTTTTCGCACGATTGTAGAAGACCTTAGAAGATATTTGAAGATCACGATGAATAAACAGAATACTTGAAGGCTGAAAATCAAGCATTGTCGGTCAGTAATAGACCAGTACTGAAGATTATTATGGGAGACATTCCAAGATATCATCACCACCTGAAGATCACCAAGGAAGGTCAACACCATTGAGACGTCTCCTATAAGCCTTTCTAACATTTCCAATGAATTCTTAAGAAATTACTGATTACTCACTGATTAGACTCCTAAAAGCTTATCTAGTGCAACGAGTACGTACCAAAATTAAATCCTGCGTTATGATTGTCAGAACGGTCACTCCCATAAAATCCTCCCTTATACCACTCTTATCTTTTACAGTGAGTGATAAACAATTGGGAATTACAATATGATTATAAACGTTCCTGCTGAATTCTTAGTCTTGGGAATTGCTTGCTATATAAAAGAAGATATTGCATTATATAATTCAACACATTGATACACTGCCAAAATATGGTCAAAAAGTTATCAATATACGCTATGTCTACATGACGTATATCCAACGTTATAATTCAACACATTGATACACTGCCCAAATATGGTCAAAAAAGTTATCGATATACGCTATGTCTACATGACGTATATCCAACGATGGCGGTAAATTTCGCATTTTGACAAGAGAATGCAAAAATGACGGACCGGCTTCGATATTTTTTCTTCAAACTGTGCTTTGTTATCAATGTGTTCAATTATAAAACTATTATTGCGCTCAAGCATGCCTGATATCGCCTAATTTTTCGCTAAGAATTAGGCGATATCACGCGCGCTATAATAGTTAAGTATTATGTCACTAACCTTTCTTCCTTTACAAGACACAAACAAACTTGATCTTCCGAGCGTCCTTAATTCTAAGCCAGCGCCACTTCTCAAGAATGACTGAGTGCTGAAATCAGACTGAAATGCAATGCCAAATCAAACATATGATACGGATCGAGTATTATCTGCATGCCGTTTTGGTGAGTTGGGATATGGTGTTGTAATAGGCCACTTCGAAAAATACCATAATACTTTTTAAAGTGCAGGTTTGGGTGGTGCTTGATGTAAGCCTGATTTTTCCAAACTGCACGTGCTATGCTTCAACTTCTTGGCAATTTGCATACGGTGCACATTTGTATACGAACACACAATGCTACGTCCGAGTGTTCCTACATGTACTCTGAATTCCATTGTGCCATTCTAACAGAGGAGACTTGAATAATTACACCCCGGTGAGGCTACCGTGTTGTGATAGGTTGTAACAGCTTGGCCTAATTATACCTTCATGAGAAAGATGCAATGTTGATCGTGTCAAAGAAACAAATATGGGTCCCTGACGGGAATTAAACCTGTGGCTTCCGTACACCGGTCTGATGCTCCAACCACGGTTCTGTTCTCGTGTACCGGTTCACAAGGGATTTCACATTGTATTCCTTTTGTTTATAGGGTATTATGTCCGTGTAGTCTATTGTTTAGTCTTTTGCTTTTGTCCTTGAGTACCGGTGCACCAAGACAGAACCCCAACCACTGAGCTACGAGAGACTCGTGGCGCATGTGTGGTGATAAATAAAGAAAGATGGTAAGTTTTAAGTTCGGTAATGAAATGAGAAAGCTGTAATGTTCGTCGTGTCATCGATTTGTTTTTTATTTGTTCCATGCTCGTGACATGATGGACATTTGTTTACCAAGCTTAATCCTTTAACTCCCAAGAGTGCCAAGGATAAAAATTAATTTAAAATCCTAAATTTCATTTTGTAAAATATAGAAAAACAAATGGTACCATGCAAAAGTGCTGCCGAAGACGTTTCATTTGAATGGTCACACCATAGGATTTCATCAACAGACTCAAAAGTCAGAACAAATGGTACCATGCAAAAGTACTGCTGAAGAGGTTTCATTTGAATGGTCACACCATAGGATTTCATCAATAGACTCAAAAGTTAGAACAAATGGTACCATGCAAAAGTACTGCTGAAGAGGTTTCATTTGAATCGTCACAACATAGGATTTCATCAACAGACTCAAAAGTTAGAACAAATGGTACCATGCAAAAGTTCTGCTGAGGAGGTTTCATTTGAATGGTCATATCATAGGATTTCATCAACAGACTCAAAAGTTAGAACAAATGGTACCATGCAAAAGTACTGCTGAAGAGGTTTCATTTGAATGGTCACACCATAGGATTTCGTCAACAGACTCAAAAGTTAGAACTACACTTCATATCTCCATAATTGACTCTGGGAGTGAAAGGGTTAAGATCCACCATCTTGTTTTATTTATACCTTCATGTTATGCATGAGGGTAAAACCCTTATGCTTCAAAGCGCCACTCCCACATGAGGTATTATAGAAAACGGTGCAATCGCGAAAATTTAGAAGTAAAATAATCACTTTTCTCAAGACTCACCTGAATGTGTGCTACAACATGGTATTGTATAAAATGGATCAAGTCCAGCACACGGAGAGGATCCAGCAGTTTATTCATCAAGTCCAGCGGCAAACTTCTGATGGCGCCATCAGTCGGCCAGAACATTAACACAGGTCTGTTTACTTGAATATCCAGCTTGTTTTGTAACCCCGCCAACTGCAGAAGGAATATGAATAAGAACACGTTTTCCTAGGTTGTAGATACTCAACATCCTTTTTCTTTTTGGTAGATACGCAACAGACGACAGTCTTTATGGCATCTTGGTTGGTAGACAAACTTGTAAATGTTCGTGATTTAGGTTACCATAACGCCGCAAATCTCCTAGGTAACTAAAAACCCAATTTTAAAACTTATACACTCTTTTGATTTTTGAAATATGCACATTCCATTCATTAGGGGGAAATGAGATTAAACAAGGACGTCCGAATGTCCCACTTCCCGTGTAATTTCCTCCTAATTTCTTCCCCTTCGAGTTATACGGCCTTTCAAACCCTTTCTTTAGCTATTACAAAATACTACAAAACGACACAATTTTTTTTTCTTTTTTCCAGATTCCTGCCCCGTTCTCGTTTATTTGCCTCTTTTCCTCCCAACTTACCCATCCCTTGCACCCACCGCCTGCGCTCTCGTCCCCCTCCCCCATAAAATCGAAAAGTTGCGGAATGACATTACTGACCTCAATAAGCTTTGCAAACTCGTTGTATCCAAGCTGTTTAGCCACATCAATATAGGAACCCTGTTTATGTGTAAACAGAAAAATAACTCTTCTCAGTTGTTCATTTGTACAAAGTGATATTCTACACATGTGAGAAACATTCGATGATGTGCACCGTTATAACCTCAGAAATGCACAGGACTTCCGTTTGCCTGCCGTCAAAACCAACAGGGGCAAGCAACGGTTATCTTACCACGCAATTAAGGACAGTAACTCTCTACCATAGGATGTTAGAAACAGTACTACCATCGCTACTTTCAAATCTAACGTTCTCAACATCTCAGCCATGTAATCCATTCGGCCATTTTACTAAATTTATAACATGTTTAGTTAATTATGTCTTTTAGGACTCCTTTGAAATCATGTATATGAATAGAACATCCTAGATAAACATATAGTTAATAGAGCAGTTTTTAATTGAGCGTCGAAAGTAATTACACAATTGCTTTGGTTTTGCATTGCTAAGCTTTGTGATTGGCTAAAAAATCTCGCGCCACTTTTTCGACCAATCAGAAGTAAAACCAAAACCAATCGTGACTTGCTCGCACGCGTTTTCCCGCGCTTGGCGCCGCCGACATGTAATTGTTTCGACCTCTGATTAGTTCAATGGATTGTTTATGACTGCTGTGATTGGTCAGAGTAATTACTTTGGTTTTGGTTTTACGACACTCAGTTGAAAACTGCTCTAAATCAATGTACTTCATACCTTTGGACTGGCAGCTGCAGACGAAGGCGGCGGACTAAGAACACTATCCAGTTTCACAATTAAGCCATTTGATGACTCATAAACTCCAACTATTTTGGAAATATTTCCATAACTATCAGAAAAATATGTCATGTTACCCTGTAAAAAATAAAAGACAAGGAAAATTGAACATTGGTAAATGACATATAGTGTAACATCAGAAACCCATAAGTGGGTTGAACCCACTTATGGGTTTCTGGTAACATCTGATTCTTTACAAGATAAAGATAATGCGACAGTGCGATAATGTGACAATGCGACAGTGCGACTGCCGTAACCGAGGCCACTTTTAAAAATACTGGAAATCAATCACACCGAAAAGCAGACATGAAGAATTTCAACGAATTGTCTTAACTAGAACCACAACACGCCAAGGCTGGAATTCTTTATTTCTGTTCTGTAGTGAAAGCCGTTTACTTTATGTAATTTGAGGCCCGGTATCAGTAGTTGCACTGTAATACACTCTAACTCACTTCAAAAGATGACATGTAAGGAACCGCGGGGGGGGGGGGGGGGGGTACCCCATATAATGGGCTATACGGGGATGCTCCGACCGAAAGGGGTTATTGAGGCTGGAGGTATATGAAAGGGTAGGGATTTCACGAGTTGAAGTATAGAAAAAGGTAAGGAAAACAAGCCATTTAGATGCATATATAAAGGGCCTTCCAAAATGTCTCAAACAGACGCACGTTATTGTTTGGTTGAAATCAATAGTGGTAACACTTGATGTTTTCCGTGGATATTGTTCCATAAGTTTATTTCAAGGGTATAATAAAGAGATGCAGTGTTTCTTTTGTAGGTATATGAAAGGGGTACCATTTTGTATGGAAGGCATATAAAAGGGTTACCTTTCCTGTCAAAAACGGTATATAAAACGGCAAGAGTTTGGACCTCGGGACGGGAGCATCTCCCCCCCCCCCCCCCAGAGAAGCACGGAAATGCAGCAATGCCATTAGTTTTCGAATTATAAACTTTCATATCAAGTATGCTTTTCATTTAATGATGGCAGGAATACCTCTTTTTTCACTGTGATATGTGGTCCAAGCAGTGTTGTAAAATTCCCAGTGTCGCCCTTGAAGGACATTCTTGCACAACTGATAACGTGATACTGCAACAGTGCTTCCTCCTGGTTTAATGGAACGTTTACACTTCGACGCTATGCAACAACAGCAATAAAAATAAAACGAAAAAGAAAAAAATGGAGAGAGAACACATCAGTCGCTGAGGTTCATCATGTAAAAGTATCGAATGTACAGTGAAAAAGGCAAACGTGTTTTTCTATTCCAATTAAGGATTGAAAAAGACAGAGATTCCTCAGGCTACAATTTATTTCTGTTACATGAAGTAACTAAGAGCATTACTATACTCGAATAAGCGCCGCAAAAAAAGAGACGAAAAATTTAGAGATCATTGCTGTTAAAAATTAAATAAAATAAAACCAACATTGTTTATCAAGGGTGACACTTCACATTCATGCATTTTTGAGTAGGGAGGAAAAAGCGGAGGACCGGGGGGAAAAACCTAGGAAAAAACTCTTGGATCAAGGACGAGAGCTGACAACAAACTCAACCCACATATGACGCCGTGTCCGGGAATCGGTCCCGGTCCACATTGGTGGGAGGCGAGTGCTCTCACCACTGCGCCATCCCTGTGCCATCTCTGCTCCTTCCAACTGTTGATGGTTTCAGTTGTTTTAATTCTTAGTGAGTTATATCCTACCTTCCGACTCCTTGATTTCGATGTCGCTAGAGCAGCATTAACTGGAGCCAAAAGGTTAAAGTACCCATGTGAACCAAGAAGTTTGTTCAGACCATGTTTCTGAAAACAGACAAAGTTAAATGAAGCGAACGATCGTAGTTATTTTTGTTTATAGTTCGCTTCACTTGCTCCCTAGAAGCCCCCAGAACAATGTTTACGCTGAAATGTTTAACATTTTCTAAATTACTGGGCGATCAAAGCCCTTTAGACAAAAGAATGAACTTATGACCACAACATTCGATCCCACTAGAAGCTCTGTTAGGCAGTACGACGTGTGGATGGCTTGTCATTCAGGTGGCCATTGCTTAGTGGTATCCAAGCACATGATCAAGTCATGCAAAGGGCCCATTGATTTGAGTAGAATATACAGTCAGTTCTCTTTATTACTTACCCTGATGAGGCTGTCCATCTCGGACAATTGTGGATCAAACTTTAGAGCCTAAAACAGAGCAACGTAAAATCTAAATCATTTAACGGGCTTCTAGCTGGTACAATGAAAAAAGAAGCGCTTCAAAAATGCAATGACAGAAACGTTCAGACAAATGACAGACAAAACCTTTCAGCTTGACAGAGGCGTTGGTAGCTTTGAAATTTTTATAAAGTCAAAATTTAAGGAAATTTGTAGGGGACATTATAGAGCAGTTTTCAATTGAGTGTCGAAAGTAATTACACAATTGCTTTGGTTTTGCGTTGCTACGCTTTGTGATTGGCTAAAAAAATCTCGCGCTACTTTTTCGACCAATCAGAAGTAAAACCAAACATGCCGCCGACATGTAATTGCTTCGAGCTCTGATTGGTTCATTGGATTGTTTACGACTGCTGTGATTGGTCAGAGTAATTACTTTGGTTTTGGTTTTACCACACTCAATTGAAAACTGCTCTATTAATTCTTGCGGTCTCTATTTACCTCCATTATATCACCAATACAAGTGAATCCATCACCGACATACTCCCTTCTACAGACACACATTCGCTGATGTGGTCCCACGTGTTTACAGACAGCTCTATCACTACAGCCTCCATTATCCTGGTAACAACATAAATTACATAAGGCACGGCATTCGTGGAAAGCAGCTTTAGTTAGGTTTAGGTTTTAAGTATAGTTTTTATAATAGTATCTTATTTATTTAACGCATGTTGATATCGATATATTTTAAATGTTTTTATTATTTATAGCTGATGAATTGTCCGTGGATAAATAAAGATTATCTATCTATCTATCTATCTATCTGTCTGTCTGTCTGTCTGTCTGTCTGTCTGTCTGTCTGTCTGTCTGTCTGTCTGTCTGTCTGTCTGTCTGTCTGTCTGTCTGTCTGTCTATCTATCTATCTATCTATCTATCTATTACTGAACCATTAGTGATCAGTCATCTGTGGAATATATCTTTACATAAATCCTGCGCCATAGAACCTCATGGAATTGTTAGAGCGGTTTTCAGTTGAACATCGAAGTCAGTTTTGCTATTGCTTGGGTTTTGCAGTGCTATGCGTTGTGATTGGCTAAAAAGTTTTCGACTTACATAAAACAAGAGGCTCCCAGCAGCCTATACTCATGCGCATGCGTAAGAAAGTTTTAAGATATATTAATTATTTTTAAACAAGATAAGATGTCCGACATGGAGAAGAGTTACTTCTTTCATTCAGTCATCGTTCCTGCAAACCATGTTGTTTACTATTGATTGTTTTGTAAATGAAGGCTGCACCACAATGAAGCCAGTGATTCGGCTAAGTCATATATATACCGGACGTGAACATTAGCAATGTAAGGCCCCGTCCACACGTATCCGGATATTTTTGAAAACGGAGATTTTTTTCTCCGTATTCGAAAACATCCGCGTCCACACGGACCGTATTACAATCGTATTTGCCCGTCCACACGTATACGCGAAAATTTTTCGAATACGCTAGACTTCACATGATGAGCATGCGCAGGCTACTGGCACATGCGCGCTGTGAGAAGCATAAGCCCGCGAAAATCAAAGAGTTTGCCGCCATCTTTGTTTTGACGTCATCGTATTTGAAAACCTTCGTTTTCGACCGTCTACACGAATACGATAAATCTCCGTTTTTAAAAATCTACAGTCTGGAGAGCGTATTCAAAAACCTCCGTATTTGTTGCCGAAAACGCCGTTTACGTGTGGACGGGAGGTGCAAACGAAGAAAAAAATCTCCGTTTTCGAAAATATCCGGATACGTGTGGACGGGGCCTAAGTGGGGTTGTAGGAGACGCTGTCGTGACATTTCAGTGACGCTGTTTTGCCGGAAGTGAGAGTAGCCGGAAGTCACTAAACAGGAAGTGTAAATGACAAAGCTATGAACCAGAAGTGTACAATTTAAAATATGCTTGCATAAATTTGCATGCAAAATCGTGACACAAAAAATAATAAAAATAATAACAAGAAAAACAGAGCCGATACCTTACCTCATGCCGCTTCGCGCATGAGTAATGAGTGTTTATCCAAACTGCAGTCACATTTGTGAAAAGCGCCGGTTGATTGCAAGTTCTCCAGTCTCACCATTCCCATCAACTTCGCAAAGTTTTAACTGAAGGTACGTCCACCTTATGAAAGTTACGGTGTTATATACACGTCCTATAGTTATAGAGTGCGGGCGATGTCTTCAGCGAGGGTCGTACAGGTTTATTCTCGTGATGCGTGATTAGCTGATTTTATTTTCGGTGAAACGTGAATTTAATAAATTATTCTTCGTGATCCGTGACCCAAAGGTTTTGCGTGACCCGTGAAGAACTTGAATAACCGATATTCGTGATTTCACCACTTTTTCCACGTGATTTTGAGTCGCGAGACCTCCGGAAGATTTTGACTATGAAAACATCAAATGCGACCTCCGAACAATTATCGTAACGTCTCGTAAGGCATTGGCAACTACCAAATAACCGAGAGCGGCTAAACTGCAGAATACCCTGCCACTTATTTGCATCTCGTTGAATAACAAAAGTACCTATCGTGTTATGCCTCGTTCTACAAAGCATTTTGACGCAAGTAAATGAAGTGGTCTGTAGTGGCAGGGCATTCTGCTGCTACTCTCCGAGAGCTTTCCTCGATGATTTTCGTTTAATCTTTGTAGACGTCGTAAAGTAATCGATTGGGTTTTCACGTGCTTTGCGCATGCTTATCATGTGTCAGATGTCTACGAGGTCACAGGACAGTGCTTCTAGGTCATTCTAAACATGGCAGCGCAAACGGAGAAGATTTGTACGATTGTACGTTATATTTTACATCGACCCAAAGTCCTTGGGTCCACTCAATTTCCTTGCGGGAAAGGAAAGAATTCGATTTTCTGTGACAAATGAGCATTCGTTGTTGAGAGTTTTCAGAAGAAAGTTCGCAGAATTTGCAGGATTCTAGGCAGAGGTCGAGAAACGTGGCCTTGGTTCATGCATTGAGCTAAAAAAGGGAAAAGGGAAAAGACGGCAGTAAGGCCTTTGCAATAAACACGCAAGAGCAATGGGATGAGGAGAGGCCTTTACTATCAAGACCTACATAAAGATCTATGAAGATCACCTGTTATTCAAAGGTATGTGTAATTGAGGAGCTAGATGAAGATCTAGGAACGATTGTGCTTGAAAATACCGAATAGACCGAATGACAATAAGCCATTTTCGTATTTAAAATTACCGCCGAATTCAAACACCAATGACACATTGATACAGGGTTACACTCGTTCAGCGACCATAGCGAATATTGGCCGGAATGGCTGCTTTTATGCTACAGACGTCTAAGACGTCCAGACGAATTAAGCGTCTGGCTTTTATGTGCGTCTAGTATAAATACGAAATATGTGACTTTCGTAAAAATAAAACTAGATTCTGGCCACTAAAAGGCTACAAACGGACCTGAATAAACCGTAATCCGGCTAAACAGAGGTCAACATAGAAGTCAAATTCAACAAACCTCATCTAGGCATCTAAAGAATGTACAAAGAACATATGCAGAAACAAAAGTGACCTGACTAAAGTCCAAATTTCTCGAAATCTCGAGCCTTCCAGCATTGCTAAGGCAAGCGATAGTATCATCCTTTGTGCCAGCTATGTAGACAAGGTAATCTATTCCATCACATTAGAGATGGATGGAGTGGCAGTTAAAGGCCGCGTTACTGTTTTGGCAAAATACTCAGCGTCTTGCACAGAAGTAGTGTCCCTTTGCCTGTCTCACAAGGGCCAACCCAGGCGGAATCATAGCTATTGCAATATCAACACTACTATCCTACTGAACGTAACTGTCGAATGTAGTGAAAGCACGTCACGTGACCTCGTACCTCGGTGGTATAGTTTATGTGGACATCGGAAGCCTGCAAATAAAGACGAAGAAAAGTTCCCAACCTCAATCAATCGAGCTTCTGGAAGAACTTGACAGTTACTTGGGAAAAACAATAGAAAAAGCATTGTCACATAGCAACGACCGCAGCACAGGTAAGGTAGGTAAACCAAGCGGTTCTCAAAGGAACTTTTTCTAATCAGACAAAGCTTTTGGTCAATATGATCTTAAGGTCGCGGGGGATACCTGGTCATGAATAAATTCATAAGGCAAAATTTTAGCAGGGGTGCCACTTTGAAAAACGTTATATCGTGAACGTTTGAAAGCCGATTTCGCTAACATTTAACAGAGATATTGGAGAATAATGGAAGTGCATAAGGATTGCTTTTTATTGAAGGGATCGCGCTTTGCGTCAATGCTGTAAGCTACTAAAGTTAGTTTGTTTCAAAACGTGGTTTTGTGTCCAAGTTTGCTCCTCGAGAAGAACACAAAGCAAGTTGATATCACCACTCACTGATCCGTCAAAACGTCTATTGTGTCATATCTGACTCCGATTTTTTGATTTCAACTTTAATTAAAAGTTATTAGCTTTTAAAGGAGTAAAATTGTCCATGTTAGAATTTGAAGCTTCATATCTTCCCTTTGAAAGCCTATTTAAAAATTTTGAGTCAGATATGACAATCTACAATACACCTGATTTACCTCCCTGCAGTGTCAACTCATGAAATTCTCTATCCGCGCTGAATTCTTGGACACAAAATTGCTCGTTTTTACGCTTCCGAAGGCTTCCCGAGCAAACACGAATGCAAAAACTGGATATATGGTAATTTTGCTAATTTTAATCCACGGGCTATTGTCAACACTTCATGCAGAAGTTTTCTATAAACTCAGTTTTCCTTTTGGGTCATCCATTCGATTAGCTCTAGCTATTTGGATGCTCCAAACTCACGAATTCTATCTGTTTTTTTTCCCTTTGGTTTTTCTCTTCTATATCTGTAATCTAGTTTTATTTTTAAATTATTTTCTTTTTTCCTTTTCTGTAAAGATCGTGTGAGTTGAATAAAAAAATATTGTATTGTATTGTATATTGTATTGTATTGTATATTGTATTGTATTATTGTATTGTATTGTATTGCAGAAAGAACAAAGCGTTGACACGCTTTGCACGTTCAATTATTGATGCAGAAACATTACAGAGCCTCGCGCATTTTCGGTATCAGCCGTCGCACTTCCCCCGCGACCTTAAGGTCGCGGGGGACAGGTTCCGCTCATCAGAATGAATTTGTGAAAAGAGTATGCACGAAGTGCGACGGCTGATACCGAAAATGCGCGAAATATTCACGAACAGGCTCTGTAATGTTTCTGCATCAATAATTGCACTCGCAAGGCGTGTCAACGCTTTGTTCTTTCTGCATGAACCCGTGGATTAAAATTAGCAAAATTACCATAAATATATATTTTTTGCATTCGTGTTTGCTCGGGAAGCCTTCTGAAGCGTAAAAACAAGCAATTTTGTGTCCAAGAATTCAGCGCGGTAGAGAATTTCGTGAGTTGACACTGCAGGGAGGTAAACTAGGTGTATTGTAGATTGTCATATCTGACTCAAAATTTCTAAATAGGCTTTCAAAGGGAAGATACGAGGCTTCAAATTCTAACGTGGACAATTTGACTCCTCTAAAAGCTAATAGCTTTTAATTAAAGTTGAAATAAAAAAATCGGAGTCAGATATGACACAATAGACGTTTTGACAGATCAGTGAGTGGTGATATCAACTTGCTTTGTGTTCTTCTCGAGGAGCAAACTTGGACACAAAAACCACGTTAAAAAAAAATAACTTTAGTGGCTTACAGCATTGACGCAAAGCGCGATCCCTTCAATAAAAAACAATCCTTATGCACTTCCATTATTCTCCAATATCTCTGTTAAATTTTAGCGAAGTCGGCTTTCAAACGTTCACGATATAACGTTTTTCAAAGTGACACCCCTGCTAAAATTTTGCCTTATGAATTTATTCATGGCCAGGTATCCCCCGCGACCTTAAGACAAGGTCAGCGCAGCCTGTTACTTCGGCCACGACTGCTACGCCTTCTATGTCACACGAGGCCATTGAAGAGGGTCAAGCAGTAGAGGAAGGTGAGGTAGAAGAGAAGGAAGTTGGGCTCTCCAACATGAAACAGTTAAATTTTAGGCATTTTAACATTTACAGTAAAATAATTCACTGTAACAGTAAATTTCATCCAGATAGAAACAAAAACGGCCCCAATGATTGTCTAAAACGTCTAAATCGTAACCCCTCAGTGAAAGTGTCAACGGCCGCTTACAGGAATGTCCGCTTATTCCATTCTACATAACTACCAATATACCGAAAGATAATCACATATTAACGTTGGTGCCCCGTTGTCTGGAAGCATACACGGCTTTCTTTCATTCTCCCGAACTCTAACGAACCCCGGAAACCAACCAACGATATTGACTACAGTTTAATTGTATACTGACGGCGTTTCAAGGGTATCCAATTTAGTTTTGGCACGACTTAAAACTTACCTCATAAATAACAAAAGAGGTATTCAATATGATGGACTAATAAAAGCAGAGGTCGCGTGTTCGAGTGGTAAATAGCTTGGATGCGGCTTACTAACAGCCAGACTGAAGTCGTAAAGACAGCGACAACACCTGTTATTCAAAGGTATGTGTAATTGAGAAGCTAAAGTGAAGAGTATTTAGATATTAACCGAAGGGGATCAAAAGAACCTGCTAATCGATTCTAGCATGTTTGCGCTATACCGTCTACCCGTGTCGTGCCTGTAGCAGCCTTTAAAAGTTTTGTGTAGTTATAAAATTAACAAATGCCTTTCCACAATCTTAAAGACCACTCGTTCTCCTTCGTCCATTAAGGCTTGTTTACACGCAACGCAAACTTACTGAAGCGTAAGAGCAAGCAAAAGCAGAAGAACCTGGCTACAAACTGGCGCGACGCAAGCGTGCTTTTCAACTCACTTTTCAGTACAGTCAGTGCTCGTATGAAAGTATGGTTAGAAATATCATTGTTCAGAATTAAGGATTTATTTAAGTATTCAGTTCGGTTTACAAACTTATTTCGATGTTATGTATTTGCATGGAGGGATTCAGTTAGTGTGACGGATTATTTAGCAAAATACCCGCCACCTCGAATTTCGTCCATTGCTTGATTGCGAATGGGAGAAAGTGACGTCAAAGACTCAAACATACCTCACGGGTTGAAATTATAATAACAATAAGTATTGAAAATCACTCGAAAAGCAACAAAAACTTTGGACTTGTTCTTCGTGCAATTTTCTATGCTGATTGTTATTATAATTTCAACCCGTGAGGTATGTTTGATTTCTCCCATTCGCAACCAAGCTTTGGAACAAGGTTGATTAATGGCGGCCGTAAATTCTCGGAAATAAATATTAAAATGAAATGACTTCCGATGCTCGTAATTGATTGAAATCTGGCAAGATGAGTAAGAAAGTCTAATTGTACACGAAAATGTAAAAAAATGAAAATCAAACATTTGATCATAGGGGCACTTTAATGGAGACATGTTTCTGAAAACGTTGACTGAGTCGTGATTACCACATTCATGTTCGAGTGGTATACAACTGGGAGCGGCTTACTAACAGCTCAGACTGAAGTCTTAAAGACAGTTACAAAGGTAAGCTATGCTAAAGTACAGTAAACACCCGCATATAAGAACACATGGATTAAGAACATCAGGCTGAAATTTTGCAAATAAAGCACCATTTTTATAAGAACAAAATCAGCCTGGAAATATAAAATGTTCTTATAAAATGGATAAGACATTAAAAAAATTTCAGATCATACAGAAGGCCTGCTGCCAAATAACTACAGCTCATCAGCTGTGATGCTGTTTTGCATTTGTTTTGAGCTTTTTTCCCTTCAAATGATCTAGTTACTTGTAGGGAGACATGCAGTACTGTGCTACATTTTCTTCCCATTAAATATGCTAATTTAATCTCAAGCAGTTTTTTGCATTCCAACAACAAAATTTAAGAACAATTTAAGAACACCTTCAGGCTGATTTTTCACTAAGCACCCGATAAATAAGAACCTGATCAGCCTAACCTCCAAAATCGTGTGTTCTTATATGCGGGTGTTTACTGTATTCGAGACAGAGGAGCTATAGAGTGAGGCTTGTTTAGATATTAACACAAGGGATTCAAGCGAAACCAAACCTAGACCGATTCTAGCATCAGTTTGCGCTATACCGTCTAACCGTGAAGTCTGTAGCAGCTTTAAAAGTTCTATGTAGACTGAAAGAAAGACTACTCGTTCTCGATCAACTTGCACATTTCAAGAAATTTATCGAACAAAAGCAAACACGAAGGAAAGCAACAACACGATTTCTTGCCAATTATACAGTTATACATGGATAATCTGCGTAACCGTGAAGGCGTGTGATTTTTATAATTTTTCAGCTAATTTTGGCGATTTCATTCTACCATTTTAGCTTTAAATATTTTTGCCTCTAATAATTACAGGAATGCCTGCTATATGACTGAATTATTCTACACTGCTAATCAGTACCGTCCAAAAAAGTGTTGCGTTTTGGATCAAGTGAAATATGGAAATGATCCGAGAAGGGAATAGATTCATTGAAGCATTCATTTCAGATAGCAAAGCCTTCTCAGCGTTTACGCCGTTTCATTGTGTTTATCGGCTTCAGAAAGGGTCATCAGAGTCTTTGATCTCACGTACCGAATCCAAGATGCCGGTTTGCGCGTTAGAAAACAGGAATAAAGAGAAATTGTGTAGAAGGCAATTTTTTGCTCCAAGGCTTCGGTACGTACTGATTGATGTCGCATATCTATTTAAGGCCCCGTCCACACGTATACGTTTATGTTCGTAAACGCATAAGTTTTTATGCGTTTAGGCCTCCCGTCCACACGTAAACGATGAAAACGGTCACCCTAAACGGATATTTTCTTAAACCTCTCCAAAGTGGATATTTTCGAAAACGCTGTTTACCCGTTTAGGTGTGGACAGCGTAAACGGAACGAGCCAAATATTTTCCCATCCAGCCCAACCTAACTTAGTCAATAAGCATTTTATCATATGACCAATTTGGAGACAAAATTCCTTGAAATTTTAACGCGCGAGGCCGTCCGCTTTTGTAGTAGGGCCGTACGCCTTTTTCCGGCCCCGCTTGCGCAAATGCGTACGGCCCTCATACGGGACTTTCATCAATGGTTTTGCAAAGAAAAGGTTCGCAGGGCCGTACGGGTCATATGATAAATACCACTTATCTACGCATGCTCCTCGAGATTTTTAGCGTTTACGTGTGGACGAGAGGCCTAAACGCATAAAAACTTATGCGTTTACGAACGTAAACGTATAAGTGTGGACGCGAGCGTTTTAGATAAAAACATATGCGTTTACAGACGTAAACGTATACGTGTGGACGGGGCCAGAAATGCACTGAAACCGGCTCAGTGAACGTCTTCAATTCAAAAACATGTCTCCAGGATCCAGAGACCATGAACAAAGCTATTTCAGGATTTATATTTTAAACACGAGAGAGAACGAAACAGTTTGAAAAGCATTTCTTAACAGATTCGCAGAGTTATAACAAAAACAAAAAATTGTTTTCGCGGCCGTAATTTTAATTCACACATTTTATTGGGAGATCACTTTTCTCTCGTTTTCGTTCTGGGTTTTTGCATGCTCTGTAGTTGTGATAAGCAGTAAATACTGAATAATTTGGTAAAATACCCACCACCTCGAATTTCGTCCATTTGGGCTTGTTGGCACGCAACGCAAGCTTTAGGTTAGGGTTAGGGCAATGCAAAGTTTGTATAAGAGCTCAAACGGGGTTTTGTGAAGGGGGTCGTAAGTAGAGCTGTCCGCTTACGAGAGTGTCCGTTAAAAGAGCTTCCACTGTACATCACTAACACAAACCAGTTACAAAACGACATTCTAGCTGAGCACCCAACAATATGTTATAAATTTGGGAGAAGGCCTAGAAAGTCTACAGCCCCTCAAATGGCCCTACGTTTAGGCCACAAGATTTTTTTCGAAATCCCCCCCCCCCCCACCCTCTAGAAACTAGCGCCTTCGGCGCGAGTGCTGGGCCACACCAACAATTTTTACGGTGGTGACTAGAATGGATACTCCAAAATCAGGTTGGACACCTTATTGAGACTTATATAACGGAGTAACTGGTTAGCTTTCAGTTGAGGTTAGGGGCAGCAGTTTATATAGTTAAATTTAGGACTAAGCAACCCGAGAAGCTAGGTGGTACAGTGGTAGGGTGGGCTATGTAAGCCTAAGCCTAGCTGAGGTCGCAGGTTCAATCCTGAGTGGGGATTTTAGATTTTCTTTTTTACACTTAAAAATTTATTGAAAATAAATTTTAAGTGTTGACATTTCGTTATATAATTCTCAATAAGTGTCCGAGGTGATCCAACCTGATTTTGGAGTATCCATTCTAGTCACGACCCAATTTTTACCGTGCAACGGACCTGTGTCCTTCCTAATCTCGTACCCAGATCTCCCACGTTCAGTACAGTACAAGCACGAGTGAGATCTGGGTACGACATTAGTTCCTTCCTTTCTAAATTTACATGTCTATGAACCACGAACGTTTCAGCGCCAGTTTCCGTTATGCCCTCAAATATGAGAATTCTTTCCAAATATATTGCAAAAGCTTCAATCTGGCTCGAGGGTCAACTCTTTGTAGGTTATTTTGTAGAGTTGTAAATTATCGTTCTTTTGAAACTCAGTAAAAGCTGAATCAGTGTTTTTGTAGAGTTTTAAACTTTGACATAATAATTTACCTTAGCAATTTACGCAGAGCAGGTAAGTATTTACAATCCTAAAAGACTGTTTTTTTTTAACGAATGGTTAGAGTCGTCTATCGAGAATGACTAAGGTATGCAACTTGCAATATGTAGCCTTCCTTTTGCCTTTCTCGATTTCGCTTCCTTCAAACACTCCTTCTTTGCCACTTGTCTTTGCGTAAGAGCAGGATAAAAGAGTACGTTGCTTGTTTATTATTGTGATTCGGGAAAATAAAATTTTGATATCCGTGATCCGTGATTCGTTAGTTTTTCCGCCCGTGAACCGTGATAGAGACCCCCCCCCTCCCCCCCCCCCTGTACGACCCTTATTATGATATGCATGAAAAAAAAATTTGAACGTTGAATATTGAAAGGTAACGATTGTTAAATCGAACATTATAGAGCAGTTTTCAATTGAGTGTCGAAAGTCATTACACAATTGCTTTGGTTTTGCATTGCTACGCCTTGTGATTGGCTAAAAAATCTCGCGCCACTTTCTCGACCAATCAGAAGTAAAACCAAAACCAATCGTGACTTGCTCGCACGCGTTTTTCCCGCGCTTGGCGCCGCCGACATGTAATTTCTTCGAGCTCTGATTGGTTCATTGGATTGTTTACGACTGCTGTGATTGGTCAGAGTAATTACTTTGGTTTTGGTTTTACGACACTCAATTGAAAACTGCTCTATCTATCGGATCTGACGCACTAACCATACAGATAACTTTGGGCCATAAACCAGTCGCTTACCAAGTTACAAGGGTTTATACCAACACACGAATTCACACCATCTCCTGAAAAATCCTTCTTGCAAAAACAGTTCCGCTAAAAAGTAAAGATGAGATTAAACAAGCATTACTATCCAGCTGTCCCGTTAGTGTTTTCAACGATAACATTTGCAAAACATTTAAAATTGTTTTTAAATTTTAAGCATTAGAGAAGTAAAAGTGAACAGTTGGCGTGATATCCCATGGATTTTGCCGACTTAATGAATGTAGATGTAAAAGAAATAAAACAAAACTTTCACGAGAACACTTAGACGTGCAGGTTCTATGATGACTTAGATGAACTGTGTTCTACTAGAACACACTGTACACTTAGATTTACAGGTTCTATTACTTGGAGCAAGTCGCTCGTTTGCTTGACCTCACTTCGTCGATTCTAAAAACAAAATGGCGGCTGAAACCTGTCGCAGAAATTCGCGGATTAGGGCCTGGTCGCACTACAGTCAAAAACAAAATTCCGCCCGTGCAAAAATCGAGGAAAACAAAACAAACCGCTCCGGCGGGACACGCTTTTTGTGGAATGTTTTTGTTTTTATGTCATTTTGCACGTGCTAATTTTTGTTTTTGACTGTAGTGCGACCAGGCCCTAATACTCGCATCGGTCGCAATACACACACATGGTTGTCATGCAATCGCGTTAACATCTTTTTTTCGTCCCCACCCTTTCCCCCAAAAACAACAACAAAAAAACAAAACAAAAGCAAAACAACAAAAAACAAAAACAAAAACAAGGAACATTGAACAAGAAAACTCTGCAATCTTCCTTAGCGATATTAGTGTTTAGAGAGACAAACACGAAACACTGCCTACGGTGTTACCTTTGGAAGTGTGACTGTGGATAAAACTCTCACTAAGTTATACCTTTCCAGGTCCTATGCTGGCACAAGTTGCGTTGCTATGACAACCGCCATTATTGGTCTGACAGAGGTCTATTCCTGAATTTAACAATAAGATCAGTCGTTAAGATAGACGTATGCTTGTCATTAAAATAGACGTGTGCCAGTCGTTAAGATAGACGTGAGCCAGTAATTAATATAGACCTTTTTACGAGCCAAGTGTCGTATTAGGTTGGCGCTTATCAGTTATTTTCAAACACGATCATCCCCACCAGGAATTTGGCATTTTAGCCTCAAAAAGTTGGCGGTATTTATGCCAAATTGGTGTGTCCAATTCTGAATCAGAAATCTCTAAATCTCTAAATGTGGACCATTCAAATAAAAACTTCCGAGCACTACTTTCCTGTGGTACTGTTTATTATGCTGTACAAGGTGGTTCTAACTTTTGAGTCTGTGGATGAAATCCTAAAGTGTGACTATTCAAATGAAAGCTACCGAGCAGTACATTCCTGTGGTGCTGTTTATTATGCTGTACAAGGTGGTTCTAACTTTTGAGTCTGTGGATGAAATCCTTAAGTGTGACTATTCAAATGAAAGCTACTGAGCAGTACTTTCCTGTGGTGCTGTTTATTATGCTGTACAAGGTGGTTCTAACTTTTGAGTCTGTGGATGAAATCCTAAAGTGTGACTATTCAAATGAAAGCTACCGAGCAGTACTTTCCTGTGGTGCTGTTTATTATGCTGTACAAGGTGGTTCTAACTTTTGAGTCTGTGGATGAAATCCTTAAGTGTGACTATTCAAATGAAAGCTACTGAGCAGTACTTTCCTGTGGTGCTGTTTATTATGCTGTACAAGGTGGTTCTAACTTTTGAGTCTGTGGATGAAATCCTAAAATGTGACCATTCAAATGAAAGCTACTGAGCAGTTCTTTCCTGTGGTGCTGTTTATTATGCTGTACAAGGTGGTTCTAACTTTTGAGTCTGTGGATGAAATCCTACCGTGTGACCATTCAAATGAAAGCTACTGAGCAGTACTTTCCTGTGGTGCTGTTTATTATGCTGTACAAGGTGGTTCTAACTTTTGAGTCTGTGGATGAAATCCTACTGTGTGACCATTCAAATGAAACCCCTTCGGCATCACTACCACACGGTATTGTCTATTTCTCAGTATTTTACAAACTGAAATTTTACATTTTTCGTGAGCGTTGATTTTGACCGCTGTTGGGAGTGAGAGTGTCAAAATAAACTACGTACAGGGAAGACTAAAGGGCAAATAATACTAACCGAGGCAAACTAATCCATCCCCTGTAAAGCCACTGTTACACTGACAAGACCTGAAGTCTGGCTGGCTGATGTCGATAGAACAAGTGGCGTTTTGATGGCAGCCACCATTGTTAACGGCACAAGTGTTGATTGCTGTTCACACACAAAAAAATATCACCATCGATCTGATAAATATAGTGTCCCGCCGAAATATTGAAATTTCGGTTACTTAATTTCCATGTCTGCCAAATGCCAAAAAATACAGTCAACTCTCTCGTAGCGACCACTTCTGGTAAGCGACCACCTCCTGTAAGCGACCACTTTGTAAATACCGTTTTGTTTCTCAGTCAAATACTGTCTCAAAAACGCTCTCGTAAGCGACCACTACTCAAATTTCTTAAGCGACTGCGACCACTTTTTAGGCTAGAAATTTGACATGTTCTTTTGTTTTCTGTTTCCGGTAAGCGACCACCCGGCATGATCACGTATGATCCCCCCCGGGGGGGGGGGGCGGGTACTCAACAAACTTTTGTACGGGGATGCTCCGCCCCAAGGTCCAAACCCTTACCCTTCATATACCGTTTTTGACGGAAAAGGTACCCCTCTCATATGCCTTTCAATGAAAATGGTACCCCTTTCATATACATTTCATTGAAAATGGTATCCCTTTCATATAGTCTTTACGTGCGTCTGTTTGATATATTTTGAAAGGCGCTTTTTATAATACTTAAATCGCAGTTTTCCCTTGCCTTTCTTATACTTCAACTCGTGTTTTCCCTACCCTTTCCTATACTTTGTGAAATCCCTACCCTTTCATATACCTCCAGCCTCAAAAAGGTACCCCTTTCGGGCGGAGCATCCCCGTATAGCCCGTTATAGGGAGTATCCCCCCCCGGGAATGATCATAATAAAATCATTACTCGAATGTCACAAAAATTCAGTTTTTAATAGCGCTGACCTGGAGGGCTGACAGATAATAACAGTTTACTTACAAAAAAGATGGCTGTAATAAGATCTGTAGATAAACAAGCGGATTGTTACAGTGATCTGTTGCAAAATGTTATGTACAACGTTTCAACAGTACGTAGTATGATACGATTTTCCAAGCGCTATTCGATGTGAAATATGCCAGTGCTTTCAATCTTTTCCCTAAGCCATGGAATAGAAATGTCATTGTCTCCGTAATTCAGTTTGAGCTTATTTTGTTGATTTTTCGCGTAAGCGACCACTTCGTCGTGCACCAAGGGTGATCGCTCACGAAAGAGTTGACTGTATAGAACTAAATTGGATAAAAAGGTTCTACAGAACAAAAACAGAACGAGTAGTTTGGGGATATAGTGCAGGATTACAAGGGTAGAAATGGGTGAGTTCTTCTCAAACTCATTAATGACCATTAATAATTAATGACGAGAACACAAAGGAAGTCAATACCGTGAAGGAGGTTTTGATATCCTGTGTTTTAAAATTAGCATAGATTTTGGCGATTTTATTCCTTCGTTTTCTCCGCATTTAACGATCAGTTTGAGAATCTATATCAAACACTCGAAAGAGTGTTTCATCAGATATCCAAACACCTTGAAGTGGGTTAAAAAAAAACTCGGCTGCGCCTCGTTTTTCAACCCACTTCGCGGTGTTTGGATATCTGATGAAACACTGTTCCTGGTGTTTTATATATTACATCAAACAGGCTGTCAGGAAATTGAAATTACCATTCTCGTAAAACGTTTTTGTTTTTTTGTTTTTACTTCGTTTTGTCTCTCCTTACTTTCATTACTTTTAAAGATTTTTTCTTCCCATTTGAAGATAACAGTGGCCATTCATCCGGGACAATGTCCCGTTAACACGATATCTCATCCGGGACACTGTCCCGTTAACACGATGTATCATCCGGGACACTGTCCCGTTAACACGATGTATCATCCAGGACACTGTCCCGTTAACACGATATCTCATCCGGGACACTGTCCCGTTAACACGATGTATCATCCGGGACACTGTCCCGTTAACACGATATCTCATCCGGGACACTGTCCCGTTAACACGATGTATCATCCGGGACACTGTCCCATTAAATGTGACGTGAAATCGGTTTTTTCAACCTCGTCCCCAGGGCCTTCTCCTCGGTCAAAATGGCGGCGTGTAGAAACCCCAGGGCATGGCTGCCAAATGGAAGACCTTAGATAACAACGGCCTGGACCACCTCGGACGCCTTATTGAGACTTATATAACGGAGTAACTGGTTAGCTTTCAGTTGAGGTTGGGGTTAGCAGTTTATATAGTTAAATTTAGGCCTAAACAACCCGAGAAGCTAGGTGGTACTGTGGTACGGTAGCCTATGTAGGCCTGAGCCTAGCTGAGGTCACAGGTTCAATCCTGAGTGGGGATTTTAGATTTTCTTTTTTACACTTAAAAAAATTTATTGAAAATAAAATTCTTAGTGTCGACATTACGTTATATAATTCTCAATAAGTGTCCGAGGTGGTCAAGGCCGTTGTTATCTAAGGTATTCCTGCCATAATATTTCAAGAATCGCGCATGCCCAAAACCCCAAATCGTACCAAATTCCAGATACAACCAATAATAATTTATCAGCAACTCCGTGCTAAATAACATGGCACTTTTATAAAGTGACTTTTAAACTCAAAGAGAAACAAGTTTTGAGAGCAAATTATTTAACCTGCGCAATGAGTTCCATTCCCTGTGAAACCAGCATCACATTCACATCTCCCGTTACCACTTGGTCCACGACATCTGAAAAAACATAATCTTTCTACACTCAGTTTACAGTGGCTATGTCACCATTTGCTTTTGTAAATCAAAGTGCTCTAAGAGCCATCTCGTGAATACGAAACAACGTAACGTTAAGTCCACAGATCGATTTTAATTTTACATACTGAGTTTAAAGTCAAAGAATAGCGTTCCGCCCAGGTGACGTCATATTTGGCAGCATTGCATTGTGGGATCGAAATGCGGACAAATATTTCAAAATGGATGCCTCGGAAACACCAGTTTTTGAGATTCCTGTACATGTTGTGGATAATTGTCGAGTTGTACCCAAGAACAGTGCTTTGTAGCACCTGCTTTTTTCGTAGCTACCTGCATAGTTCTTAAATGTTTGTACGCATTTCAATCCCATGATGCTGCGCGCCAATTCTATTTTTAGAATCTTGGCGGAACGCTATTGAAGAGTAAAACAGATTTAAAACAACCAAAACATCGAGACATAAATATGCATTGTGTGAAACGAGACTGTCTAGACAACTGAATGACGTAATACACTGGGGAATACACCTAATACACTGGGAAATAACAAAAGTTTACGGATGATGAAACGTATACTATAGAGCGTTTTCACTCACGTGACCAGCGGCCATATTGGTTTACTTAAACAAAAGAAAATGTTTGCATGAAAATAGAGTTCAATTCCCGGAGGATTGGTTTGGTACACCAATATGGCCGCCGTTTCTTTGTTTTGGAACACCAATATGGCCGCCGTGGCGTCAGATGAAAACGCTCTATATCTCGTTCAATGCTTCGCGTATTCACAAGATAACAAGTACAAAAGACATTTATGTCATTTATGTCAGTGGAAACCTCAAAATAATACAACAACAACAAAAATCTTTATAGTTAACTATTTTACAATTTACAAGACAGGCCCGCAGGTAGCAAAAGCTAATCTTGGCAGGCAAGTCAAATTAATTACGTGATAATGGTCCAGTTGTGTTTAAAATTATTCCACTAAAGCTCTAGAATTAAAAGTAAGTGTCTTGGGCTGCAGATGGCCTGGATGGAAATGGATTACAGCTTGGGCTTATTTTTTTAAATATAATTATAGCCTTGTGTCTTGGAAAGCTCGCTAAAATTCAGATTATGGTCGATTGTTTCTCCAAAAATTCACTTGATATCTTTCTCTTATAGTGTTTTACAAGCATTTTTTGTATGACAAATGTACTTAGTTTTAATTTTGGGGCAGTTTTGACTCAAAACGTTAAAAACCTCATGACATAGCTCCTTTCAAAAATAAAGAAAACAAGAGGCTCCAAGCAGCCTATACTCATGCGCACGTGTAAAAAAGTTTTATGATATATTTTCAACATGATAAGATGTCCGACATGGAGAAGAGTTACTCCTTTCATTCGGTCATCGTTCCTGCAAACTGTTGAATGTTTTGTGATGAAGGCTGTACCACAATGAAGTAAACATAAGTTATGTACGTGGGGTTGTAGGAGACACTGTCGTGACACTTCAGTAACGTTGTTTTACCGGAAGTGAGAGTAGCCGCAAGTCACTAAGCAGGAAGTGTAAATGACAAAGAGCACAATTTAAAATATGCGTGCATAAATTTGCATGCAAAATCGTGACACAAAAAACAAATTAAAAAAAGATAAACGGAGGGCATTTTATAACTCATGCCGCTACGCGCATGAGTAACAAATGAGTTGTATGGCTATAATATACTTACGTGGCATATTGACTGCAGACTGTTGGATGACAGTTGGCAAAATTTGCAGCTACAAAAAGAAAACTGTGATTGATATGATGGCATAAACACTTGGCATGTTGAAAAAAATATTTGAGCTGAAACTGTAGATTTCTTTCAAGAGTGAGCCATATTTCCTGCTTTCAACCACAGTCAATAAAGCGCAGTGGTTATGAAACCTTTGTTCGATGTTTTTGTTTTCTATCCACTATCTTTTCTATCCAACTTTCTGGACTCATACAGTCCAGAGGGAAAGGCACGAACGGGACTCAGGTCCCATGCGAGGTGCCATCCCTTCCAATCCCACAACCCGCAAAGCGTTTTTCGCCCTTGGCCGTGCCACAACCACAATAGATTTTGAACTTTGTTCAAGCAAATGACCCCGATATCCGCGGAAAAACATCAAGCGTTACCACTGAAGATGTTAACCAAACATTAATATTCTTTATTCAGTCCAGGTTGTGGCAGTTTTTCCCTATACCCTTTTCTATACTTCAACTCGTGAAATCCCTACCCCTTTATATACTCCAGCTTAATAAAGCGACCCCTTTTGGGCGGAGCATCCCCGTATCGTATAGGGAGTACCGCCCCCCGCCCCCCTCGGGCAACTGACCAATAGAAATGTTTTCCTTAAGTTATTCAGTCAAAGGGTGTGATAGAAAAACAAAAGATGTGTCCGATTGTACTAATTTAAACATATATTGCAGCTCCTTTTTTATCGCAATTGAAGGCTGCAAGATTTCTTACCAGTCCCTCCACTAGGTTTCAACATAATCACAACTACTAGTTTTAAACAACCATCAATTAATGCGCCAACCGTTAAACGTTTTTGGAAAGGAAAATAAAAGAGAGACATTCCAGTGACAGAAAACACTTCTATTATAGTTTGCGAAGTGTAGTATATTTCCTAGTTTTCAGATCATCTTCAGTAGATTTTGAACAGTAACTATTGGGCCAAGTTACGAGTTCGTTTTGAAAGTAAACTGTTTAAAAACAATTATACCATTTCCTGTTTGTTTTCTTCAGTCGTGTTTCTAAAATTACTTCCTTTTCCTTTTCGTTTTTTTTTTTTACTTTTTAATTGCTATGTGCAATTGTTTTTGCTAGGCAAGTACTAGTGAATAAACTGAATTAATATAGATGCAATTATATATTATGTGAATACACTGTAAATGAGTGTACCTACAGTATTCAATAAATATAACAATTTATTAAACGGATGCTGTCCCGAAATAGCAAAATTTCGCTTATCTTATTTCCACGTTTTATCGCCAAATGCCACCAAATATACAACTTAGTTGGATAAAAAGATTCTATAGAGCAAAACAAAAGCATTAGTTTGGAGATAAAGTGCAGGATTGCAAGGATTGAAGTGGATTACAGTTTATGAAATTTGGTTTATTGACAGGCGGTAAAGAAATCAAACTTGCCATTCTTGTGACATTTTTACTTTTCTAGCCGTTATTTTATCTGTTTAGTTAATATCCCTTTGCTTCTATCACTTTTGGCGATGGTTTCTTCCAATTTCCAGATAGTAAAGTAAGATCCTGGCCATAACCATGACAACACGATTTTTCAGCCGGGACAGTGCCCCTTTAAAATTACAAACTTACTCGGCTTTTAGGATTCAACTTACAAACATTGCAATTTCGTCCTTTCCAGCCATGATGACAAAAACATGTCCCGTCTCCATGGATTCCCTCATTGCAAGTTCCATTAATGCACTTACACTCTAAAAGAATGATTACACAATTTTAGAATGGAATATAATAGGGCCCTGGGTACTAGGCAAGGAAATACGGAGAATAACAGTAACAACAGCTCGAAAATGGGCACAAAAACAGCAACAGCTCAAAAAATGCGCAGAATAACAGCAACAGCTCCAAATGCGCAGAATAACAGCAACAACTCAAAAATGCGCAGAATAACAGCAACAACTCAAAAATGCGCAGAATAACATCAACAACTCAAAAATGTGCAGAATAACATCAACAGCTCAAAAATGCGCAGAATAACAGCAACAGCTCAAAAATGCGCAGAATAACAGCAACAGCTCAAAAATGCGCAGAATAACAGCAACAACTCAAAAATGCGCAGAATAACAGCAACAACAGCTCGAAAATTCGGAGAATAACAGCAACAACAGCTCCAAATGCGCAGAATAACAGCAACAAGAGCTCCAAAATGCGCAGAATGACAACAACAAGATCTCCAAAATGCGTAGAATAACAGCAACAACAGCTCCAAAATACGCTGAAGTTCCATTAATGCATTTACACTCGTAAAGAGACAACACTGTGATCAGGAGATTAAGATTTTCTCGATTTTTGCGTGAATGGGAAGATTTTTTGTAATTATTCGTGACGCGTGAAAAGGTCAGCTATTTTTACGTCAATGAATTTCGCAAAGGGGAAAAAGCTTCATACGAGCGTCACTTCTTCTTAATTTTACTACATATATACAGTACATACACCTTTCTCGATGGTCAAACAGATAATACGCTGGGATATTTTACGAGTTGCGTTGTATTTTTTCGAGCCCCGCAGGGGCGAAAAAAAAAAATGCGAGCTAGAAACAAAAATGAGATTTAAGTGATTTTTCTAAAATGCAAGGCAAGAACTTGAGCCCTAAGAGCCATTTTGCGAATACGAAACAACGTCGTTAAGTCCAGATTAAAAAAAGGTTACATCTGAATGGTAAATCGAGTGAAAATTTGCATAAATGTCCCCGTATGCTATATCTTGTTCATACAAGTGTACACGAAGCAAAACGATCCCGACGCCAAAAGATCCCCAAATAGAACTAAACACGACGCAAAATGATCCCCAAGGATGAATTATAGGAATGGAATGGGATGACGTTTCTGACCTGAGGATGCCAGAATTACTAAAATAAAGTAAACAAGAGGCTCCAAGCAGCCTATACTCATGCGCATGCGTAAGAAAGTTTTATGATATACTTTAAACACGATAAGAAGATGTCCGACATGGAGAAGAGTTACTGCTTTCATTCAGTCATCGTTCCTGCAAACATGAGTGAGTGTTATATATACCTAACGTAAACACTAGTCATGTAAGTAGGGTTGTCATGTTAGTAGGGTTGTAGGAGACGCTGTCGTGACACTTTGGTAACGCTGTTTAACCGGAAGTGAGAGTAGCCGGAAGTCACTAAACAGGAAGTGTAAATGGCAGTGAAGCAGAAGTGCACAATTTAAAATATGCGTGCATAAATTTGCATGCAAAATCGTGACACAAAAAAATAATAAAAACAAGAGGCTCCAAGCAGCCTATACTCATGCGCATGCGTAAGAAAGTTTTATGATATACTTTAAACACGATAAGAAGATGTCCGACATGGAGAAGAGTTACTGCTTTCATTCAGTCATCGTTCCTGCAAACCACTTTGTTTACTATTGAATGTTTTGTAAATGGCTGTACCACAATGAAGCCAGTGATTCTTCTGAGTGTTATATATACCTAACGTAAACACTAGTCATGTAAGTAGGGTTGTAGGAGACGCTGTCGTGACACTTTGGTAACGCTGTTTAACCGGAAGTGGGAGTAGCCGGAAGTCACTAAACAGGAAGTGTAAATGGCAGTGAAGCGGAGGTGCACAATTTAAAATATGCGTGCATAAATTTGCATGCAAAATCGTGACACAAAAAATAATAAAAATAATAATAACAAGAAAAACGAAGCCGAAACCTTACCCCATGCCGCTTCGCGCATGAGTAATTAAAGAAATGTTGATTCGAATTGTTTGAAGTGTTCATGTATAGATTAATTTTGAAGAATTTATTAAATAATTATAACTCATTTTTTAACAAATTTTCATGAAACTTTCATAGTTCTAACTAGAGGTGTATTAAAATCGTGGAAATGGCACAACGTAGCCGGTAACAAGTAACATGTATAAAAGTTATCGCTTCCTGTAGTAGCATACTTAGTATTCACATTACCGTTTATTTCCGACAATTCTAAAATCAATATCTGTGGGTATAAAAATCAGATAATTTTGAACTGTAACAAGGACCGAATAAAACTCTCCGCCTCTTGTATACAATATTTCATCAGAAGAAGTGAACATAAAGAACCGTGAAATTAATTATAAACGAGAAATACAACGGCTAGGTGATTGAAAAACCTAAACCTGTTAACGTGTTGCAACGTTATAACCTGAACTATATCAAAAACATTGGAAAGAGCAAAACTGCATGTAATATAAATCTAGATGTTTGTTTGCAATTGTATTATGTAAATGCGTCAGTTACACCGTCTTAAAGCGTTGATTTTAAAGTGTATATGACAGATTTTTTTAATTTGCTTGATGAAATCTACATGGTGTTTTTATAAGAAAATCGAAAAGAGGTTTTTCGACATCGATTTTCTTTTCCGTGTTTTAGCCGTCTAAAAACGTGAAATTTCACTTCCGGTGGAGTACAAAACCGCGCAAGAAGAAAGACTGGAAATAGTCCGCAGTGACGTCAATACAAGAATGCCGGTGTCGAGGTTTCTCGGTTCCAAACATTTTTTGGTGCGCCCTGAGGAAGAAACAGAATTCTATTAAGGTGTGTTGTCCATGGTTGCAGCAACACGCAACAAAAAACGGAGGGACTGAGAACACAGGGAAACCGCGACACCGGCATTCTTGTATTGACGTCACAGCGGATTATTTCCAGTCTTTCTTCTTGCGCGGTTTTGTAGCACACCGGAAGTGAAATTTCACGTTTTTAGACGGCTAAATCACGGAGAAGAAAAGTAGATATAGAAAAACGTTTTTCGACTTTCTTATCAGAACGCCATGTAGATTCCAACAAGCAAATGAAAAAAATCTGTCATATACACTTTAAAATTTACTCAGTTTGTTTTCACTCGAAATACGAAGACGTCGACAAAAGCTTGCTTCTTCTGGCATCTTTTGCGGCTTTCCTGTTATTTCTCCATCATGTGTCTACATGGAAGCTACACCTGACAACAAGTGTCTAATTTCAGTGCGTCTACAGTTGAATTTGAAGTCCAGGCAACTGATATTAACTGAAAATAACTCGTTCAATCGAGACCTGAAAATATTTAAAACTCTTTCATTTTATTCCAGGGAAGAAACGTCATCCCGGTAATTCCCTGGGGATCATTTCATGTAAGGAATCATTTGGCGTCGGGGATCATTTCGCGTCGTGCACTTCGCGTATACACGAGAAAAAAACTGGTCAACGTTTTTCAAAGTTGCAATATTTAACTAGTATAGTGAGGATTACAAAGCTCGGGTATTATTTTTATATTACATTGATAGAAATATATTTTTGGCTTTTCATGGTGATACTAAAACTAGTCGATATTGCCCTGGAGAGACCACCGAATAACTAATTTATTATTCGACAGAAATCCCTTTCAATTCTGCTTTAAACCTGGATAGATACTAAGGTGTAATACGACAATCTTACAGTGTGATAAGCTCGGATATTTTGCGTGTTCTCTCTTCCTTTTACGGTAAAATTATTTTTAGATTACGTTGATACAAATATATTTTTGGCTTACAAAGCCAGACAATGTACTGTGTGATTCGCTCGAATATTTTGGGTGTTCTCTCTTCCTTGTAAAATAAAATGACGTCATAGTCGAATTAATAAAACCACACAAACACAAACGCAGAAAACACGCACACTGGTTGAGGGTTGAACAACTGCGGTGAAGGTAAGTTGGAACGACAGTCAGTTTAGTTATTCAGTCGAAGACCGCTATACGAACACCCGCTTGATACGGACACCCCATTGTTACGGACAGGTTTCTTGTTTCCGGCCGAAAGCCCATACATTTTCTCTAAAATTTTCCCGTTTAATAGTAAATACGGAGATCCATTAATACGGTCAGCGCTCGTGACATGATAAACATAAACGAAGTCTAACTTCGACTCCGGTGTAAAACAATTTATGGACATCCACATCTGTTTATATGGGAACTGGTCAAAACTATTTTACATGCTAGGGACCCACTTTTCAGGGGACAGGGTAAGGAAGAGACCATGGGTCTCCCAA
Organism: Cladopsammia gracilis; assembly: GCA_022457155.1. Lineage (NCBI taxonomy): Eukaryota > Metazoa > Cnidaria > Anthozoa > Scleractinia > Dendrophylliidae > Cladopsammia > Cladopsammia gracilis. The sequence goes on along the minus strand of JAJGOT010000166.1, from coordinate 745,239 downwards.
GCTAGGTGAGAGGATACACGAGAGACCATGGGTCTCCCAAGCTAGAAGGGAGGATATATGAAATAAAATGATAATGAAATTAGCGGTTGTAAAAAGCTGCGTGCTATCTGGATTGATTTTGGACCACTTGCCATACGTAATGTGTACATATGGCGTGACTGATGACCAATCTCCTCTCTTAGCTCTGTTCTAGAATGACTAGCGACAAATTTGAAATAGATGAAGTGTCACTGAGTCTCACTGTGGTTCAGCTACGATGCGCTGACGAGCCCCAATAAGGGCGAAACAGCTGTCCGCGTCTGCTTTCTAGTTTTGCGCGCTTATCGCATGTCAGATACGGTCTTGCTAACCGCGGTGCTGTGTTGAAGGGAACAACTGTGCCTTAGGGCCATTTGTTTCACATTTATTATTTAGTGTCTTCGTGAGAAAGATGCGAAAATTTACTGCAATTTTCCGCCGTTCCTTCGTTGTCCGTGTCAACGGCGTTTGACTGTACTCGCGCTTATGCTTATGTCGGCCCACTTTTACCTAGAGATAAGCTGTTGTGTTTCCACTTACGCTTTTTTATGATCTTTATTCTTGCTAAAATAAACCTGCACCAAACCTATACCCATAAATACGAAAATACAAAACTGAATGCAAGGCTGGCACTACGGCAAAGGGCAGATTTATTAATGGCCAATATTTCGACTAATTGTACTAGTCTTCCTCAGGGCCAGGGCTATACTGAAAGAAAATATTGTAACGGCTCCTCAAATTTGAAAATTACATGGTTATAAATGATTGGCTAATACATGACATGTAGACAGCGCACTTGTAAACATAAGATAAAAATAATATATGACATATATAGAGCGTATGCACTCACGTGGCAAGCAGCTATGCAAATTTATTGGAACAAAAGAAAGTGTTAACATAAGAAAAGCGTTCAAATCCCACAGGATTGTTTTGGTACACCAACATGGCCGCCGTTCTATTGTTTTGGTACACCAATATGGCCGCCGTGACGTCATGTGCATACGCTCTATAGTGTATGATACAAAACTGTGTTCAGCGTTCGTTCCTTCGATTAATGCCTTCTAAATACGATAAATACGATCATATAACACCCATATTGTATATTGCATAAACTTCACTGGCTAACTGTCGAATAGCGCGAATATTATATTTTTACAGTACCCCTGTTGACTTAGAAAGCCTTGCATGGCCTTGCGTTTTGTTATTTACGTAGTATTTTAGAATGCTACAAGCCATATAGATGCGTCTCATCACCTACTACGTGTCCCCACAAGCAATGTAAAATTATAATTATCTAGTTCTAACCGCTCAGGTAATATTTAATCGCATCGTTTTTTATATATTTTGTAACACAAGTGGCTTTATTTCTTTTTTAAAAAAATCTGTTCCATTGTTGAACTGGTCAAACTTGGCACACTAACGAAAAATTGTACGTGTTTGTATGGGCGTCCATTGACCTATTTTTATATTACCATAACAACTGGTTTCAAACCCCTGGGAATTAAAGACTGATTATTCTTGAAGACCTTAGATACCACTGGAGTCACGCAAGAACTTTTACTTTTTACAAACATTCGCCTGTAATTTTCCCCGCAGACTGATCGTTTCAACGGAACAGTGTTTGCATCCAATTGAATGACAATAGTACCTAGTATGTTATGCCTCGTTCTACAAAGAGTTCAAAATAGGTGGAACAAAGTAAATGTTTTTTTTTACATAATTTATTCGGGAATGGTTGCTTTCTCAAAAATGGCGGCCGCCAATTCGTGAGATTAGACTTGTTCTTATCATTTGGAAAAATATACTTTTTTATTTCCGCTTTAATATCGAAATAAAAAGAGAAAAGGTAAAAAGATAAATAAAAAGGTCGGGAGGGGGGGGGGGGGGGGGGGGGGGAAATACGCGGGTCTCAAACCAGTGATTCCGAAGTGATTTGAAGTGTGACACCTGGAGTAAACATTATTAAAGAAATGTGATGGCATTTTCTTGGCAGGTTTTGAACGTTGCTCAGAAATTTGTTTGGTCGATCATTATGCAGTCCAAAGAGAAGTCATTTCCAAATTTCGATTTCGAAAAAGAAGTTGAAAGAGCCAGATGGTTCAAAGAAGACTTGGAAAGCGGCGGCTGGACTGAGGCCTACAAAGAACATGAGTTGGTCTACTGGATTAAAACCTTCCCAAACGAAGACGTCCCCATAAAGGTGGTCTTCAAATGGCACATGCCAATGCCTGCCCAGAAATTCCTGCTGCTGCTGCACCCATCGACCCAAGAGAGCCGTCACAGGTGGGACAATGGCTTTACCGACCTGGAAACATTGCAAGCATACGATGATGGCGGGTTTGTCACATACATGCGAGCTATTGCATCTTGGCCGCTGACTGATCGCAGTTTCGTGCTGTACTATTCCCCGATTAAAGAAACTGATTGGTATGGCAGGCAATCTTTTGCTTTAATCCAGAAAAACGCGAGTCATCCCTCCAAGCCCGTTGGGGAAGACGGTGTTGTTAGAGCGGAAAATGGTGGAAATTTCTTCATCGCGATTCCGGACGAAAGTGATCCCGAAACAGCGTGTACAGTGTTTGGGTTGACGAACAACATGTACAACGGTCGGGTGCCAAATTTTCAATGTCTGATGGCTAGAATCGTTCCTCGCGCATTTAACAAGCTACGAGAAGACATGATTAAGGGATACAATATGCTGTACACAAACATGCAGAAGTAAGTCCAAAACAGATTGCGTTTTTATTAGCCTACGAGCAAGCCCTTAGGCTCAGGTTCCCGGGGCGGGGAAGGGAAGGAGGCTGGGCAGGACACTAGGAGAAGTATGCGGTGAAATAATTTCAGCTAGGGATGGAATGGAAGGGTTGTGAAAAAAGGGAATTCATTTATTCGTTATATTCATTCTATTAGAGGGATGAAATGGCATCATGGTACAAAAGAAGTAAAGACGGCATTTATTTAGCTATTGTAAGTTTACTTTTGAGATTTTGTATATCAACTAAAAAACGTTGCTGCAGTTTGTTGTATTTACTCAGCAGTATATCAATATGTCTCAGATATTGTAAAGGTGATTTTCTATCTAGATGAAAGTTACAAGATATTCGAAATAGATTCACTGTAGCGCTACATCCTTTGTAGTCATGAGGGTTGTGAAAAATAAACCGCTTTTAAGCCAACCCTTCATGTGTCAGAGTCATGAGTTGTCCGTCAGCAATGCTTCAGGCCAACTAAAAAGCTTGTGGTATTCTTCGTTTTCACCTGATGTGATCAAAATGCCAAAATCTAAACATGCTGAGAAGTTTAGCCGGGCGTCCAACAAATATTGGCCAACATGTTGGGACGTTTAGCCGCGTGTCCAACAAATGTTGGACAACATGTTGGCACGTTTAGCTGGGCGTCCAACAAATGTTGGACAACGTGTTTGGACGTTTAGTGGGGCGTCCAATAAGTGTTGACAACATGTTTGGACGTTTAGCCACGCGTCCAACAAATGTTGGCCAACGATACTGGAACGTTTATCCTGGCGTCCAACAAATGTTGGACAACATGTTTGGGCGTTTACAGTGGAGCGTCCAACAAGTGTTGACAACATGTTTGGACGTTTAGCTACGCGTCCAACAAATGCTGGCCAACAATATTGGAACGTTTAGCCGGGCGTCCAATAAATGCTGGTCAACATGTTGGCACTTTAGTCGGGCGTCCAACAAATGTTGGTCAACATGTTGGGACGTTTAGCTGGCGCTTAAAAATTAACTTGCAAAAAGATCACAATTACAGGAACAAATACTGACCATTGGTACAGTTAGGTGCATATTTCCCAGGAATGCACTTTTCACACGCTGTGCCAGTGAAGTTAGCTGAACACTGACAGTGACCACTGCCGGATCTGCCGTCATCACATTTGCCATGACTGGAACAAGGGCTGCTTAAATTACCAGGACAAGCTAAAACAGAAGTCAGTGATAAAACATTGTAAGCGCGCGTTTGCGGTAGTGTTAACGTGACCAAAAAATCAAATGGCTCAGATGTCTTCTCCTTCTAATACAGCGATTTTCGTGTGACCTTGAAATGATCAACAACAAACGACAAACAACAAACGAACTGGAAAGAAGTCATTTGATCGGTTAAACGAACTGGAAAGAAGTCATTTGATCGGTTAAACGAACTGGAAAGAAGTCATTTGATTGGTTTAGCGAACGGAGGCAAACGCGCGCGGCTTTTGGTTGGTTTACCGAACTCCCAAAGCAAAGCGCCAACAGTTACGTGTTTTAAATAAGCGACAAGCAACTTACATTGACAATCAACGCCCCAGAATCCGGGACAACACTTCTTAATCTGTCAAAAAATTAAAAGCAATTGATGAATGCAATATTATTGGAACCAGAATCTACATTTGTTATATAAACTTTAGTGAAATACAAGGATTTCTCCTACTGTGAAAGAATCATATCTCGACAAATGTGAAGATATCAATTATGTACTCACTGTAAAGAGTGAAGATATCAATATCTTTTCGTTAGCTGCCAGGTTTGCCATTATGAATGTCAAAAGAGCTAAAAGGTGTTGGTCTATGATGGAAACATCTTCGGATATTTCTCGGAAATCTTCGGTAATATTCGGAAATTTTCGGGAAATGATCGGAAACGTTCGTACAACCTTCGGATAGTATTCGGAGAATTTTCGAAAAGCATCGGAAAATCATTCGAAAACTGTTTAAAACTTCTTAATTAGTGTCATTTATATAATAAACAAAATAATACATGGTTGCTTGGAGATATATCTTCGCACATCCTTGTAATATCTTCTATATAACATTGCATATTATAACTTATAACCGTAGTTATCTTTTCGGAAATGTTCGGTAATATTCGGAAATGTTCGGGAAATGATCAGAATCGTTCGTACAACCTTCGGATAGCATTCGGATAATTTTCGAAAATCTTCGGAAAATTGTCGGAAAACTGTTTAGAACTTCTTAATTTGTGTCATTTATATAATAATAATACATGGTTGTGGAGATATCATATTCGCCACTTTAGAAACGAGAAGGAAACTGGGCCGAGTGAACTTTCGCAACGACTTCTGGGACTGTTACTGGGGACAGAGACAAAAGAAGCGTCCCCTGTAACGATCCCAGAAGTCGTTGCGAAAGTTTACTCGGCCCAGTTTCCTTCTCGTTTCTAAAGTGGCGAATGTAATATCTTCTATATAACATTACATATTATAACTTACTAACCGTAGTTATCTTTTCGCATATCGCTTGACAGCCTAAAACACTAATAAAGAAAACTAGTCTAATCCTACAAGAATTGTACCGAACACCCTGCAAAAAATGAAGAAACAAAGAAATTATGGTACAAACTACGCAGTCTACAATTCTAATAAGTAATATATCAAATATGAGGAAGAGTGTTTTATGAGGATATCCAAACACCGAGAAGTGGGTTGAAAAAACGAGGCGCAGCCGAATTTTTTTTAAACCTGTTTTGAGGTGTTTGGCTACCTGATGAAACACTCTTTCGAGTATTCGATATAGCTTATGAAACCATTATTAATGTTTGGAGAAATTCAAAGCAACAGTTCACCAACTGTTATCTAACCCTCGTTCACGGTAATGATTTCCTTTGTTTCTTTGTGAAGTATTAATGGGTTTGAGAAATATTCTTTCTAGCAACCTGCCCCAAGACCTTCTCATTCTCACTAGCGAACTTTAAAGCGGTATTGCCTTGCAGATTTTGCTTGGTTTTGATCAAAAAACACCAAACAGTTGACGAAGTACCTTCGCTCAAGCATACAATTGCTCTTACGAACACCAAGAAGATAATACGTTTTTCTGCGATTTTTCCACGACACTTGGAACTTGAAAAAAACGGCCGATTTTTTTAAGTTGCAATCCATTTCCATCCTGGCCATCCGCAGCCCAAGACAATTGCGGCTATTTTCTGTGCACCAGTAGTCAAAGAGTGACTAATGGGTGACATATAGCCCCTTTAAGCAAAAGTTGCAGAATATAATGATACAAGAAGATAAAGACATGGCACTCACGATTTTAGTCCAACCACTAGGACATATTGGATTATGCAATACACAGAACGTACAGCTTCCCTAAAGAAAAGAAAACAATGTGATATAATCAGTTAATTGAAAAGCCAATTATTATTCAAATAAAAGAATGAGCAGTTCTTTGTTACACTGTACAGGGTGGATGCCGTTCTACCTTTTAACGTCTGTGGATGATATCATACATAAATGAAAGCTACTAAGTGGTGCTGTTTATTATACTGTAGAAGGTGGTTCTAACTTTTGGATCTGTGGATGAAACGAAAAGTGTGATCATTCAAAAGAAAGCTACAGTGCAGTACTTTCCTGTGGTACTGTTAATTATGCTGTACAAGGTGGTTCTAACTTTTGGGTCTGTGGATAAAATCCTGAAGTGTGACCATTCAAAAGAAAGCTATTGAGCAGTACTTTCCTGTGGCGCTGTTTATTATGCTGCAGAAGGGGGTTCTAAGTTTCGAGTCTGTGGATGAAATCAAAAAGTGTGACCATTCAAATGAAAGCTACTGAGCAGTACTTTCCTGTGGTATTGTTTACTATGTTGTACAAGATGGTTCTAATTTTTGAGTCTGTAGATGAAATCCTAAAGCGTAACCATTCAAATGAAAGCTACTGAGCTGTACTTTCCTGTGGTACTGTTTATTATGTTGTACAAGGTGGTTCTTAATTTTGAGTTTGTGGGTACAATCCTAATGTTGGGAAAATGTCAAAAATTCGCCAAGAAAGGCGGGAGAGGGGTGGGGGGACCGTGCCCCTGTCCCCTCCCCTAGATCCATCACTGGTTAATATATAACAAAGCAAGGAGGTGTTGCTTTTACTATGAAACAGTTAATACAAATGTTGGGATATTTTGAAACAACTAAGTGACTTACATCAAGATAAGATTTTTGAGTCTGATCACAGTTGCTTTTTACAGGTTCTAAAACCCCATTAATTCCAAACACCATGGCTTTTTTAGCTTTCTGTCCCTTAATCACCACATCAATTCCATTGACTTTGAGCTGCAACACCAAGACAATAACAACTTGTTAGAGGGAGAAAAGGATGTAGAGACTCAAGAGTCAACCTCACACCGATTTTCACTTTCAAATTTACTGTGCGCCGCCATTTTGAATTTCTATGACGTCATATGGTTGCCAATTATTGCATATAAAAGAACGTCGATTCTTAACAATAGAGGCAACCAAATGATGTCAAATTATTTGGAAATTTGGGAAATTTTTCAAGCGGAAATAGCCGATATTCATATCCAATTTTTTTTGCACACTTTAATAAGATTTTCTGTCCACTTGTTATTAAAGGATTGAAATTTAGACTTTATTTCTATCAATTTAACATCAATTTGTTATAAGGGTAGATATTCCCCTTTAATGAAGTCTCAATAAAAGCTTAATTCTTCGACTTGTAAACATGCGTTAATGTTGTTTTTCCTCTGGTTTTGGACTTAAATAATCAGGAGGAAAATAAAAAGCACTTGTGAGATGGTCTACGTTCAGTTTTCCTGTGTTTGGCACCAGTTGAATGTTTCGCCGCACTTGGTATGGGTTTCATGTTTTAGCGCAGTTTATAGCATTGGTTGCATGTTTTGCCGCGCTTGGCACCAGTTGTACGTTTTCCCGCGCTTGGCACCAGTTGTAAGTTTTCCCGCGCTTGGCACCAGTTGTACGTTTTCCCGCGCTTGGCACCAGTTGCACGTTTTCCCGCGCTTGCTACCAGTTGTACGTTTTCCCGCGCTTGGCAGCAGCGGTATGTTTTCCCGCGCTTGGCACCAGTTGTATGTTTTCCCGTGCTTGGCACCAGTGACACATTTTCCTGCTCTTTGTACCGGTTGCAAACACTATTAAATAGACTATGTTACATATTCCAACTTCACAGTCAACAAATTGACTAGTCACCGACGAAATCTTGTGGAACAAGAAAGAAATTCAATGTCCTCGGTACCAACTAACTAACTGATTTAGGATTAATGGTGTTCTAAAAACAAAACCATCATGACGCAATGGACGTTTCATAAATAAAATCATGTTCACTAACCATATGTGGTCCAGGTTTAGTGATCTTGACGAGATAATTGCCTTCAAGCCATGACGAGTATTCCTCACCATTTTGTATTGTTTCTTCTGAGAGATAATGCTTGACGACATGATACTTCAAAGTATCTGGAAACTGAAGAAGAAAATTTTATGTGAAAAACATTCACTATTCTCTCTTCTCGTTGTTTAAAGGCCCGTTTACACAGGCGAATCTTTTTCGTGCAATTTCTGTCGCACTTGTTGATGCAAATTTTGTCGCGCGCAAGTTGCATCTTCAAATCGCATGTGTAAACGGGCGGCGATTTCAGTGCGATTTGGGCGCGATTTGTCGCGCGATGTCGCAGAGGTTTCGAACATGTTCGAAACCTGATGCAATTTGGCGGCGATTTTTGGAAAATCGCAGCAAATATCGCACCCGAGTCGCACTGAAATCGCCGCCCGTTTACACATGCGACAAATATTGCATTGGAGAGCGCGACAAAAATCGCATGTATAAACGGGCCTTAAGATAGTAATCAGGCACTCTCTCGATATTGGCACAGGGCATTGTCCCGAATGATCCTTTAGTGCGATCCTTTAGTCGTGTAATATGTCATGTAATAAATCTCTTATTAACCAAGCTTGCTTGGGATCGTACTGGGAGAATATCGACACTTGGTCTTTTTTGAATGTACTGTCAAAACCTCAGGCCGATATTCTCCCAGTACGGCCCGCGCGCTGGTCAAGATATATGTAGCACATGTTTCTTACCAGGGTATTAATCTGCAATAATATAGCACATTTTCTTACCAGAGTATTATTCTGCAATAGCACATGTTTCTTGAGTGCAGTGTTGATGGGAGCAAACACTGTGCATGCGTCACAGGCATCCAGAAATGACAACAGTTTGGATTGCTGCAAAAGAGTTATGCATGATTAGATTCATAGCAACTTTCTTCTTAAGAATCTCTTAACCCCTTAACTCATGACATACCTTATTAAGTTTCTTAATGCGGTTACCAAAAGTTATTCTCTCATGTTAAAATGAAAAAAAAAAAAAATAATAATAACGCTAAATGTGGATAGAACACATGTAATTTGCTTAGTTTTTGTAATAAAGTCAATTATTTCTAAGCGGACATCTCTGTAAGATGGATGCCTCTTTAGTGTTTGCCTGTTTGCTGCTGAATTTTACTTGCTTACAGTGCGACGCGCCTTACCGTAAGCACCCAACAAACGTTTTTACAAGTTAGCCAATCAGAGAGCGTGAATTCAATTGACGGGCACAAGTTAGCCAATCAGAAAGCGCGAATTCAATTTACGTGCACAAGTTAGCCAATCAGAAAGCGCGAATTCAATTTACATGCACAAGTTAGCCAATCAGAAAGCGCGAATTCAATTTACGTGCACAAGTTAGTCAATCAGAAAGCGCGAATTCAATTTACGTGCACAAGTTAGTCAATCAGAGAGCACGAATTCAATTGACGTGTACAAGTTAGCCAATCAGAGAGCGCGAATTCAATTGACGGGCACAAGTTAGCCAATCAGAAAGCGCGAATTCAATTTACGTGCACAAGTTAGTCAATCAGAGAGCGCGAATTCAATTGACGTGTGCAAGTTAGCCAATCAGAGAGCACGAATTCAATTGACGTGCACAAGTTAGCCAATCAGAGAGCGCGAATTCAATGTAGGCCGATACAACACTCCCGCTCATGTAGTAAACAATACATGGATTATATTAACAACTATTTATTAGAGTGATTTTCTTCAACCCGTGAAACAGTTACTAAGCTAGTAGGAATGAGCAGGCACTATTACACACTAATTCCATTATTTTCTTTTGTTTAGGTTTACTAACTTTGGCTAATTTTGAATAATTGCTAGATACTGTTTCACGGTCTAAGTAAAATCACTCTACTCGTGGCTTAGCCGACGAGTCATGTTTTTGCATGCAAATTTATGCACGCATATTTTAGTTTATGCTGACGACTATATGGCTTTCAGCCATAAAGTACATGCTGCAAAACCTCCCCGTGTGTTGACTTGAGAACCAAGGAAGAATTACAGCGTACAATTGTTAGTTTTCAAGACAATGCAAGGCGTTCATGGATGGATAGGTCAAGGACCGTTTGATATTGTGTTTGCCGCTAATTGCTGTTGGATTTTTGTTCCGGCAAGTTTTGTGTTTTATATAACGTTCAATGTGCTTAGCGATCGAGGTTTCAAGTGTTGGCTACTGAATGCAGTGAATGTAGTGTAGTATTATTTTGTAAACATAACGTAAGCTTATGTTTCTCCGTAAAAGCACTCAAAACACTCGGGAATCAATACTGCAATGGGTTAAAGACGCCACGAGATCAAGCTGTGTACAGCTTCTCGTTACCTTTAAGATGGTGTAGAAATCAGAAAAGTCTGATATGTTTTTGAGAAGCTGTGATGTTGAAGGAAGTTGACTTTCAGACGACAAACGAACAGGCAGAAGAACCTGAAAATAAATAACAACAGTTTGAGCATCACACACTTGTTTTAAGGGCCCGGCCAAACGAACACAACATCTTGCAACATTGTTGGATCGTGTTGTGAAGGAGCTGGCCAAACGAGCGCAACATGTTGCAACATGTTCGATGGTGTTGGATCAAGTTTGAAAATGGTCAAATTTGATCCAACACCATCCAACATGTTGCAACAGCGTGGCCTAACGCGTGTTAACAAGTTGCGCGCAACAATGTTGCAAGATGTTGCGTTGTAATGTTGCGTTCGTTTGGCCGTGCATTTAAAGACTGACTTTATGGCAAGCTAGAAATGTCACGCCTTACTTTGTTGATGATGTGTATAAATCCATTTTCAGCCGTTATGTTTGCTTGGACAATCTGTGCAGAATCACCGATAAAAACCTGAAACATAAAATTCACTTTAAAATATTGTATAATCATTGGTTTATCTTTCAATTTTTTTTTTGCACTTCCTACATTTGGGAGTCTCATCGACATTAAGGTTACAGTGTACCTTCGGGGGTGTCTCCAGTATAACAGCTCTAGCGTCTTAAGATTACACTTAATATACCTAAACCCAGATATCAAATTAAAGCTTATAGAGCTGGCTATCTAAATATGGAAACCATTTGGTAATAAAATGAATTATCGAATTTTTTACGACGTTTAAATTCGAACGTCCGAATCAGCTTTAAAACGCTATAACTCAAAGCGATTATTATATTTTGCTAATTTGATTTGTTCTCGGGTTTCCGGACACGAAGCGCTAAAACAACGTGTCGGCGATTTTCCATATTCAATTGCAGTGAAAAGTTACAGAATATTTTCGAAAAGGGGAGGAAAAAAATTGGAATGATCGCACGGAAATGCCTCTTGACGAAAAAGTTTTCGGAATTAAGAAATTCGCCGACACGTTTTTGTTGATTATATGTTAGCCTAGCTTCTGTCCAAATTTAAGGAAAATCGAACAAATTCCCTTTGAGTTGTAGCTCTTTAAAGTGTCCCCAACAAGCGAAAAATTAACTTTGAGAAAACGGCGCTTAAAAAAACATATCGCTTAATAAACAAACTCCGCCCACAAAAGTTATACCGTCATTTCTCCGTCAATTTTCATTATTTTTCGATACTTTTTTTTTTGGATGAAAGTTCATTCTGTAAACTTTATTTTAACGCGAAAAAAAAATTTTCAATAAATTTTCGATCTGAAGGTACACTGTAACCTTAAAGAACGTATGCGTATACGTAATGGCGTGTTTTCTATGATGGCGCTTTTTCAAATGTGCCGACAGCAAAGCATATATCTCACGGAAACGGTCTTATGTTCATTATGCATTTAGAGTGGCCGCATTAATCAGGTGAATTTATAAAGGAAACAACGATTGGGAACCCCAAAAGGTGGACATTAGTTGCATGAACGTGGTGGTTGGATTAATAAAATGACTGACGTTTGTTCGGGTCGAAAAAACAAGTAACCGTCAAGATGAGGTGGTCGTATTGACGGGGTGGTCTTATCTCGGGGTTGCATTGTACAACACATAGGAATAAACCTAGCTGAAGAGCTATAAAACAACGAGTTCAAATAACTTTTTACTACCGTTTGTCCCTGCATGGTTATGTTCAACATCCGACCATTGGTGGAGATGACCGATTTCCTGTTCTTCAGCTTGTCTAGACTGTAAGACTGATTCACAAGGTGATACCTAAAAAAAAAAAAGAATTCAGAATTATCACACTAAAAGATTTACAAAAATGTAATTTATGTAAGACACGGGGTCACACTAGGAGAAAAAAGGTGCCAGAGCCTTTCAACACCATAAAGCATAAAACTAAAAGCTGTAGTAGTATAACAAGGTCACTTTAGTACTATTAAATGGTATAGGAACGGTAGTTGAATATTGTAGTAGTATGCGAGGGTACTTGATCATAAATACTGAGGTATTATTGGTAAGGGTACTTGAATACTAGTTATAGTGGAGGTGTACTGGAATAATGTAGTAGTATAGAAAGGATGTTTGTATACCGCGGTATTACTGGAAGGGGTATTGAATACTGTAGTAGTATGGGAAGAATGCTTGAATACCGCGGTATTATTGGAAGGGGTATTAAATACTGTAGTAGTACGAGAAGGATGCTTGAATACCGCGGTATTATTGGAAGGGGTATTGAATACTGTAGTAGTATGCGAAGGATGCTTGAATACCGCGGTATTATTGGAAGGGGTATTGAATACTGTAGTAGTATGCGAAGGATGCTTGAATACCGCGGTGTTACTGGAAGGGGTATTAAATACTCTAGTAGTATGCGAAGGATGTTTGTATACCGCGGTATTATTAGAAGGGGTATTAAATACTGTAGTAGTACAAGAGGATGCCTGAATACCGCGATATTATTGGAAGGGGTATTGAATACTGTAGTAGTATGGGAAGGATGCTTGAATACCGCGGTATTATTGGAAGGGGTATAAAATACTCTAGTAGTATGCGAAGGATGCTTGAATACCGCGGTATTATTAGAAGGGGTATTAAATACTGTAGTAGTACAAGAGGATGCTTGAATACCGCGGTATTATTGGAAGGGGTATTAAATACTCTAGTTGTTTGCGAAGGATGCTTGAATACCGCGGTGTTATTGGAAGGGGTATTAAATACTGTAGTAGTTTGAGAGGAATTTGAATTCTACAGTCGTGAATGGTCTGTAATATTTCTAGGGTAAATTAGCCTCTTTGGATCAAAAACGAGACGTCGAAAAGGGGGGTGAGGTGTTCTATAACTAAAGGAAAACAAAAGTGGGTTTCATTTAAAAGAAGAATGCCAAAAACAGAATGAAAAGGTTTGTCTTATACTCACTAGTTTATCACGGTGGAAATAAACAGAACTAACCTTATGAGATATTGCAGTCTTTCTGTACTGTTAGTCCAATAATCTTTGTCACCATCAGAAAACTGCGATAATGCAGATACTGACGGCGCAAACAGTGTTAGATTCCTGCTTGGATCTGACAGGTAGTGTAAGATGTTTGCTTGCTGAATTAATAAAAGGGGGTTAGAAAGAAAGTACCTTATAAAAAGAACTATGGATATGGGCATTGTAAAGAGATCGACAGGAATAAATTATCTTACCCTAATTAACTTTACCAGGTTCGGATTCATCCTTCCAATAATCTAGAAAGACAAATGCAATTTGCAACAATTATATCTTCTTGTACACGACTATTCTATTGCTAGTTCTCTTGTATCTGTTGTAGGTTGAAATGAAACTCAGGTTAAAATGATTTCAGCCTAGTTTGATTTTGAATTTCTTTTCAACTTACAACAAATCCACCTAAACGTGTTACGCTACAAGTGAATTCGAGTTGGTTTCCAGGAAGCAATCCTCCAATGTCCAATTGCTTGGCCATCTCCATAAAATCATCTCCATAAAATCATGCAGATTAATCTGCACTTAAAAGTGCGACCAACTGCATTAAATAGATAAAAAGCTAGAAGAAACATTTTTGTTTACCGTTGCAACTGATCCCAAACAAAAGTAACCATTTCCGATGAAGCCACTGTTGCAATTACAGCTGTGGTTACCTGGGCCTGTACGAACACATTGAGCCTAACAAAGACAACAAGCACATCACTAAATAAAAAAAGACAAGCACATCAGTGTTGTGATGTGCATGGTGGTTCTAATGTTTGAGTCTGTGGATGGTATTCTACTTAATAATCATTTAAATCCTATTGAGCAGTACTTTCCTTTGGATGAAATCCTAAATTAAATCCTCATTTAAGGACAATAACTAAGCAGTTAACTTTTCCGTGGTGTTGTTTATTGATGTACAAGGTGGGTCTAACCTTTTCTAGAGTCACTGATGAAATCCTTAAGTGTGACCATTCAAATGAAAGCTACTGAGTAGTACTTTCCTGTGGTGTTGTTTATTATGCTGTAGTACTTTCTTGTACTGTTTATTACACTGTACAAGGTGGTTCTAACTTTTGAGTCTGTGGATGAAATCCTAAAGAGTGACCATTCAAATGAAAGCTACAGAGCAGTAGTTTCTTGTGGCGCGGTTAATTCTGCACTATATTACAAAACGGAATCTGGAACCTTTTTCAGTACCGTACTCTCTTTCCACACTATTATTTTTGCGATAGTGACAAACACGGAACCATTTACTTACATCAGGAGAACAACCGCCACGATTCACCAAACAAGGATTAACTTCATAACACAATGAACCATTTCCAGTGTATCCAGGCTTACAAACACAATTGCTCTGCGAACATATAAATAAAAGTTCAGTTGAAGCTTTTCTTGCAACCTCCTAAGCTCTTACAAGCGACCACTCCTGAGAGAATTACATCTGTTAGGTACCGTTCGTCTCAGTTCAACAGTAATTGATTGAAAGACGTTTCAATCAAGGTTAAAAAAGAACGTTTCACTGTTTCATTTTGTCCATTTAACACCAACAGTTAACTGACTGGTTCCAACGAAAGAAAGTCAAATGCGCTTTGCAATGTTAATTAGATGACGTGTTATTATACAACTACTTGTTTCCACCTCCAACTGATATTTTTGTTTTACGAATAAATTGACTAATTAACACAGTTTATATTTAGTATTTCTCAAAGTGACTATCCTTAAGCTGTAAACTACGCATTGTAAATTGCCGTAGAAATAGTGGTAAAAGTCCTGGGTTGACATAATCTAATTAGCATTTTGTAAATTCAAATCTCTTCAACTCACTAACGCGACGTTCAAAACAAGAAAATTTCACTATTCAACTAGTCAATGTACATAGAGTTGATTCTGAAAATATGTATGTAAGGGTTAGAGGCACTTTAAGGAGACCAGACAACAATTGGACAGCTTCTAACTTAAAAGAAGAGTAGGGCAAAACGTCAATGAAATGAAGCGCAAAAGAAGCGGAAAGAGCTGGCAAAAAATATTTAAGTGTTGTAACTTTAAATATCATTACTCTCAAAAGGACATTCTTGTCACAATGTATCAGATTTGTTGTCAAGCGACGGTTTATTGTAACATGTTAATGAAGACGGCACGCCACAATTACTTTATTCATTAGCTTTGTCACGTAACATATACAATATTAATACAGATTCATACAAATGAGCTGCCCAAGACTGACCTGTCCAGGACCTACGTACTGGCATTCAGCGTTGCTATGGCAATAACCAGCACCCTTCTCCTGGCATGGATCTATTGCAACACACACGACACCGTCACCACGGAAACCATCCCCGCATGTACAGTTATTGGTACCAGGCCCCGTCTTGGTACAAATTGCCTCGTGATGGCATCCTCCGCGGCTGGGTTTGGAGCACGGATTAATTTCACTGCAGAATATTCCAGAACCTTCGTAGCCAGCATTGCACTGACAGCTGCAGGGCACAATGGTTACACACGTTGTTAGTAAAGTTAGATAGAGGCGCGGTGGCATATTGGAGGCGCGGTGGTGTAGTGGAGGCGCGGTTGCGTAGTGGAGGCGCGGTGGCGAAGTGCTTAGCGCGTCGGACTTTGTACCTGAAGGTCGGCGATTCGAGCCCTGCTACGTGCGTTTCCCAAAGTTCCTGAAGACATCTCGGGACCGAAAGCTATTTTATAAATAGCCCAATTTCGATATATTAAAATTCAACTTCAAACAAAAGACATCACTACAAGGCTTAGGGGAATAAACCATATAAATCCCTACTATCACTTCTCTAAGCCTCGCAGTGATGTCTTTTGTTTAAAGTTGAATTTTAATATATTGAAATTGGGCTATTTAGTTTATATCATGTAGTGCTGTAGTTTTTAGCCCGAAGCTTTTTCGGGACTTTTGAGAAACGCACGCCAGGTCCCTGCCATCGTGTTGCTTCCTTACAGATGAAACTTTGTTAACTCTCTATTAAATGTTAAATGACACTGTTAATCTGACTCAAATTAAGATTACCTGAACGTGGGCAGAGTTCATAAGTCGCTTATCTTTATTTGTGTTGTTACCTATTATACATGTTACCCGTTGTGCTGGCTTCGTTTTTAAGGCCAATTATACCAGGAAGGCCAGCAGTGTTATTCCAGTAAGTTTTTTCATTTGATAACCCATTTCAACGATTGTAAGAACTCTTCTCTTAGAATGAATGCTATGTTTAGTCATTTGTATCTTGATTTTGAAGAGCGCAACACAAGTACAAGCACAACACAGAGACCTATTAGAAAATTAATATCACTAAAAATAACATGGAAACGGGACAAACAATGAGGAGAAACTTAACAGGTGAGACTGCTTTAGAATAATATTGCTGTTATGAACCTTCCAAACTTCGCTGTCACCAACCTGTCAATGTTTCCTTGACGAACACAGGAGGCAAACACGTGACACCTGCGGCTGATAGAGCCATCAAGGCATGGCGCATCCCGTTGGTCACAGTTGTTGCCATGGAAACCAGGTAAGCAGGTGTGAGGTAAGCAGGTGCCATTTCCTTGTGGGCCAATGTCACACTTGCCATGTAAACACGTGCAAGCTAAGAAAGTTATCAGAAACAACAGCAAACATTGAGAAATAACGTGCACTGGCATTACACCCTACACAGCCAAAAACCACAGGCATAGTGATAATAAAGATGTTGTTGAGTATGATGATATGACATTGACGTCGAAGATGAGGATGATGATGATGATGATGATGATGGCAATAATAGTGGCGATGATAATGATGATGATGATGATGATGATGATGATGATGATTATGCTTGTTCGACAACGACGTTGAGGATGAGGATGATCATGATAAGGTGCTGCTAATAACGACGAGGATGTTGGTGAGGGTGATGATGATGACGAGGATGATGATGATAATGATGGTAATAATAGTGGTGGTAACGGTGATGATGATGACGATGATGATGATGGGACAATGAAGTTGATGGTAAGGATGTTGGTAAGGATTCATGATGATGATGACGACGGTGTTGCTAATGATGACGTAGAGTATGAGGGTGAGGATATTGGCGAGGGTGATGGAAGAGGATGATGATGTCAATGATGATAATAATGATGATGATGACAATGACGAAGATAACAATGACAAATTATTGTGTTACCACGACGACGGTGATGTTGTTGTTGATGATGATGGTAATTTGCTGATGTCGATTATGACAATGACGATAGCAATGATAAAGACTATGCTGATGATAACGATAGTGATGGTGACGATGGTATGATAATGGTGATTTTCTGATGTTGATGACAATGATGATGATAATTGCATATATAGAATTCAGAAGAAAAAGAAAAACATACTTTGATTACAGAATGGTCCAAACGCGTTATCTTGTTGACAAAGTTCACAAGCTGTTCCTTTGAAGTTGGGTTGACATATACAGTTCCCATTGCCACCGACTCTGTCGACGCACTAACGAAATAGAAAGGAGACACGTCAAGCATAAGATAATTGGCTTATTGACTTCTCATGCATGACATGCATCTGCAATCGCATGAGAAGTTTAAAGCATATAGGAAAAATGGGCGGAGCAAATAATTGATCATTTAGTCTGTACATATTCATTACCTTTCCATTGCTATTACAAGCATTGCCAAATGGTCCAGGGCATGGATGACACGGAGCACCGTAAAATCCTGGACAGCATTCTGGTACCTGTTAGTGACAAAAAGTAGACAAACGTTCATTGCTAAACGGAGTTACAAGAAAGGTTTGTTCAAACGAGGCCATCTCAGGACGATTAGGTGTGGAAACATGAGACCGGTTGACACAGCACTACATGAAGGCAGTTTGTTTGAGTCAATCCTGTGCAAAGTCAGACCGGTTCTTGTAATACTTATACTCGTCTGTCCGGTATGATGTAACACCTAAGCGAGTAAGACCACCACACTAGTCAGACTACTACAAGCCAGTGCTGTACAGGTAAGACCAGTTATAGTAAGACCTGCAAGAGCTAGACCAGTGATAGACCAGTACAAAAGAGGCCCCACCAGTCAGACCAATACGAGTAATGGACTGGCAAATACTGTTGTTGGATTGGTCAACAGACAAAATGTAACCATGTATCAATACCTCTGCTGTGCATGTACTAGCTCTGCAACCCACGAAGATCCCAACAGGGAAGCCACGATAAAAAAGGCGATAATGGCATCTTCTTGTCGTGTTCTGAAGTAAAGAAATTGTACTTAATATCAGTTCACTTAGGGTAGATTAATTAAGAGAAGAACTAGTTCAGAAGAGACGTAACTGACGATTTTGGCCAAAACCTCGAAACGAATGCTCAAACACTGCTCATTTTCCTTTTGCAAATGGAAGTGTAGTGAAAGCTCAATTTTCTAGGAATTTCGCCCATGCACAAAAAATGTCTTGGAGAGGTGCAAACCAACACCCAATTCCACCGCATATGACGCCGTGTCCAGGGGTCATTCTCTACACACGGGATACACTTGAGTGATCACATTACCGCAGAAACCCTGCTTTTCCAGATGTTTGAGTGTTGGACCAAATCATCATTCACGTACATGTATCCCTTCAGTTGTATAACCCTTTGAGTTTGAAAGTATGATTCTATCTTTTTGGATTAAATCCTAAAGTGTGACCATTCAAATGAAAGCTACTGAGCAGTAAAAAAGACCTTTTTTTATTTTTTTTTTCAATTGAAAAAGGTCAAGGCTTAGAGATGTAAGTACTTACAGATGGGGAGTAGCCTCTTGGACACCCCAGTGTTGGCATGGCTTGAACAGCTGTACAGCGGTAACAAATGCCCTGTCGAATAAACATGTTAGAAAAACGAAATAACCATCAAAACACAAGAGGAAAAACATCGAAAGCAGCGAATACAAGCACTAAAAGGCCATAAAAAGTTAGTAGGCTTATTTGTCTCTTAATTTATATCTTGAAGACGGTTTTCACAAGAGTGGTCCTGGTGTCGATTTGTTCGTAAGGTATCTTGGAATGTCATTATCTGTCCTAATTCGTCTTCAAATTTATACAGACAAATTATTCGTCTGACGGATAATTCGTCTAGACGGACAATTCGTTTGTAGTATAAACTGCGCTAGGGCTCGTCACGCAATCTTTCCTCGAAAGATTGCGTGAGGAAAGATTGCGTGACAGACCAAAGACGTCTGCGTATGAGGTTAAACCTGTGCCAAAATCTCGGCTTTTCCGTTAAAAGCACACAACATTTTTGACCTTCTATACTTACAATACTGAATGTTTTTCTATTGCAGTATCTTGCTAACAGAGGTTGAATATCATCTGGAATGAGAAGCTCATTTGAAACATGAAGTACTCCATCGTTGGTCAGGATGTTAGACTCGATCACAAGAGCATCTTCATCCAAAACAATCTGACCCTATAAAAATGAATAAGGTTAACGCAGCTATGTTACTGCAATAAAGCGTTGGTTACATGACATGGCAACTGAGAATCCTAAGTAGTGAGCAGTGTCTGAATTAATTTAATCAAGTTTCAGATTTACAATTACAAAAGAAAAATCTGAGGTAGGCTTAAAAGAGAGTACAAAACTCCTTAAAAATAAGCCACCTATTATTACATCATAAATATATCTAAAAATTAATATGGCAAACTTGCTGCTAATTATTATTTAATTCATATCGCAGTGGGTAGGTAGATTAAACCGAGGCAACCAACGATTCTTACTCTGGAAGCCAGCTTGATCACCAAGGACTCGCCTTCCACAGATATTACTTTGCCGCTGTACATCAGGTCTAAAACTGAGAACTGAAAAAGAACACAACAGAGTATCAACCATATTTCCGGGAGGGAGTACTCCCTAAAATGGACTATACGGTGATGCTCCGCCCGAAAGGGGTACCTTTTTGAGGCTGGAGGTATACGAAAGGGTCGGGATTTCACGAGTTGAAGTATATGAAAGGGTAGGGATTTCACGAAGAATAGAAAGGGTAGCGAAAACACGAGTTGAAGTATAAGAAAAAGAACGGAAAACTGTGATTTAAGTATTATAAAAAGGGCCTTTCAAAATATATCAAACAGACGCACGTAAAGGCTACATAAAAGGGGTACCATTTTCAATGAAAGGTATATGAAAAGGGTACCTTTTCTGTCAAAAACGGTATATGAAAGGGTAAGGGTTTGGACCTCGGGGCGGAGCATCCCCGTACAAAATTTTGTTGAGTACCCCCCCCCCCCCCCCCCCGACGATACTAGCCTGAAACTGACAAACCTCTCAGGATTAACAAAACAGTTGAGGAAAGGTAACAGCTTTCAGGTGATGAACAGAGTTTAAATTTCTCGACGTTTATGTGGCGGTGCAGATCGAGTTTGAGTTCCTAAAGTGTGACCATTGGAAATGTTTCTTAATGGCTCGAAGTTAGTTAAAAAATCGGCTGCGCCTCGTTTTGTCAACCCACTTTTCAGTGTTGCCAGATAAATGTAACAAATTTTATTTTATTTCTGTGTCTAATATTAAATCATTTACCTCTAAAAATCCCTTTTGGGAACGTGATGAATAAATCATATATGTACGTATGTCATGTTTTAATATGTTACTTCAAACATACCTTGCCAACAAGGACGTGGTTTCTTAAAAGTGATTTCAGCTTTCTTTTTCCCTATACGAAAGACAATAGTGTATGTCGTTAATAATCATGTCGCTCCATAATTATGAAATTTAATTCTGCTTTCCAAGCATGTTGCACATGTCAACCTAAAGGCTCTAAATTCTTTATTTGAATGGCTATTTGTACCATTTTCACTCCGAACATTTTTGACAGTAATAGGCCATTTGCACGATGACGTCATTTGACTACTACTACCAGAATTCATTTCGTTTTTCCTTTCTTATTTAAATTTTGTAATCCCAGTGGGGTTTAAATAACAATAGCCCTAATTTGCACTACAAAACAAAAAACTGAAGGATTCTGGTAGTAGTAGTCAAATGACGTCATCGTGCAAATGGCCTATTCTGAAGACCAGTCCATTCACGTTGAGTCTGTTTTAACTCGTGGCTACGCGAAGCGTTGAGCGAGTTATAGCGGTCAGACAACATTTCACTCGATCGGTCAGCGGCTGTTAACATTGAGCCCACGATATGTAATGGTCACCTGCCTTACCCATGGGGACGCCATTGGAGGGAGAAGAGGGTGAGGAGTTGGACGCAGGGGGTGGGGGTCGATAACGCAAAACGTCTAGGAGAGGGAAGGGTTGAACGTTTTGTATTCACGAGTTGGATCATAGGAGCCTTTGATTTGATCAATACCTCGTCAGTGTCTGTTAGGAATCTCATGGTGCTGTTGTCAACCTTGTCAAACGCTGAATTCACTGGCACCAAAAGGGTAAATTGAGCACCCAGACCACTCAACTCTGCAGAAATTCCTGAAGACTGAACATACAATTGACATGCACAAACGACATTAAAAAAGCTGCCACATCTATGCCTATGTAAAATCTACAACATCGGACACAATTATGTGCATGCCTTTCCGTCCTCTTCAATGTTGAATCAAACTGATTTTAGCATTGCAGGTCATTACTATCAACAATGGAAAGAAGGACCGAAAGAAGTGTTTCAACAATTGTGCCTGACAATCATGAATGAAAATATTAATGTAGCAAATAAAATTGGATGAAAATACAAAAGGGGATGCCTTGAACATCTGGGCCGGGTTGTTTAAAGCGCAGTTAAGCTAACCTCCATGGATTAGTATCAATTTTGATTCCAGTTAAATAATAGGCCATTTCCGAGTTGCCTTTAGCCTCTCTATCAAAGCGAGGCTAGGTGCGAAACCTTTCATATGAAAATGAGTTTTCATTCACATGCAAATAAAACGTATTTGCATGTGAATGAAAACTTATTTTCATATGAAAGGTTTCGCACCTAGCCTCGATTTGATAGAGAGGCTAAAGGCAACTCGGAAATGGCCTATTAAACAATGGATGTTTTTCCAAAGTATTTTTGCCCTTTAGTTTCGTCTCTGACCAATGTCTTTTATTTATTTACCGCATAGGTCTGTCGCTCAATGTCTTCGCATGTAACTTATGATCAGCTTTTGAAAACACCTCTAACAAGAGAAATGAAATCCTCGGTTAAGTTTTAATCCTGGGTTAGCGTTAACCGGCTTTCGAACAACCGGGCCCTGCTAACTCGGATTTTTGTTTTTTTGATGAACTCTTTACTACCTTGAGTCTGCGGATAAATTCATATGTTGTGCCCATTTTTTCTGCACTCTTCTGTAGGACTTTCTAATGACACTGTTTATTAGTGTTTTACAAAATAGAATTTGATACTTTTCTTGGAATGTCTATTTTGACTGCTCATGGGAGTTGAAACTTAGGTAGTTCTTGTTAGGTAGCTTAAGCAACGACGACGGCAGCGAGGACGGCATATATTTCGTTACCCGTCTCCGCAGAACAACAACGTCAAATGATCTAGTGATGAGTTTTGTGGAGAACGTGAACACACGACGGTTAATGTTCCCTTTTCCATTTGAACTTGAAAACCGTCCCCAGAAATTTAGCTTCTGAACAACTGGAACAATTGCAAAGTAGTTTAACGGCAGTGTTACACGCTGCAATTTTTCGTGCAGCAAGACCTGCTGCAAGATCGTTGCTGTTGCACTAACCGGGGGTGTTACACGGTGCAACGTTCTTCGTGCAGCTTGCAACGGAAGGTCGACACGCAGGGTTTTTTAAAACCAAACATTGCAAGACTTGCTGCAATCGTTGCGAAAAGTAGAACCCAATTCGCCTTTCTGAAACGATTGCAGCAGCTTGTCTCGCAACGATTTTGACCATTGCAGGGGGTGTTGCACGCTGCAATGATTCATGCAACTGCATGCCTCGCAATGGCATTGCGAGACTTGTAACAAGACAAATTGCAGCGTGTAACACGGCCTTAAGAAGGTGGGAAATCTTTCTAGAAGCGACGTTTTCCTTGGTGTTGCCGTCCTGCTTGCTTAAGCTCCCTAAATTCATGTCCATACCTGTAAAAGTGACGCAAATATGGTGAATCTACTCTGCCCAAAAAGAACCTGAAGTGATGATTGCTGGAAGAGAACCAAAGGGTATTTAATATTATTAATACTTATTGTTAAGATAAGAACCAAAATATAAGTTTTCATAACCAGTACATGCGCGTTTAACTCAGAATCAATTATGGAGACACGAAGTGTAGTTCTAACGTTAGAGTCTGTGGCCGAAATAGAGAAATAGAACTTGTTTCAATCCTTGCTAACTTTTTCGCCAATAGATGGTTTTCACTCACGTGACCTTCAGTCCTGTGGGACTCAAATGACAAAAGGCCATGACGGCCATGTTAGTGCACATAACAAAAAAAGATCATTAAAATTCTTTTGTAGGAGTGCACCAACATGGCCGCCGTGACGTAACGTGAAAACCACCTATTGTTTTGAGTTGCGTGTTTTAGTTGTATAGAGCGTATGCACTCACGTGGCAAGCAGCTATGCAAATTTATTGGAACAAAAGAAAGTGTTAACATAAGAAAAGCGTTCAAATCCCACAGGATTGTTTTGGTACACCAACATGGCCGCCGTTCTATTGTTTTGGTACACCAATATGGCCGCCGTGACGTCATGTGCATACGCTCTATATGCAACCTCTTGTCACAGGGTCACCACTCTTCCTCCTTCGAGAAGAAACAACCCTGAGAACGAATTTGAGGTGTGTGAAAGTTTGTCGTGTGAAAACACGTGATTACCAACGTTTTGGAGTTTTCCAACACGTGTTTGCAACGTGTGAAGACGCCTTCAAGGGACACTGTCTCGCCGAAATGACAAAATTATGTTTACTTAATTTCTATGTTGTATCGCGAAATGCTACCAAATATACAACTAAATTGGATAAAAAGATTCTGTAGAGCAAAACAGAAGCAGTAGTTAGGAGAAAACGTGCAGGATTACAAGGATGGAAGTTCATCAAATTGGACTTCATGATAGGCGGTCAAGAAATGACAGAAATCAATGTTTCCATTTTGGTGGAATTTTGAGTTTTTTAGTCGTTATTTGTCGCTTTAGTTCATATTTCTTTGCGTTCATCACCGTTTGGCGAGCTTTTCTTTCTATTTTAAGTTAATAAGCAAGCTCCTTATCATAATCATGAAAATACGATATTTCAACCGGGACAGTGTCCAGACCAGGAGGCTGTAAAATCGCCTTTAATTGTAGCCTGCAGTACAGGCGGTTTTTGTTTTGTTTTTTGGCGGGCGAGTGCTGAATTTAGTGTTTGTTCGTCATTTTGGTTTTGCAAAATGTCTGCATGGGGCTGGGAGGAGTGAAATCCTAGTTGGTCGCATCTTTTGACTCGCCTCAGACGTTCGCGGTTTAACTCAGCGCTCGTTCGCCCCCCAAATAGGCCTGCTTTGCAGGCTACTTTTAATGTTTTCTCAATTACTTACTGAGCTTGTTTCTTGATAGTCACCAACATGCCACATTATCTTGTCAATAACATGAATCATCCCGTTTCCAGCCAATAAATCACGGAACAGCACTGATGCATTGACAAAATGACCATCCAGTTTGAAGAACATAACATTCTGATTTTAAAAGAAAAAGATGCAAGATCAGTTTTCAAAACATAAAACATTGAAACTCTGAGTGAAACAGAAGTCCTTTCTACAGTCGGAACATGATTGAGGATCATTATGAATCACAGCTAAGGGTATATACACCTAATTGCAAAAGTTGCTAGATACAATTTTATGAGCTAAAAACGATGTTAACCCAACAAATGTGAGAAGACGGCACTAGCAAACTTGTTTGTATCCCATATGTATATCCAACATTTGTACTTATCACAGTTGAAAGTTCTTGATTACAAGTAATATTATACATGTATCAAACCCTTGAAAAGAGTGTTTCATCAGGCATCCAAACAACGAAAAGTGGGTTGAAAAAACGAGGCGCAACCGAATTTTTTTAAACTGACTTCGACAAGTATGATATTAGCACGTTGTGTTGTGGTGCATTGTACTTGAGAACTCAAGTACGTTGTTCCGTTTCGCTGGAAGCCGTTCAGGTGGTCGTTGCGCAGTATCGTAAGTGGTTTATGCTTTTTACTCAGCAATTTTTTTTCTTTTACGTCCAAAGAATTTACTAGTTTTATATTCCTTTTCTTTTTACATCACCTACTTACAACAAATAATAAAAAGCTAAAATGGATGGTTGGAGCTGGAAAACACAACAAGACCTATCTCTTATGCGCGTTGGATCAAAGTTCCAATCGACCCCTTTTTCTCGACCACACTTACCTTGATCCCATCCCCAACCAGAACTGCTCTTTTAAATCCCAAACAAACAGCCCAGCAAATAGAAACTAATTTAGTGGTTATCAAATTCAAAAAACCTTTTTAAAGGACAAAACAATATTTATATAACCTGGTCCTCCGTGACGCTTGCATTAATTCCTTGAAGTGTTGTGACTTGTCCATTCTTTTTCAAAGCGACTGAGTCCAAATCACCAGCTACTAAGTGACGACTGACAAAATGTGAGGCCATATCAATATTGGCAGTCAATTCACTTTTCTAAAAAAAACAAAAGGGAAATACCTAAGTGAGAGTGTATCTTCAAAAAATTAGCTGAGGAAAGAAATTCGTTTTCATGTTTTTAAAATTATCTGCAAATTGAGTAAGGACTGCAGTTGTTGTTAAAGCTAGATAATAGAATGGGTTGTTAGCCGTCGTGTTGTTTTCTTTAGACAAGAAACTTTACTCCACATTGTCTCTGTTCACCCAGGTGTATAAATGCGTACCGGCGATAAAATGCTTGGGGTAACCCTGTGATGGACTAGCATCCCATCCAGGAGGAGTAGGAATACTCCTAGTCACTTCATAGTATATAAACCAGGTCACCCTGTGATACTAGCATTCCATCCAGGGGGGAGTAGCAATATTCCCAGTTGTTTCATGCTACAGAAACCGGGTTAAGTTCCTGCCATGTGGGTCACCTGTGGCTCGTGTGGGCTCCCTGTGGCTCGTGTACGACTTTACCAGGTGTAATATCTAATACATCGACACCATGTGGCATTTTAGAATCACCTTAATTATTTATAGGTCATGTGATGTACTTCTAACTTTTGAGTCCTTCATTGGTTGAAATCCTAAAGTCATGTGACCATTCATCACTGAAACAAGTCAAACAGGGATTTAAACGAGGTTGGTACCGTCCTTTCATCGTGGAACATCTTCGTTTAATTTGAGAAGATACAAGACTCGCAATTTAAACATCACAAGCTATACCTGTTCCTGGGTCAGGTTTGCAAAGGCGCTGTCCACCATCAGAAACAGAGTGAATGGTCCTGCGCCAGCGAGTGATTGGTGCACGAACGAACCAGTCAACAAATCAATGGCAGTGGTCAATTGTCCCTTGAGACCATTTGGGCCACGAAGGTTCAGCTCTCTTACCCTCTGCAACAATAGCACGTACAAACAACTATTATGGAGCTATTTTAAATTGAGTGCCCAGAGTAATTTCGCAAAAGCTTTTTTTTTTGCATTGTTATGCTTTCCGATTGGCTAAAAAATTTCGCGCCACTTTCTCAACCAATCAGAACTAAAACCAAAACCAATCGTGTCTTACTCGTACGCGTTTTCCCGCGCTTGGCACCGGCTACATGTATTTGCTTCGAGTTCTGATTGGCTCATTGTATTGCTTGCGTATGTTGGTTTTGGTTTTACTCTAGCCAATCACAACAGCATAGACAATCAAATGAACCAATCAGATGTCAAAGCAAATACATGTCGCCGGCGGCAAGCGCGGGAAAACGCGTGCAAGCTGGGCTGTTGGGTGCCCCTGATGAACATGAGAATCCTTAGTCAGTCACCCGGTCAATCAGTCAGTCACTACAATAGTTAATCAGTAAACCAAGTCAGTCCTTATAGACCAAAAAACATCTTTTAGATAATACTGTCATTGAAGGAACACTGTCCTGGCTGAAATATCATTATTTTCATGATTATCAGGGTTTTCAACAGTTTTGTAAAGTAGCGGACATATTTCTGAAAGCACCGGACATTAATAATAAATAAAATAAAAAACTCCCAGACGTTGGTATCAAAGTACAGGACGTGGAATGGAAAACGACCGGACGAAACGTCCGGCCTCCGGCCTCAAAAGAAAACCCTGGATTATGGCCAGGAGCTTGCTTCAAGCTTAATTTATTATCTCAAAATTGCAAGACACCATCGCCAAAAGTGATAGAAGCAAAGAAATATAACTACACACACAAAACAACGGCTAGAAAAGTCAACATTTCACAAGAATGGCAAGTTTGATTTCTTGACCGCCTGTCAATAAATCAAATTTCATGAACTGTAATCCACTTCAATCCTTGCAATCCTGCACTTTATCTCCAAACTACCGCTTTGGTTTTACTCTATAGAATCTTTTTATCCAACTAAGTTGTATATTTGGTGGCATTTGGCGATATAACATGGAAATAAGCTAAGATAAATTTTGCTATTTCGGCGGGTCAGTGTCCCCTTAACACAATCGACGTTCACCTGAAGAATATTTCCATAGCAAGTGGTTCCATTTCCTCTATAGCCTCTTTTACAGCTGCACCTTTATGAAATAAAGGTAGTCCAGTTAACTTGTGATCAGACCTGTTATCAGACCTGTGTTTTTTTACTTCTTGTTTGACACTGAAATTCTTACAAAGACAGGATCGCATATCACTATTTAACTGTTTTTAATGAAACGTGCGTTGCATTTTGTACTGAACTAAATTCCAGGCATATTAAAATGTAATTGTTTGGGGGGACCCTCTTATGGTCTGCTCGCCTTTGCTCGCAAAGCAGTATTGCCCGACCGGCGTTCACAGAAACACGTGTTCGTCTCAGCTTTCTCGGTCGACATGGCGATAACACGGCCAACTTGGGAGGAGGTGTGAGAGATAAGTAATTTGCCGCAAAAAAGTTTCAACAGTGTTTTCTGAATCAAAGTTTGAACCCCCCAATCAAAAATTTCTGCATCCGACTCTGCTGGTACAAGCTTTCCTTGTTATGGTGGCGGGCGGGAGGGGGGTAAGGAAATGCAGTTATTGGCCCACATTTGGAAACTGGTGCAAGCTGTTAATTGTGGTGTCATTACAATTCTGGCGAAAAGAAACTTGTTATCAAACCTCTTTGCTCCTGGTCCTTCCATTGTACAGATCGCATTGACATCACACCCGCCTCCATTTTCACAGAGATTGGTCATCACACAACCAGCCCCACTGCTATAATTTTGAAATCCAGCAAGACAGCTGCAGTTACTCTGCAATAAAATACAATAGACAACTGAGGTTTTCATTGGTGATGTATTTAACTATTATAGCGCGAAAGCGCGCGTGATATCGCCTAATTCTTAGCCGACGAGGCCGTAGGCCGAGTCGGCTAAAATTAAGCGATATCACGCAAGCTTGAGCGCAATAATAGTTTTATAATTCAACACATTGATAACAAAGCACAATTTGAAGAAAAAATATCGAGGCCGGTCCGTCATTTTTGCATTCTCTTATCAAAATGCGAAATTTACCGCCATCGTTGGATATACGTCATGTAGACATAGCGTATATCGATAACTTTTTGACCATATTTGGGCAGTGTATCAATGTGTTGAATTATAATATTTGATATTGGTAAATCCTACATTTTAATGTTCAAATCCGAGAACCGTTTTGTGCGCATGCATTCTTTGGGAGGAAGATCTGAAAACTGGACTCCCTCAAACGGCTGGACATCAAGTATAGTCAAAATGCCCCTCAATACAAAATGCTCTGGATTTAATCGCCCTGAATCTTGTAACAACAGCCCTTTTCGTAAGACATTAGTAAGGCACTTTCAGAAGGGATGTTGATGATGATGATGATGATGATGATGATGATGAAGATGATGACGATTGTGACGATGACGATGATGATGATGGTGATGATGGTGATAACGACGATGATGGTGATGATGACGATAATGATAATGACGATGATGATAAGGATGATGATAATGATGACGATGATGATGATGATGATTCTGATAATGAAGATGATGATGATGTAAATACAGTTAATTTTTAAGAACTGAAAGTCATTACCTTTCCAGGTTGCAGGTAGTTACATAACGTTGAATTGGTTGGACAGTCACCATTATTCCTCTGACATGGATCGATTGCTAAGACAAACGTTCAGTCGAAAAAAAGATCATCGTCAAGACAAATCCCTTATAAAAGCAGAATAATCATCACATGTCTTAAAACTGTAAGTTATAGAAAACAAGGGGGGCCGTGTACCACTGGTCGCCAAATACTCATTTGCCAGATAACAGAAGGCTGTCAAAATATTCCATTCTCAAACGGCCATCCCAGGAAATATTCACATTCATATGAGCGACAGCCTTGGCAATGATTCTTAAAATGGTTAGTATTATATTTTATAACATAACAAAAGTGAAGCGCGCTGTCTGATTGGTCAATATCTTATTTACTATTTGCCCATATAGGTGAACGCTGATGAAAGCTAGCGCGCGCTTGAAGCAGTACACGTCAACATTTACGCGACTATAATTTGCTTTCACGGCAACATGTTCAAAAGTCATTCAGGCTGACAAAAAAGATTTGACGATCCACATTGAGACGAAAAACTACTCAATCAGCGAGAATATTTTTTTAATGAGAAGTCTTGTATGATTTTTACACGCAATAGTGCGCCCATTTGACGACAATTTCGCCACACTAGTCACTCCCCAACTATCTGTAAGCAGATTTAAATGTTTCTCTCAAGATTATTTTATAAAAAAATTGTAAACGCAGAAACTTTGCAACCATCGAGTTATGGATGCACTTGGGAGGTTTGGTAAGCACTTAAGAAGCTACATGTAGAGTTGCTCTCGGCAATCGCCTCGAGCAGAACTCTTACGCTTCTTTCGTGCTTAGCAATGCGTGCATCCATAACTCGATGGTTGCACGCTGTGCGTTTGCTATTTCTTAAATTGTTACGGCAGTCACTTGACAATGGTAAGATGGTAACACTTGTGTGGGTGTGGATTCAGCATCCAGCAGTATGGCATCATACAGAATACGCATGCTGCATTATAGACCATAGTAATTGCAGATTTTCATGGCATAAACATGGCAACACAATAATCTGCTAATAACACATACAGTATTGCCACCTTACCCGCACACACTGTACCATCTCCTGTGTAACCAGTAGCACATGTGCAGTTGTGTTTTCCAGGACCAAGATAAAAGCAGTCAGCATTACTGTGACAACCATGGGTTCCATCAATACAATGATTGATTGCTGGAAAACAAATAATATTTTCAGTACAAGCAGTTAGAAAAGGAGTGACTTAAAATAAAAGATGTTACAAAGGTGGAAGAAGAGGAGGAGGAGAGAACGGAAGAGGGTCAGGAGAGAGGAGAGAAGGAGAAAAGAAAGAACAAGAGAAGGTAATAGACCAATATCGCACTAGCATGGCATAAAAATATATTTAATTTAATAGGAAAAAGAGTCCAGTATCAGATTCAGCACATCAATATTAGTAAAACTGTAAAGTTTCGTAAAGATTGCTAGTACACTGACGGAGATATGAACTTTTGAAACTTAGTACTCTGGCCTAATTTTTACAAAGAAGTGTATGGGAAAAACACGAAAACGAGGCTGGACGGGCAATCTCTGCCCGTCCACCATACATTTCTTTGTAAAAATGCTCAGTTTCAAAATTTCATATCTTCGTCAGTTTGCTAGCAATGTTTACAAAACTTTGTAGTTTTACTAACATCGATTTGCTGAATTCGATGCTGGGCTCTTTTTCCCAATAAACTAAATATATTTTTGTGTCATGCAAGCGTGATATTGGTCTATAGGAGGAAGAGGAAAAGAGAAGAAAGGAAGAAAAGTGTGAAGGGTAAAACTAGGCAAAGAAAATGGAGGAAATTGATGAGGAGGTGAAGGAAGAGGAGAAGAGAATGAAGAGAAGGGGAAAAGGAATGAGAGGAGATGGAGAAAAAGCATGAATGAATAGGAACAAGACAAGAAAAAGAAATGGGAATGAAGGAAGCTAAGGAAGAAGAAGGATGAGGAAAAGGAGAAAACGAAAGGGAAGGAGAAGGAGGAAATGGAAATAGGAAGGCTAGGGAAGGAGGGAAGGGGAGGAGGAGGAAGAAGAAGAAAAGCTATTAAGAAGGAGAGGAAAAGAACTAAGAAAGAGGATGGTATTATTTTCAGTAAAAGCTGTTAGAAAAGGTGTGGCATCAAAAATATGTCACAAGGGGGGGGAGAGGAGCGGAGCGGAGAAGGAGAAAAGAAAAAGAAGGAAAAGGAAATAGGAAGAGGAAGAGGGAACAGAAGGAAGAAAGAGAAGGAGGGAAGGGGAGAAGGAGGAGGAGGAGGGGAAGAAGAACTAAGAGGAGGTAGGGGGGAACAGAAGCAAAAGAAAACGAAGAAAAAAAAAAAGAAAAAATCGAAGAGAAAAGAAAGGATGAAAAGGAGGGAGGAAAATCATGAGTGAATAGAAACAGCACATGAAAAAAGAAGAGGAGGAGGAGAGAAGAGGATGGTGAAGGAAGAAGGAGGGAAGAGAAGAAGGGAGATGAGAAGGAGATTGAAGGAAGGAGGGGAAAGAGGAGGAGGCATCAGAAGGAAAATAAAGGAAGATGAAGGAGGATGAGGAAGGATTAATGTATTATTATTCATTCTAAACTCACCATTGCAGGTGTTGCTGATGTTTCTGTATCCTGGGTCACATACACAGCTGTCTGTGTTATTAATTTTGAAGCAATCTGCATTCACTGGACAAGAGAGTTGCCTGGTGCAGTTTGGCAAAGCTGGAAAACAAAATGATTCTATTAACTGACAGTGACAAAACAACAATTTACAATTGAAAACAATTGACATACATGTGAGGATAGTTCTAGCATCAGTCTCCATGAAAGCACCCAGTATTTCATATGTGATTCTCCCTGTCCTCGCCACCCGAGAACCTTCTGAGTGCAGATTGGCCTCATCACCATCTGGTCACAGATCCAGCAGCCACAAATTTTGAATAGGGGGGTGGTCCTTGTCACTACCCAAGGGATGGACATAGGTTATGTCTGTATATCTGAATGATGCAACTGATACAGACATCCCACCATTATTATTTGACACAGGCATCCCACCTTCCTTGTGGAAAAAAGGCAGTGTAACAGTCCTCCCTGTATGTAACACAGGTGACAAAGGCCACCAAACTGAACTTGTCTAACTGATACAGACATCCCACTTTTATCATTTGACACAAGAATCCCACCTTGACTGTGGTTATTAGACAGTACAACAGTCCTGCCCTGTATGGATGTGTCACAGGTGACACAGGCAACCCAATTTGATTTTTAATTCCCAAATGCCACAGGCCACTCAACTTGATATTTAAAATATAATCAATGATACTTACGTATGTCACAGTCCTGGCCTGTGTGCCCCAGGTGACAGCTGTCAGGTTTGCAGTGTCCTGAACCATGTAAGCCACTGTCACACCGCCCATGCACACAGTGACAAGCTGACAAGGAAATTAAGCAAAGTATAGTTTGGAGGTCTTAATTACTAATAGAAAAATTTGGCTAATGCATTGTTGTACCCAATTCAAACCTCCTGGGAATAAGATTCTTTGTTCACAATATTTCCATATCATTTCCATGTCATGGTTCATTCATATGGAAATATGACGAACAAAGAGTTCTAATCCCAAAAGGTTTGAATTGGGTACAACAATGCGTTAGCCGAATTTGTCTATTCTGGTCTTATGATAAGGATATGATGCTGTTGTCCCTAAGGTCACCTAATGAAACCCTCCTTGGGTTACCCATCCCATCCCCACCCCAACTCTCCACTCCCTCTCCCATATAATATACCACTTTCATTAATGGCGGCCAATTTGTTTATTTTTTTATATGTGTGTTAATTAGCCTCACTGGCCTTGGTTTAAAGTAAAAATTCTTTTGAATTTTGCACACGCCAGCGAGGCTTAGGCTAATTAACATACAAATAAAAGAATAAATAATATATGAAAGGGGTGTATGGAAGGCCAGTGGAGATCAAGTGTTTCAAAAGCCAAAGTTTTTTTAAGGAAAGTATGTGACCTAATTACAAAGTAAACCTGATTATTCTTGAAACAAAAGGGTGAAAAGAGCCTGCTGCACTACCCTACATGAGGCAACCATCTGCTTTTTATATTGTACCTCATATAATCAAAACATCTAATGAAAATTACCTTAAGATAAAATATTTTAACACTTTAAGTTGATCAACTTAAAGTGTAAAATGTAACATGGAAAAACATTTAACATAGGCTACAAATTAGTAGATCTGTGTTCAACTCCTCGACCACACTTATAAAATAGCCAACTGGTCAGAGTGCCTCCTACCAGCTGGGATTTTTAAAATGTTATGTTTAATTTGCAAGATTTGTTTCCATATTTAGTGGCATGCTGTGAATTAGCTGGATAGCTTAAAGTGCTCATCCACTATAAACAACATTAACATTTAAACTACTTTAAAAGCAAAAACTGAATGATTTCAACTTCATTAATAGTCATGTCTTCAGTGCACACACATATATATATATATATAATTTATGTCTGAGTGATTTGAAGGCAATCACTTTGACATTTAAATACTGCGTAGTACACTCTGTACATGGTCACTTTAAACCTTGAAGATCATGACTAATATTTTAATCAAGTCAAAAACATTTGTTTTTTTCTTAAATTTTAATTTAAATAATTTTTAATGTTTTTTGAAATCTTAAGCAAATATTATGGATAAAATGCAACATTAATACTTACATAACAATATTTAGTTTTTAAGTATTATTACTAGAGATGTTTCATGCAGCCATTATTACAAAAGTTACCAACAATATGATTTAGCAATATTGAAGTCAAGTATTTTTAACACTTTCAATTATATATTTAGACTGCCTGAGGGGTAAAAATCATTGGAATGTCTTGTGGTTGCCAGCCACTGAGTAGGACAACCACATAGGAAATGACTCAAGACCATTGCAGTTCAATATCCAAGGAAGATGACGTTTTTATCTCAAGTATCAAATTGGACCCTTAAAATCCTAAATATAAGACTTGTCATCAGGATTGAAAAAACAGCTTTTCATAAAATTCAAAAAATATATGTCCGGCTTTCCAAGAACACAAGCCTCAACATGTCCACACAATTCAAAAGAAAGAATTTTAAGTCAGCATAAAATGGAATGAATTGTCTTTAAAATGAATAAAAAAAATTGAGGCAAAGCCCACATAAATGCATGTGTCGAGTGCCAATTAAAACAAAAAAATTCTTGGTTGAATGGCTGCCTCCTGTATACAGTCAAAGTTAGTCAACTTGCAGTGATCATTTTACAAGGCAGATCTGTATGTGCCAGTTGGCTCTTAACCCTTAAACACCCAAGAGTGTCAAAGAACAAAATTCAAGAAAAATCCCAAATTTCATTTTGTAAAATACTGAAAAACTATAATGGTGCCATGTGGAAGTACTGCCGAAGAGATTTCATTTGAATGGTCACACCATAGGATTTCATCCACAGACTCAAAAGTTAGAACTACACTGCATGTCTCCATAATTGACTCTGGGAGTGAAAGGGTTCAATGACTGCAAAAAGGCTGCTAGTCAAAGTTAATTTAAATTGCAATCGTTTTACACTGCAGGCCAGGGCTTCCATTTTTGTACAGGTATAATAGACTGAAATAATTTTTTCACTTCAATTAGTTCAACAAAAAGTCTAAAATTTGTAATTGCTGTCTGTCACTCCAATTATTCTCTATATTCTGTGAAGGAATCAATCTGAGAAAAAGAATGTAGATATTTACTTCTTAAAAGTAGCAAAACTTCACTTGAGTGCAGGGGCAGATCCAGGGGGGGGGGGTGAAATGGGTGAATTTTCACCCCCCTTTTCTGAGACCCTTTCTTTCTGATGCACTGACCTCAAACACCTCAACCGCAGGCTTTGGTTCTACTGCATTTAAAATTTCACCCCCCCCCCCCCCATTTCAAAATCCTGGATCCGCCACTGGAGTGTCAAAACATCTAGCCAATCTAAACAAAGATGTAACTAAGAGGGGACACTATAATATCGATAAAAGTAATACTGAATATAATACATGAATAAAATGCTAATCTTTTAACCTAGTAGCAGCATTAACTATTAACAATGTACTAATTAATGGAACTAATTAGGACATTCTGTTCACTATTGGTTGGTTCAGTTTTCTTAATTACCATCCAACAATGTAGCTGTTTATTAAATGCTCATGATTGATTAACTTACTTGCATTGCAGTAGCTGCCATATTTGTTTGAATCTGTGCAAAGCTCACATGCAAATCCTTTAAAGCCATCCTGGTGAGTAGGTGATAAAAAAACATAAAATTAATAAATTATCACCAATATTCAATTAAGGGCTATATTAAAACTAAAATATCTTAAACGAATAAACTTGAAAGAGTCTGATACCAGCTGCTGGTAGTTTAACAATCGGGGGAGGGTGGCGGGGAGGGGGGGCGGGGAGGGGGGGCG
The DNA here is from genome assembly GCA_022457155.1 of Cladopsammia gracilis. Classification (NCBI taxonomy): domain Eukaryota; kingdom Metazoa; phylum Cnidaria; class Anthozoa; order Scleractinia; family Dendrophylliidae; genus Cladopsammia; species Cladopsammia gracilis. Next base: position 709,139 of record JAJGOT010000166.1, on the reverse strand, counting down.
GGGAGGGGGGGATTGGGGATTTGGGTTCCCATACAAAACTGATGGGGGTGATTGTTGGAAATTTTGAAAGGAACCCCTAAAAGATTATACTGAGAAACTGAATTTGTGGGTGTGACTCACATTAATTTTTACCTATAAAAGAGGACTACCAACTCCTTCTGAAAAGTTGTTTCTGTCAGCATAGTTTTTAACCCTTTAACCCGTAAGAGTGATCAGCATCAAATTTCTCCTTGTAATATTAATGCCTTATCAACCAAAAAGGTCATGAGAATTAAGGACATGATCACACAAGATGAATTATATTGATATCTAAACAATTTCTCCCCAGTACTTCTATAGGAAATGTATAGGGACAAGAAATGGGAATTTAAATTTTGATATTAGGGCTTATTTAAGGGTTAATAGCCTAAAGGTATAACTCTGACAGTGGTCTACCCTTTAAGTGGCACAAAACACACATTTTAACCTATAAAAGGCACGACAAAGATCACAACTGTCATTTTTGTATGGGAGTCCCTCCCCTGGGGCTCCCCTACCAACTATGTGTTTATTGACCCCCTACCCTCCCCTTCTACAGCAAACTAAAACTGCCACAATGTAAATTTTTAATAATTCTCAAACAAATTTGTATATCATGTATGACAAATTGAGTGTTACATAACACTGTAGTACATAATAATATTATTATCTCCCAAGATTCTTCAGTGTGAGCTTGGGTAGCCTGTGATCCTTACCTGGCAAGAGCAGGTTCCATTACCACTCACTTTGTCACTACAAGAACCACGCCCACTGCAGGGCAGAACACCTGGACATGCTGTGATTGACAGAAAAAGCACTCATTATAATAATCATAAAGTAAACAATCGTATCAGATGAGAGTAAAGGGTTTCTGGGATGTGTGAAATTCAGACCCCTATCTTTCCCATCTCCCCCTCCTTCCCCTGTTCCCCTAATTCCCCTGTCTCCCCCCTCATTCCCCTGTTTTCCCCTAATTCCCCTGTCTCCCCCTCATTTCCCCATCTCCCCCGCACTATATTAATCCTATTCTATAAGTTAAAGAATCCCACTCTTAAATTTCTATTAAATATCAGGGGTGGCAAATAGTCTTAGGTGAATAGTGTAAGTGGGGGGGGGGGGGGGGGGTTGGGGGGTGAATAGAGGGGAGACAGAGTAAAAGGGTCGTCAAGATGAGGGGGGGGGGGTAGACGATAGGTTTTAAAGCAGAAAGCTTGTGGGGTCATGTTACAACAAAAGTAGGACAATAAATAATTAATCATAGTAAAATTCCCTACGTATCCTATATTTACAAAGGTTGTGAAAAATATCAAATATTAGTATCAGTAGAGTTCAATAAACAATTTAACTGTCTTCCTTGGTGGTCTGTAGTGACTCAATATTAAAATTCATGTTTTCAATATGGGTCTCTCAAAATTTATTGTTGTCAAATTTCTCGCATACTAATTCTTTCCTTTTCTTCTCGAATTTCTGCTGCAATTTTTATTCCACTATTTGTGACCAAAATTCCACTTCAGCCTCTAAGCCTGATTTTCTGCTTTCAACGACAAAAATATATATTTTGATAGACTTAACGCTTATCTTGCTACAAAGTTACAAATTTGCATCAATTAGCAGTGATGCGTTGCCAATTAAAACAGCGGAGCTTTAACATGAAAATTAAAAATAATGAAACATAAACAAATTAACACTCAGACATCGTTGTATTTAATATAAACGACAAACTCAAAATTGCTATCACATATATGGTGTGTATTTTAAAATTTCCTTGACAGCTGTGGAAAAAATAAGCTGTTAAACTATATCCTGACATTTTTAAACTTCTAAGGACCCTCGAGGTTTTAATTATGTATTCAATTTAGTTTTTATCCGCTCGTTACAGACTGAGAGCGAAGATAAAAAAGAAAAGGTGACAGATGCGAGACACGTAAAAACGAAAATAAAAAAATATATATATTCTATTTTCTCTTGGAGAACTTTGAATTTGCCCTAAACTTGAGGTGTAAAGCAATTCAAAATACAGGTCATGTGGTTATGAAGTTTTACACTGCAAGACAATATCACATGGAACTTGAAGGGATTCGATTTTGCGTTAAATTTGGCGCAGACAAAAACAGCTAACATGATTCAAACAGCAATTACGAGAAGCGATCTGTTTGTTGGAAAAACATACAACATAAAAGATGTAGCTTCGTTAAGAAATTTGCCACATGAAATTCACGAAGTGTTTTCATGAAAAAAAAATACTTTAAAATATAGCGTGCAGTTTCTATTAATTTCCATTGAATTTTTCTGTTAATTCAAGTTTACAACTTACCAACAAATTTCAAATTATAAATTGTTGAATTTCGACAGCGCAGAAAAACACAGCTTCTAAGTAAATTTACATCTTTTCGACATATCTTAGTTAGAAATATTATGCTTTCCCAGATGAATATATTGGCTTTTTAACTATATAAGACGTTAAAGCTTAACATGCACAATTTTATGCGTACATGAATTCAAAAATTAAAATTCATCTTTTATTCGTATTAAATTACGCGGAAAATTTCTGTCATATGAATCTCTTCGCGCCAAATTTCAAGGTATAAGCTTGCAAAATACATAACTTTATAAAATATCATAGCTTTTGAAAATAAAATTGTTTTTACAATGGCATTAACAATATCTACGTTTCGTTTCGTAGTAGAAATAACAAATGCCCGCGGAAATAGAATTTAAATTGCCGAAACATCTCGTGTCATTCTGTGACTGTGTTTACTTTATCTTTACGGGCGAGACAATAAAATTGTGATCTTAGCATGTTAAGCGGGGGATTCATGTATTTGAGTAACAAGCTAGGATTTATTTTTTTTTACTGCTAAATACCTTGGCAGTGTTGTCCCCAAAAGCCATCGCAGCATTCTTTTACGGTCGCCGTTCGTATGCATAAATGTTGACAACCAGGTACGGAGATGTGCCCAAAGTTTGTTCCAAAATTAACGATATATGTACAGCGCTGAACTCCCTCCCCGTTTGTCACAGTTCGATATCCAGTCGGGCAGCGTTGAAAAACATTTATGGAGCATTCCATACACCAATTCCACACGTAGTTATTAACTTGTCGATCACATCGCTTAGCTATTAAACCAGACGGCAAGAAAAACGCGATTAGGGTGAAAAAAGCGAGCGCTGCGATGGACGGCGATCGCTTCGCCATGACGTGATCTTTGTAAATCTTTGCAAATATTTTCCAAGCTGACAAGACCGCAAATTTGCAGCCTTCTTCAATCCTTCGTGGCTATATTCCAACCTAGATTCAAGTATGTGTACATGTTAGTGAAGAAACCATATTTTATACGGCGATTTGCATATTGGGGTCTATTGACACTAATGAACCAATAAATGGAAACAAAAGGATTCACACACACGCGCTCCACATCAGAATTAACGAAAACTTCAGTTAGAACTGCAATGAAATTCGCGCAAAAAAAGTTTATTTCCTCTTTCAGTTTTCGCAATCGGAAATATTACGGCAAAATCTCTGAAGGGCAAACAAGCTTAACTCCGAAACGCGACTGGGTTTTTTTACAAGTCTGTCAATCAAACGATCAATTCCATCTCTCTTCTTGGCTTACAAATGAGTTCCTGTTTAATATTTTTAAATCAGTATTGTTCTCATAATCAAACAAAAATATTGTCGTCTTTCTTTGATCTACCTAGGTATGTCATGTTTAAATAGACCTTTCTTTAAAGTTTACGCTAAAAATAGACGTCATAATTTAATATAAAGCCCTTTGTCGCAAAAAAAGAGAATTGAAAATTCTCTTCGGTTGCATCGCATTAGAAGAGAATTGATTTCTGTTCGCTACTGTTGGAGCTGTTAATTACGATTTTTGTTATCTGTTGAATGTAGGCATGTTTTATGCTGATGTAAGTTATGTGCATGCACGTGCATTTACTATGCCCGTGGAAGTATGTGTATAAATAGTTGGTTCTTTGTTATGCGAGTCAGTTCTCGGTCGTTACACTGTCGATTTGCCCTAGTCAAATTCTACTTGTTTGTTTTGATTAGTCTTTTCCAACGCTGAACTTTATTTGAACATTATCCATCAGTTTTTTTCCTGCAATAGTTAAATTTAAATTATCAGTGGCCCCATAGGAAGGGTCGCCGGAGTTTTGAGCTTGGTTCCTACCCAGGTTTCCTACAACTTTTTTCCCGTTGAGTTTCGGGTTTTCCTGGCCTCCGAGTATCTTTTGTGATGCGCTCTCAATTCTCCAGTTATTTTTTGTCATTTATTTATTTATTTTCTGTAAGATATTTAGCTGTGAGTTGTCATTTTTTACGGCATGCGTGTGAAATAAAGTGTAACGGCCAACTACGGCACAATACTCCAGAATTTGTTGTCCGCGTCATGATTTGTTAAGGGGAGTATGTAATTATGGGCACGTTGTTAAGAACAGAAATGAAACTATGAATATTTGTAAAACGACCACAAAGGGGAAACTCATCGCTTATGTGGTCGTTAAAAAAAAACAGAAAGTCGCAAAAAGTTAAAGTATCAAAAATTGACCATGTTAAAAGATTTTTAACAGTTTCTTTTTGTGTTTCAACGAAACTATTTTTCCTAGAAAAGTTACGACGATAGTTTAAAAAGGAGAAAGTTCCACTTTCCATCTTTTGCTACTATATTCATTTTTCTTGTTACTTGTTTGTTTAATACAGGAACTTTCTCTTCGCCGAATTATCTACCCTCTCCACCCCTATTTTTGGCCGTGGGCTGGAACGTTTATCTCACAAAAACTTTCACTACAACACTATGCGATTTGAATCACACTGTGACCCCACTGATTGCATTTTATTTTTCGAGGAGTTTGGAATTCGCGAAAATCGTGCAAATTGGTTTGTATAATTCACCGGTAAGCGCGTAAACGTTTCGCGATATTTGATGAACTTGTACAGTTGAACCGATATTAACGGCGCACCGTCTATAAAGCGGATACCAGCTTGGGTCCCTTAATTTTTTTCACAATCTTTTACTGTAAAACGAACCTGTATTCATTGAAGTTAGTGGACGGCTCGCAATAGTCTTTTTTTTAGCCGTGGGGTGTATGATTTGAAATCTAAATTTCACAGGGAAGACAGCTTCTATTGGTTTCATACTTCACCAAATATATGAAACATGATCAAAGTTTAATGTTTCACCAGTTTCCAAGCGACGGCGGTTACCATAGCAACACCAGTCTCAAAATCGAGTCACTTTACGAAATTAAACCTTCAAATTTTGTAGTGTTCACGTATCACTAGCTGCAGACTAGGCTCCTGCTGTATACGAAGTTTCAAGAAAAATTATTGGACGCTTTTTGGGGACATTAAAATTAATTTTCAGGGTATGAAATTAGCATACAATAAAGACAATAAACAGCAGGGCTGATATGACTACGTGAAAAAGTAGACTTTGCGAGACACCATCACGACAGAAACTCATAAAGTAGGATCACAACCGTGGACAGCCGTTTCAGCCCTGCAGTTTATTGTATGTTTATTTTATTGTATATGTTTGTTCATTCATTTTTTGGCTGGTTAGGTCTCTCGCAGATCCTAAGTATACCGTTAGCCGAGCATTATCGTTTGCGATCTTTTGCAGATTTCACTTTTACTTTTATTACTCATGCGCGAAGCGGCATGAGTTAAAATTCACCCTTCGTTTTTCTTCGTGTCACGATTTTGCATGCAAATTTATGCACGCATATTTTAAATTGTGCTTTTCCGGTTCATAGCTTTGCCATTTACACTTCCTGTTTTGGTGACTTCCGTCTACCCTCACTTCCGGTAAAACAGCGTTACTGAAGTGTCACGACAGCGTCTCCTACAACCCTACATACAATACTATGTTCACGTTTGGTATATATAAGACTTAGAAGAATCACTGGCTTCATTGTGGTACAGCCTTCATTTACAAAACATTCAATAGTAAACAACGTGGTTTGCGGGAACGATGACTGAATGAAAGGAGTAACTCTCCGGCCATGTCGGACATCTTCTTATAGATATCATAAAACTTTCTTACGTATGCGCATGAGTATAGGCTGCTTGCAGCCTCTTGTTTTTATATATTTTGGGACCGTAGGTCTTTACAGATCCGATATGCTGTGTTCTTTAAGCATGGTTTTGTCCATGCGTTTAAATGTTCAGATCGGCTTTGTCCATCTACATTTCTCTTTGCGAGACATCTTTGCGACACTATGGGCTCTTTGTTCCTCGGAACACGTGATGTGGCAGCATGTGATTCGAGTGACAAGTGAGTACATAGTACGGAACCTGATACGATGAACGGGTCTTGCGCTGGCTTCTTGTTGGCGACGTTCGTTACACCGTGCTGATGAGTTGCAATAACAACGAAGCGGCTGTCCACGGTTGCGATCCTGCTTTATCAGTTTCTGTCGTGATGGTGTCTCGCAAAGTCTATTTTTTTACGTATTCATATCAGCCCTGCAGTTTATTGTATATGTTTGTTCATAGACCCCTTTACGGTTGCCAGGGCATGCTGGGTAATCAGGACAAGATGGTGGAAAAATCAAAAGTTTGTATGAGAACTCAAAGTCATTTAATTGGTGCAAATTGGATATATTTGTCACTTTACCTTTGAAAAATGTAACTCTTGAGCTTAAAGATACTACACACTAAATCTGGAGTGCACGGCAGTCCTTTGTCACTTTTTAGCAAATGTGACGTCTTCCATACATTTATGTAATTTTGGTGTTGCCTGATTACAGAAAATGTATGGAAGAACCCAGGTTTTCTAAAAAGCAACAAATGACTGCTATGCACTCCAGATTTAGTGTGTAGTATCTTTAAGCTCAAGAGTTACATTTTTCAAAGGTAAAATGACAAATATATCCAATTTGCAACAATTAAATGACGTTTAGTTCTCATACAAACTTTTGATTTTTCCACCATCTTGTCTTGATTACCCGTCATGCCCTGGCAATCGTAAAGGGGTCTATTAATTTTTTGGCTGGTTAGATCTCTCGCAGATGCTTCCTTTGCAGATTTCACTTTTATGAAATTAGGCATTTTCTCACGGGCGATAACAGTGGGTAGGGTGAGAAATCGACTGGCACTTGAGACTACATAGCGGTCTCTTTAGACGACACTAGACCACTGCTCGTAGCCTCAAACGTAGACGCCTATAGAGCGCGTCAGGAAAAAATTAACGCCCGGGCGTAGATTGGGGGTGGACACCTTATTGAGACTTATATAACGGAGTAACTGGTTAGCTTTCAGTTGAGGTTAGGGGTAGCAGTTTATATAGTTAAATTTAGAACTAAGCAACCCGAGAAGCTAGATGGTACAGTGGTACGGTAGGCTATGTAAACCTAAGCCTAGCTGAGGTCACAGGTTCAATCCTGAGTGGGGATTTTAGATTTTCTTTTTTACACTTAAAAATTTATTGAAAATAAAATTCTAAGTGTCGACATTACGTTATATAAGTCTCAATAAGGTGTGCGACCCTCAATCTGCGCCCGTGGTAAAATGTCAGATCGCGTGACGAGTCTAATTAATTTCCTGTTTAAGGCAGGGGTCCACCTGAATACCATTTTTCCGACACTTAATATGGCTTTAATGGAAATATCTAGTTCACGTTTCAAGCAATCCAAAAACTCTCGCTTAAAACATGAATCTTGTATGGTAGGAGCTCCTGGTTATGGGGTGTTTTGTAAATTTTGGGGTGATTTTTGGGAGGAAATATTTTTTTCTCAAAGGAGTTGTAAAATTTAGAGAAATAAGAAATATTGAAGATTTAATGAAATTTTAAAATTAGAATTTGTAGTTAATAATGGACACCAATTTAGTCCACTATCAACCTGGGGTGCTCTGCTGTGGGTATCAACTGTTTGTTGGTGTTCCAAAAATCATTTTCTTTCTTCGATCCCTTCTTTAAACCTCTTAAAATTTCATTGAGATTCACGTTTACCCCCGCCTTACACACCGGGGCATCGACCCGGCGTTTATTTGAACCCGGCGTTAATTTGGGGCCCGGGCACTTAATCGAGAAAATACGTTATGTGAAGTAAGGAAACCGTAGAAGGTTAGCTATATATCTACCTATGTCATAGAGCAGTGTGTCAGTGTGGCATTTTGCAGACTGCAGATTCTATGGGCTGTATGGGCGACTGAAAGCATGCATTACTAAACCGCGAAACACCGAAACGAAACAGCGAACTGCGAAACGAAACATCGTAAATACCGAAACTAATTAATTCCGAGATAGGTATAATTGTTGACAATTTCTATTGTGTTACTGTTTATATGAAAATGATATTTGTCAAGTACTGATTTTCCTACATGATAGCAAGTGCTTCCAAGTTCAAAGCCATGGTATGAAAACTGACCTTCAATAGCCATTTGCACGATGACGTCATTTGACGACGACGACGACGCCGACGCCGACGCCGACGACGACTACTACTGCTACTACTGCTACTACTGCTGCTGCTGCTGCTACTACTACTACTAATACTACTACTACTGCTGCTGCTGCTGCTGCTGCTACTGCTACTGCTACTGCTACTGCTACTGCTACTGCTACTGCTACTGCTACTGCTACTGCTACTGCTACTGCTACTGCTACTGCTACTGCTACTACTACTTCTACTACTACCACCAGAATTCATTTCGTTTTTCCTTTCTTATTTAAATTTTGTAATCCCAGTGCGGTTTAAATAACAATAGCCCAAATTTGCACAACAAAACAAAAAACTGAAGGATTCTGGTAGTAGTAGTCAAATGACGTCATCGTGCAAATGGCCTATTGCCTATCTACCAAATACTATAATGGTCTTCGGGAAAACAAACAGCCATTCAATTAAGGCGAGCTATTCATTCATATGATAACAATGCTTCTTGGCTGGATAACATTACAACGCAATGTAAAAGATGTCAAACGACAATACGCCAAGTCTCTCATAGAATTTTTTCAAAGTGTGCAGTCTTGAATACCTACATCTAGATTATAAGAGACATATACAGTCGTTTTAAGAGTTGAGGTTGAGAAAAAAACATGACGTCATCAGATCGTTGTTATGGTAACACCGATGTCAATCAAATCTACTTTTTTGGAAAGTTCATTTCATCTCTAGTATGTGTGAAGCTAGCCTCCTACGCAGACGTCTCCCCCAGAGAAAAAAGAGACGAAAAAAAGGATTGCGTGACGAGCCCTAAGGACGTCTGCGTAGGAGGCAAGTGTGAAACATTGCCTGATCGAGCTCGGAAAGCGAACTATCAGCCATTTAAAGTTGGGATGTTGTGTCGCCAAAAAACGAATGGTGTTTCGGTGTTTCATTTGAGTATTTCTGATCGGTATTTTCGAAGTTTCGGGGGTGTCTCGAAAACTCAGATCTCAGAACCCCGAGTTTTTCGAGGGTCTGAGTTTTCGAGACACCCAGGGGTCTGAGTTTTAGCGACACCAGCGGTTTGAGTTTTTCGGGGGTCTGAGATCTGAGTTTTCGAGACACCCGATGTTTCGGTGTTTCGTTTCGCTGTTTCGGTGTTTCGGCTGGGTTAGGGTAAAATGCCCACTGAAAGCGACAATACGTGGGTTGTCAAGGACCCGGTGGAATATTATTAGATTTAGATGTCAGGTCTGAACTTTTTCGGAATCAGGTCTAAAAATGGGTAGTGTCAACAATATATTTTGGTTTGAATTTGAAAAGAAAACTTAAACGTACGGCAAAAGGCGGTCTATTGTTTGGGTAATTGTTCTCTATTATCATGTATTATTAACAGAGATTCCAACCCCATGTGATGGAAAGTAGGGAGTAATCATTAGCGCTAGAGGCGCTATCCTGTGCGCCGAAGACGCGAGCTTCTAGGGGGTCCGGTGGCATGCCCCCCCCCCCCGGAAATTTTGCAAATTTAGGTTCTCTCAAGCGCCATTTCCTGCATTTTGAGATCATTCCATCCTGATTATCCGAAAAGAAAGTGTAATATCAGTAATATGTGTGTTTCACAGTGACAGATCGCAAAAAAATCCTAAAGATTAGCAATTTTTCCCTAGTTTTCAGAATTTTATAATAAATCAGGAGAATTTGGTAAAAATCGTGAGAGCGGGAGGCAAGACATCAAATCGGGAGACTCCCGATCAAATCGGGAGGGTTAGAATCCCGGGTTAGAATCTCTGATATTATTTACTATTAATGTATGGGACGATACGAAAATCTCGCCAAATCGATTATTAAAGAAGCAAATATTGTAAAAGATTCACAATAAACAGACAGCCTGAACAAATACCTTTGTAATTCGCGGACTCGAAGAAGGCTTGCAATATTTCGAATTCGGCGCCATGTTTGTTTTTAGAAAGAAAAAGACTGGAGACGAAATAACTACGCGCATGTATATCAAGCAAAATACCTTCCGCTGACAAAGTTTGGAATGCTTCATAGTTTTATGTTTTTCCGGAGAAGTTCACAGTTCTTTCCAAAACAGTGACAGTTTACGATGAGTTCTGAAGTGCAGCAGCAAATTCAGCAAGACTGGGAGAACAGAGAATTCATAGAAATTGTCTCCGCGGGGATAAAAAAGATCGCGGAATTCCTAAACGAATTCGGTAGGTCAGTTTTGATGTATGTTTCGGCGACGTATATTGAGTTTGCAAATTAATACAATGCTCATATTTTTTAAGCTCTTATTCCCACAGTTAATTCTGTAATATCAAGAGACGTTAAACACATTTCCTCTGTCCTTATGCCTTTTCTATTATGTCGAAATGAGACGATTTTTCGACGTAGAGGAGAGCAGATCAGCTGGGGGTAATTTGACAAACCAACATTGACCTATTCAGACACTTTGGGCATAATACTTCTACAATTGACACAATTTATAACTTATTACTAGGTTATAAATAAAAAAAGATGGCAAATTTTAAGCTCGGTAATGACATCTTTCTCAATTCTATAATGCTATTTTGTAATCACTTTTTGCTAAGTCGTTGCTTTCTTCAATGATTATTTATCCTAATCTCAGACATGTCGTGCAGATCAAGGTTAGCCAAGATAAACGAACAACTGACGTCACTGGAACAGAGAGTGGAATATATTGAAGCTAGGGTATGTCGTTTATGATCTCTTAAGACCAGTTAGTCGGGACAGACTACGCTTTGAGGATAACCGTCCACTTATTTGCATCTCATTGAATAATAATAATAGGTTCGAATAGGTCCACTTGTTTTCATATGCTTCATTTTACAAAACATTCAAAAATATGCAAATAAGAACATTGGGTTTTGTTACAACCTCCCACCCCAGTCTGCTGGCTGCTCCTTTTAGTCAGTCAAACGGGTGAGCTTGTCACAAAAACACGCTTAGCAAGCTTGGCAAGACTGGAGCGAGCTAACAAGTACTTTCGCTTGCTCAGTTGATCACCAATTGCATATTTGCTCGCCCATTCATTTATCAAGAGAGGGACTGCACATAATTAATCCTAGCATGGCTTTCATTTCAAGACAAATTCATTCTGAAGTGTGATGTATGTACATGTTTGTAACATAATGCGTGAGCAGAAACAAAAACTTTGATGTCTGAGGAAAATGATCCTCGTAGGGATCAACTCATCTTGGCTGTCACGCAAATCATTGGCAGATTTGGCGGGGGACCAAGAGGGCTATGTGATGTAATAATGCACAAGTCCTATTATATGTTTGTTTGTTTGTTTGTTTTTTGCAGGTGACCAAGGGTGAAACTCTATCATAACAGTTTGATACTATGCTCAACACTACTTTTAGAAGTGACTATTTTGTAAAGGATTTCGTGGCAAGAAATTTAATCCAAGGTTATTGGTGCATTTTGGACAGAATGGATTTTATACAATAAAACTAGAAATTCAGTTTTAGTATACAAAAATTTAATATTATGCTGTATAATATAATAATATTCAATTGATGGTAGTTGTTTACTCAAATGATATAACTGGTTAACAAGTTCCCACAGACTTGATTGTTTATTTTGTTATTGGTGCATTTTGTACAGTATTTACATCAAATGTACATTGACCTTGATATAATTGTTATATTGATCTGTAGTGATTTTATTGAAGGAAACAACATAAATTAAAAAGGTACAAAGTTATGCTCATAATCAACTTGGAAAAATTATGGTTAACCTGGCTTTAGCTTTAGCTTTACAGGGCCCTTATTGATACCAGCCTGGTGCTAAAAGGGCCACCCTGCTTACATAAAGATGACTTGAGCTCGGAGGGCATGCGAGTGTGCTATGTATGCAAAATTTTGGGATTATTTAATAGAAATTGCACCAAAACTTGAATACAATGAAACTTCCATTAAAGGGTACACCATTGGGACCAAGAGAGGTGATAATTACAAAGATTATATGAGTGTTTTACTGGCCAGGATCAGGAGAAGTGTCCCCTTAAACATGAAGTTCCGGTATAAAAGGCTTAGCTCCTCCCCCATTTCACACCTTTTCAGTGTGAAATGCAAATTAAGGCGTCTTTCAGTCACAAACCGTGGTTAACTTGCGCCTCCTTTAAATATCATTTGCTTCAAACATCTAATTAAACCAATATTTTACCTAAGCAAAAAAAAAGAAGTTCATAGAGACTTTGATATAACTTTCGTAAAGTTTTTCCAAATTGTGTCAGCAATGGTGTTAGTTATGACGCATGTCAGTTGTTAATGCTTCAGTGGTTGATTGATGACTGGAGGTGAGAATGGCCAGGCCAGGCTCCTTTTACACCGGAACTTCTTGTTTAATGGATGTAATTACAATGATTATGATTTTGAGAGTTTTGTCGGCTGGGACCAGGAAAGTGTCCCCTCACTTAATGTGAGTGTCCCATAGTAGAGGTTCACTGTATTTTTTTGACAGAACATAACTCCAGAATTTCAGGCTGAAAATGTTGAGCTAAATCTTTTTGAGATGTAGCAACTTTTATGTAGTTCTATTGTTAAAAAGTATTGTCAAGTCCTGTTTATTTCCCCGTGTAAATTACAAAAATGAAAAATGTCCATTAAATGATAAAAATTAATAAAATATGGTGGTGGGACAACATTTCACTTGATCCCTGTTAATATTGAGCCTGTGATACGTAATGGTCACCTGCCTTACCCATGGGGATGCATTGGAGGGAGGGGAGGGTGGGGAGACACCAGTAAAATGCAAGGGGTGGGGGGTCAGTGGAGCAAAACAGTAACTAATTCCCACTGGACGTATCCATTGTTCAATTGGCAAACTCTGAGCACGTAACAACGCTGAAAAACTCATGAAACAACATTGTCTTCCACGTGAAATCTCACTAAATCGTTCGTAACTTTGATGAATGCTTCCAGCAACAAATAAGTTTGAATTTGGCATGATACATTTGCAAATAGGGAAAAATTTCCGTATAATCCCATACATTTATTATCCATGCATACTTCATTACTTATGTATGCGCGCTATTGTTTTCTTAAACAATGGCAATTCCCGCGTGTATTGAATATATGGATCAGTAATCGCAACGTACTTCAACAATAAAAATGGATTTAGTTGCGTCGTCTCGTTTTTTTCTTTACTTCCGCCTTCTCCTCTTTCTCATCTCCGCTTCTCTTTCCCCAGTCTTTTCTCTCCTCAGTTTCTCGTCCCAGTCTTCTTCTCGGTTTCCTTTTTACCTTTTTATAGCGGCGACACCGTATCTCGAACCGTGACCCCTTGATCATATCTGGTTTACTAATCCATGTGCTATACCACTACACCACAAGAGCTCGTTGAAAGTTACTGGCCAACAATTACATTCTACTCATGTGTTCTATGTTAATTACTAAAAATCTACATAACAATTTAACCCCAACTCCCATGGCAGTTTACACGTAGGAATCCTTGTCATGTCTTTGCTATTGGTTAACTGTGAGAATAAAAAGGAACGTATTTCCATGCAAATTTCTCTCACTAAGTCGTCCTTAAGTTTCCTTTCGACTTTCTGCCGTGTTGTTATTATTATTATCATAACGTTATGTCAACAGTATCTCCGGCTTCATCTCCGTCTAAGTCTTCGTCTGTCCCTTCGTGTGCGTCCTCTCGTCCCCTTGTCAAGTTGAATTGGTTTTCGTTGTGTTCTCTATTACAAGATCACGAACAGTGCATAGATTGGTGCAAGGAACAGAACCTACTCGTGTCGGCCGCGAAGTGTCCTAGACCTGAGTGCTGCGAAGCACTAACCTGGACGAAACGCGCGAAATCGAGACGGGTTGAAGTGGCGATGCTCAAAGAGACATTGTAATGGCATGGTTTTCTACAGGAGGTTTTGTGGCGTAAGCATTATGGAGAGGATCCCTTTGTAAACATCATCAAGCATATCGCTGAACTTTACCAGGTGTACAAAGACCCGTGAAGTGTTCCGCGTAGCAATCTTATGCACCATTGGTGATCTTCTTTTGTGAAATCAATAATACACCAAGTAAAGATTCAACGCATCGCATCACAAGGTGGAAAACGGGGTAATAACACCACAACAACATCAACGGTGAGTTTCAATTTATTTCTCTCTGGTCTATTTTTCATTCGCACTACAACTCGAAAAAAACGGAAAACAGCCCGTTTTCTTCGACAAATTTTGATGAAAATGATCTTCAGTTAGACCTATTTTGAAAAAGACTAAGAAAAAAATTAAAAAAAAAACCTGTACAATGTATGCTATTCCCAAAGGCAGTCTATTGTTTTCTCTATTGTTCTCTTTTATAATAGCGCGTATGCATAATTAATGTATGGGGTTATTCTTGGTTTGCAACCACGTGACAAGGCGGCCATGTTGGTGGCCAATACAATAGGTGGTTTTCATGTTACGTCATCGCCGCCATGCTGGTGGACATAAACAATAGTTCTCTCATTAGCTCCTTTTGTTCGTCCACCAGCATTTGTTCGTTTCACTATTGTTATCTATGTCTCTAGAGATTGGTTGCAAACCACCTATAGGTGGTGACTAGAATGGATACTCCAAAATCAGGTTGAACACCTTATTGAGACTTATATAACGGAATAACTGGTTAGCTTTCAGTTGAGGTTAGGGGCAGCAGTTTATATAGTTAAATTTAGGACTAAGCAACCCGAGAAGCTAGGTGGTACAGTGGTACGGTAGGCTAATTAAGCCTAAGCTTAGCTGAGGTCACAGGTTCAATCCTGAGTGGGGATTTTAGATTTTCTTTTTTACACTTAAAATTTATTGAAAATAAATTGTAAGTGTCGACATTACGTTATATAATTCTCAATAAGTGTCCGAGGTGATCCAACCTGATTTTGGAGTATCCATTCTAGTCACGACCCAATACAATACAATTTTTTGCGCAGAATCTGCATGAAAATAGAGTTTACTGAGTTCCCAGCGGAGAGAAACGGTTTTGTTCTTGACCACCAACATGGCCGCCGTGACTTTACGCTCAAACCAGCAATACGGAAATCTTGCCGCAAAGGAAAACAATATACTTTGAAATTTTTATTTTTTCATTTTATTTTATTATTTTGCCACACACAATGAATTACAAGCAGAACAAAAACGATAATAAATAGGTTAATTAACATTAAATTTAAAATTTGTACATTACTAGCTTGAGAGGAGTGACTGTGGCGGGAAATCTCCGAGAAGCCGAGCTTATGAGGAATAGAGATTTTCCCCCACGGGCAATTTAAATACTAGGCGGCATTTTAAGAAATAAAGAAAAAAGTCGTTTATTTAAGTATATAAGTGTGTTTAGAGGAAAATATAAATATAAGGTGTTAAGGTATTAGGTTGCATTCTGTCTGACCCTTAAAAATGGTTTGATTACACGCTTGAATATACTATAAGAAAAATCGAAGAAGAGAAGCGAGAAGCGAAGACAAGCGAGCACGTGCTATGGACGGCGAAAGACGCATCCAGACCCAGGCGCATCTAAGTTATTATCATATGACCCGTACGGCCCAGCCCCTGCGAACCTTTTCTTTGCAAAACCATTGATGAAAGTCCCGTATGAGGGCCGTACGCATTTGCGCGAGCGGGGCCGGAAAAAGGCGTACGGCCCTACTACATAAGCGGACGTCCGCGCGCATTAAAATTTCAAGTAATTTTGTCTCCAAATTGGTCATATGATAAAATGCTTATTGACTAAGTGAGGTCGGGCCGGATGAGAAAATATTTGGCTCTCGGTCATGGCGCACGGACCTCGCTGCGCTCGGTCCGTACGCCATGACCTCGAGCCAAATATTTTCCCATCCGGCCCTCCCACTTAGTCAATAAGTACATATGATGACACCGCTGGACTTACGCTTGCTCAAAATCATCGTGACAAACAACAAAAAATCGAGACTGCAGCAATAAAACGCAGGGCACCCAAGCAACCACAGCCAAACCAAAGATAAGTGTGCTACTCGCCTGGGGGCTCGCAGCAATAATGTGAACGCGGCTTCAGTCGAAACATCTAAAGTTCTTGACTGACATCAAATAAACCCTGTGTTGAAAAATGGCATGTATTATGTTTCATACGAAATGTACCTTTCCATTTCAGATTTTGAACACTCAAAAGAATGCACGGAGATGGGAAAACTGGATGAGGATGTATCAAGTTGCAATGGATGCGAGAGACAATTCTCCATGACCATAAGAGAGGTTTGTTCTCTATCATGTCTCGTACAAAAGGTTTCCGAAAAATGTCAAATACCCAAGGTGTTTTCATTAATGCATCTGCAAAGCTTGTAAATCTAGAAATAACGAAAATTTTCGAGGAAGATCCAAAGATGTTTTCATTATCATTTTTATTTTTATTTTATTAGCTTCGCCAAATCAAGTGCATACAAAAAAAATGAGAGAGGCAGGGTATCCGCACCTGCATTGTTTGTAAATCTTTTGAAATCCTTTCATTATTGCTTTATAACAACAATTCTTTGTGTGCCTAGCATCCAAAGAGTGCCACAGAACCAAAAATGACAAATACAGTCCTTTGATTAAACGTTGTCACTGATCGGTCTTACCCCTACGCGACCAGACCGAAAGGGAGTATGGGTGAATTAAAATGCATGATTAATTATTCTCTATCGCGTTTACAATGGAGAACAAAACTCACGTTTGTCTTCGCGTGCTACGCAAAGACAAGAGTCGCTTCGATACATATTCCGTTAAGGACGTTCGTAGTTTGATAATGTGCAGCTATTGAATGTGAATTGATTTCTCTCCATAATCCTTTTCGGTCTGGTCGCGTAGGGATGAGACCGATTTCAATGACAACGTTTAATCAAAAGACTGTATACTTAAAGTGTTACTGTGGGTGCTTCCTTTGGGATGATCCGGATCCGGATCACTGATCCAAGATGACTGGGATCATGCTGCATCAAAGGAACCGACGAATCCTTGTCCAGAGTGGATTCGTCGGTTCCTTTGATGCTTCATGATCCGAGTGATCTTGGATCAGTGATCCGGATCCGGATCATCCCAAAGGAACGCACCCTGTGTCTTTCTAATCTTTTGCTTTCTTTCCTTCTTTTTCAGCACCACTGTCGGAATTGCGGGTAATTATATTGAATTTCTTACATTTGCCGCTAGAACAGGACTACTCAGAAGTTCTGTCGAGGATTCCAAAAATGATGACCCACTTGTATTTCCTCCTTACCTCAAAATACTCATCTAGGGGATGTTGTCCTCATGTACACCCAAATGCTTGTGACAAACATCTAATTTCTCCTTACAATTTCAGTATATCGATTAGTGGTGAGGATTAAAATGATCAAATGTTAGTGATCAGCATCTAATTTCTCTCTACAGTGTGAATACATTGTCAAGCTGATACATGATGATAACACAGAAACTGATCAGTATCCAGTGAATGTTCATGCTGTCTCTTGTTTCTCACAGTTTCATTTACTTTGGTGATTGTACAGCAAAAATGCGCCACTCACATCGAGCAAGAAACCTGTACGAGTGTGTGACAAGTGTTTTGATGATGTCACGTCAGGAACAGCTAGGGTGAGTTTAAGGATTGCGCTACATTACACTTAATAGAAAAGTTGCATTACAACCCATATAACCGCAATTTGCGTTACATAAAACCTTAATTAGCAGCGATTGTGTTACGTTATACCCCATATAGTGATGACCGTGTTACATTACATTTAATAGAAAATTACAACCCATGTGTATAACGGCGATTGTGTTACATGAGACCTTACTTAGCGGCAATTGTAACCCCATGTAGCGATGATTGTGTTCTACTACACACCACATAGCGGCGGTTGCGTTACATTACACCCCACACAGTTAAGATTGCGTTATATTGCACTTCAAAATCCGTAAAGTTACCAACTTTCGACTGCTGACGGCTGTGCCCAACATTTCAGTTCTTTTTGGTTTTCATAACACATAAGAGAAATTGTTTCTACTCAGTTAAAAAGAAAGAAGAGAACATCGGGTTACTCCGCACTTAGTTATGTTTCTTGCCTTTCTCATTGCCTTAATTAATACAGTTCGTTTTTTATTTTATTTTTCAGTCATATTCTTTAAGTCACAAACAAGGCTTCAGCTAAAAACACGCCACAAGATTATATATTGGTGGTAAATAATTTGTATCAGCATCAAATTTCTCCTTACAATATCAATACATTGTCAACCAGACAGGTGACAAGAATAAAGACAATCATCCAATGGAAGTAGGTGTACCACCAAATTCTGTTGATCAACATGTAATTTCTTCAATATTAATACATTAATAGGCGATAAGAATTAAGGAAATAATCAACTGACGAATACTAGAGAGATTTAACAATTTAGAATCGTGTAATTGTTTCCCTCAAATGGCACGGAATGTCACAGCAGTTGCCATTTGTTACCTGAGGAGTTTTTACGTACTGTTTGTCGGCAAACGGCAAATAACAAGCAGACTTCTGTGGTTTGCTGAAAACCTGATGCTCAATATTGGTTCAATATTGGTTCATTATTGTCCTGATATTGTCTCAATATTCTACAAAGAATAATTAAGCATTGAGAACGTTGTGTAACATGACGATTAGCAACTGAAAGTCTGGTGTTTCTTTTAAGGTCACGCTTCTGCTTTTCACAAAGAAAAGGAAAGCGCTTCTTTTAATGGGTATCCGTAACACAATGAAGACAGAAGACGCAAAGAGGTATGCAGTCTTGTCCCTCACTAGAAACCGTGTGATGACAATTAGTAAGGAGACTTTGTATTTTAATCTTGTGATCGGATTGGCCAAAGAATGCCGGTTAGTACTTGGAAGCTAAGGTTTTTCTAACAAAGACAATTAATGCAATATATTATTGTTTTGGTAGACAACAAAATGCAGGTAATTAGAATAATCAATAATAATATAAGAAGAACTCATAAGATGTAGGATTTAGGAGCATTTTTGGTAAAAGGGTAAAAAATTTATATAATATTTAAAGCGACAAATCTAAGTATATTTTACTGCAGCGTGTTAAAGTTATTAAAATACAATTAATCACTTATTCATTAATTTAAAAATTAAGTGCTCGTCCTTAATTAGATAAATTAAATGTCAAGGTGTCCATGTTTGCTGTAGACTTCGAGCAGTCTCTCTTTTCCAGCTTAAAACGAATAACACATTAGCGAACGGATAATTGTCCGCGCGAAACTGGGGGCGAGGCAGGCACGCGCACGTGCCTGCCTCGGTCCCAGTTTCGCGCGGCCATTATCCGTTCGCATCTCGCTCGACGGACTAAGCTGGAAAAGAGAGACTGCTCGTAGTCTATGTTTGCTGTATTTGTTATGTTTTGAGCAGATCGTACAATAAGTTAAAGTCCCGTTTGTAGTGTAAATAAACAGGGAATAAATATATTATAGTTAGCTGTATTTTTGTAGTTTATATAACGCAAATAAATAAAATTCTACTGAACGGTGCCTCGTATGGTGCTGTTAATGATCCAATTTTTCCAGAGTGGAATCACATTCATGTAGACAGTGAAACAGGACCTTAGAAAAGTTGTTAATGTTGTACTTAAGTTTTTCAATAGCTATTTTTATTGTATATCTGAAAGTTTCTCTCATTCTTCAAAAATTATTTTTTTTTCCCGTGTGTGTGTGTATTTTCTTTTCTTTTTTTTTTTTTTTTTTTTTTTGGGGGGGGGGGGTCTTCTGAGGCTAAAAGCGATTATTAATAGACGTTTCGGCCTGTTTAACAGGCCTTCTTCAGAAAATTAAGTAAATCAAGGTCAATATGGCAAACTGTTGTTTCAGTCCGCCGTATTGACTGTTTTCTTAATTTTCTGAAGAAGGCCAGTTATTTTAATCGCTTTTAACCTCAGAAGAATCCCGAAAAACAACTTTTAATTTTTTTAACTAGGAAATTTTTTCTATCAAATATCTGAAAAGGGATTTCTTTATGGGGTCGGGAAAAAAAAGCGAAAAAAAAAATTCGAAAAGCCGAAAAAAAAGCGGAAAAAAAAAAGTCGGTTTTTTTTTTTGCCTTTCTTTCTTCTTCTCTCTCTCTCTCTCTCTCTCTCTCTCTCTTCCTTCTTCCCCGCTTTTTATCTTGTCCTTCAGATCTTCCTCTCTTATTCTCATCCTATCCTCATCTTCCTCTGCCTATCTCATCTTACCTCCTCTCTCTTCCCTCTTCTCCCATCCCTTCCCTTCATCTTTCTCGCTAGATCGCATCTAACCTCCCCTCCCTTAATGCCATTTTCATGTCCCCCCCCCCACAATTTATCCTATTATCCTCCCCTCCCTTGTTCCCATCTCACCCCCCTTTATGCCACACTCACTAATATCACTGAGAAATTATGAAATGAAGAACTTTTTGTGTGCACTTACCTGGAGTCGAACTCTCGACCGTCGGATGTGTAGTCCACTGTCCTTACCACTGCGCCACCAGGACTGCGATGAAAAGTGACGCATATTTTTTTGTATTATTGCTTATAATTGTTCCCAGACTCGCCTCGGCCAAAATTTAATCCTAACTAGAACTAAGAAAAAACCTAGTGAAAATTAAATTTACCTGCAACATATACTTTGTTGCCTACTAGAAAATACGTTTCTTTAATCTCTTTTCGAATGAAACACGGACCCGAAACAACTAGTGGGCAAATCCCAAGGGAATATTTTCTTTGAGTTATTTTTGACAAGTCTTTGACTAATTAGCGGGCAGTTTTTGTTAAATATTCATGCGTTCCTTCCCAAGGTTCCCATGGGATTTGCATGTTAATTTTATGCGCGTTAGAACGAGTATGAGCATGTGATCATTCTGTGCAACTATGAAGGCCACAGCTCTTGCAGAAACGGAGCAAATCCCCTCTGAATATTGAAACAATGGAAAATTGTTAATGAGCAAAAATGAGCTATTTTTTTAAGAAATCGAAGAGGGCTAAGTTTTGCTCATTAACCATTTTCTATTGTTTAAATATTCATGCGTTAATTGCCAAGGTTCCCTTGGGAGTTGCATCCTAATTATATGCGCGTTAGAAAGATTGTGAGCAGGTGATCATTCTGTGCAACTTTCAAGTCCACAGCTCTTGTAGAAACGAAGCAAATCCCCTCTGAATATTGAAACAATGGAAAATTGTTAATGAGCAAAAATGAGCTATTTTTTTAAGAAATCGAAGAGGGCTAAGTTTTGCTCATTAACCATTTTCTATTGTTTAAATATTCATGCATTAATTGCCAAGGTTCCCTTGGGAGTTGCATCCTAATTATATGCGCGTTAGAAAGAGTGTGAGCACGTGATCATTCTGTGCAACTATGAAGGCCACAGCTCTTGCAGAAACGGAGCAAATCCCCTCTGAATATTGAAACAATGGAAAATTGTTAATGAGCAAAAATGAGCTATTTTTTTAAGAAATCGAAGAGGGCTAAGTTTTGCTCATTAACCATTTTCTATTGTTTAAATATTCATGCGTTAATTGCCAAGGTTCCCTTGGGAGTTGCATCCTAATTATATGCGCGTTAGAAAGAGTGTGAGCAGGTGATCATTCTGTGCAACTTTCAAGTCCACCGCTCTTGTAGAAACGGAGCAAATCCCCTCTGAATATTGAAACAATGGAAAATTGTTAATGAGCAAAAATGAGCTATTTTTTTAAGAAATCGAAGAGGGCTAAGTTTTGCTCATTAACCATTTTCTATTGTTTAAATATTCATGCGTTAATTGCCAAGGTTCCCTTGGGAGTTGCATCCTAATTATATGCGCGTTAGAAAGAGTGTGAGCAGGTGATCATTCTGTGCAACTTTCAAGTCCACAGCTCTTGTAGAAACGGAGCAAATCCCCTCTGAATATTGAAACAATGGAAAATTGTTAATGAGCAAAAATGAGCTATTTTTTTAAGAAATCGAAGAGGGCTAAGTTTTGCTCATTAACCATTTTCTATTGTTTAAATATTCATGCGTTAATTGCCAAGGTTCCCTTGGGAGTTGCATCCTAATTATATGCGCGTTAGAAAGAGTGTGAGCACGTGATCATTCTGTGCAACTTTCAAGTCCACAGCTCTTGTAGAAACGGAGCAAATCCCCTCTGAATATTGAAACAATAGAAATTTGTTAATGAGCAAAAATGAGCCATTTTGTTAAGAAATGGAAGAGGACTAAGTTTTGTTCATTAACCGTTTTCTTTTGTTTTAATATTCATGTGTTAATTGCCAAGGTTCCCTTGGGATTTGCGTCCTAATTTTATGCGCGTTTGAAAGAATGTGAGTACGTGATCATTCTGTGCAACTTTCAAGGCCAGAGCTATTGTAGAAACAGAGCAAATTCCGTCTGAATATTGAAACAATAGAAATTTGTTAATGAGTACTTTCCCCAGTTTGCGAGAGCTTGCATGGGTGGGTCATGAAAGCATGGCCTCGGCGTGAAAAGGAGCAAAGAAAAAAAATTGGAAGGGGGAGGGGAGAGGAAGTAAAGCACTTCCTATGCCCTCCACTCAATATTTAATAGTAATACAATTAACATGAGAAGGTTGACTTGAAAGAGGAAGCATTTCCCTGGCTTCTTTTTATTGTCTATTATAATACATTATTGTATTTCAGTACAGTTTTCCAGTTTTTTGTCTTCTGTACATATATACAAGTTAGAATAGAAAGGCATACGATACAGCATTAAACTAGAAAATACAGTATCAAGTTTTCTTTGCTGATCTTTGTTAATGCCAAACACAGCCATGTAACTATGGAGCATCCATTTTTGATATTGACTGACATGTACCCTGGGTTCTTGAATGGACTTTGCCCCTTAGTGTCAGGTGTCCAGTCTGCAGATGTCTTCATAGGGGATTCTATCGATTCTCTTCCCTCTGCGAGGACCCTGGAGAAACAGAAAAATAATGTAGACATGTAATGCGTACAGAACTGCAGGTATTGTGCATCGCATTCTTAACTTCACCCGCATGAACATGGACTGTTCACAGTTCCGTTTTTTTTCTCATGTGTTTGTTCAGTTGATCGATGATTAGCTGCTATCTTTAGTTTCATGGTGCACTAAAACCTGGAAAGAGTACAAAAACTGTGCAAGGGGTGGGTGAAAGTGAAGATAGTTGGGGGGGGGGGGGAAGGGGGGCTTTAGTCTTCCAAAAAGTATAGCTGACTTACATCTTTAAGATCCAATGTGAATGAAAAACTCTTTTCATCCAAAGATCCAAGCGAAGCTGTTGACCCTCTGTGGACACCATTTACAACCAACACAATCTTACCTAAGGATGAAAATCCAAATACTCCTTAGTGCTTGTCGTACATCATCACAATATTTGTTGAGGACTAGGTTAAGAGAAATTAAACAAAGGCTCCTATTATCAAGCCAACACGTGAATGCAAAAAATTCGGACCTTCCCCTCTCCTTCATGCTTTGATTCAGGGTCACCGACCCCCACACCTGCGTCCAATCCCCCACCCTCTCTTCCTTCCAATGCCATCACCATGGACAAGGCAGGTCACCACTACATATTGTGGGCTCAATGTTCGCCGACCCTCCCTTCTGTTAGGTGATTTTGCTCCACTGACCCCTCCCCCCACTCCTTGCATTTAACTTCCCACCCCCCCTCCCCTCCCTTGAATGCCCTCCCCATTGGTAAGACAGGTGACTTTTACGGTGGTAACAGCTGATAGAGCAAGCAATTGAGTATAATTTGATCCCACTGCTACAACTAATCAATATGCTTTGCGTATTCATGAGTTAAAAAGGGATCACGTTTGGCTGGGGTACTGGAGGATTAATGCACCAATGTATTTGTTATCCTAACAATGTTAAAGTGTGCTATTGCGACCAAACCATGGTAGTACAAATTTACCCAATACTGGGATGACTGTGAAACCTAATGCTGGGATGACTGTGAACAGTTACCTAATGCTGGGACTATCGTAAACAGTTACCTAATGCTGGGATGACTGTGAACAGTTACCTAATGCTAGGATGACTGTGAACAGTTACATTAATGTACACAAGAACCAAAAAAGTAGGTACATAGATACACTTGCTATAGTCAGAGACTCCTTGTCTTAAAGCATTGTACGTCAGTAAGCGCTGTGTTAATTAGATCACTTAACTTCTGTGTTTTATTCATTTTAGTGCAATCTGCAAGGCTTTGTAATAGTATAAGGTCTTTGATTTTATTGGATAATTTGTGTTATTCATGTACTTGTTTTGCCCGCCACGATTAGCTTTCCAGCCATTTACAAAGCAAAGCAAACCATCCAACTCTTGTATTGTTGTACAAAGAATAAATTGTTCTTGTTGTTGTTGTAAGCACTGGTTTGTACCTTAACTGTTCCTTTCTTTCTGTAGTATCTATCTCCAAGCTTTTTGGTGATAACTTTAATGACGATTCCCTGTAAAAGAAAGAAAACAATGCGTTAAATGGACTACATGTATCGTATTTTCTCAATTAAACGCCCCGGCGTTTATTTCAAACTTGGCCTAGTGGACCCGGCGTTTCTTTGAATCAGCAGTTTTTTCTCGCCCACCATTTTTAAAGAAAGGGTTATTATTTGTTTTTCTTGGCAGCCGTGTACCTTGCCCTTAAATCTTAAGTTTATTGTACCACAAATAAACGTTTGAGGGGCTTACTTACAACTTCCTCTATTATACCCGGCGTTTATTCGGGGCCCGGCGTTTAATCGAGAAAATACGGTACATTGTATCTATGAAAGGGAATTCTTTTAGACTACTTTCATGAAACAGTTTTTTTTGCATGGAAAATTTCCTTTGGATACCTTTGCTACCCAGTTATTTTTGCGACTGATTTTCATCTTTTTCTGCTCCTCCATCTGCAAGAGAGTAATCCATGTATTTTTCGGTATCAAGAAAAGTGTTACTGGTTAGGAGAGTATTGAACACATCTGTCTGATTATGGTGGTATTAATAAATGGATGGATAAATAAATAAATAAATAAATAAATAGAGCAATAGGATGTCAAATCAGAACCACATCTCTTGTAAAATAAACAACAAAACTCCTGACTCACTTCCATTATTTCCTCCAAAGCACGCCGGACCAGGTGGCTCAAGAATTCGGCAGCCCAGGAACAACTTTTGAATGCCTTAAGTGAGGGAGCTTAAACTTTACAAGACGACAGACATTTGAATTCCAAACAATCGTATGCTTTTTGTTTTTTCAATTTAACCGTTTTTGGCGGGAAAAAGACGTCACAAGGGTAATACCAAAA
This sequence comes from Cladopsammia gracilis, assembly GCA_022457155.1. NCBI lineage: Eukaryota > Metazoa > Cnidaria > Anthozoa > Scleractinia > Dendrophylliidae > Cladopsammia > Cladopsammia gracilis. The sequence continues at coordinate 683,515 of JAJGOT010000166.1, read as the reverse complement.
TTATTTTTTTCTCGTTATGGCAAAATTAGTCAGTGATTTTTAAAGAACACATTAAGACAAATTCAAGTGTGAAAAAATGATCGAAAAACCATGATTGGTTAAAAAGTTATGGCGTTTTAAAAGTTCCTATTGTTTCTAAAAATAGTAACAAAATGGCGGGAAATTCCACATGTATCTGCCGAATTCTTGAGCCACCTGGCCCGTGTGAAGCTGATTTTTGTTTTAAACTGCACAAAAAATAAAAGAATCATAAAACTATTTAACGTCATAACGGTAAATCATAAAAATCAATTACAGAGTCCAGAGGAACAGCCCCACTTTTTGCAAGACAAATTACTGGCAGCAAGGATGGTTTGTTCCCCTTTTCCATGAAATATTCAATTTGGTCATTCAACATTAGGAAGTGACTGACAGTATTACTAATCCATCACGAGGTTACCCATAAGCAATATGTCACCGGCACCCATTTATATACCTGGATAGAGAGAGACAATTTGGAGCATGTGAAAGTACTGCTGAAGAGGTTATATTTGAATGGTGAGTCATACCATCGGATTTCATCGACAGCGTCAAAAGTTACAACAAATGGTACCATATAAAAGTACTGCTGAAGAGATTTCATTTGAATGGTCACACATTAGGATTTCGTCCACAGACTCAAAAGGTAGAACAAATGGTACCATGTAAAAGTACTGCTGAAGAGGTTTCATTTAAATGATCACACCATAGGATTTCAACAGCAGACTCAAAAGTTAGAACAAATTCTACCATGCAAAAGTACTGCTGAAGAGGTTTCATTTGAATGATCACATCATAGGATTTCAACAGCAGACTCAAAAGTTAGAACAAATGGTACCATGCAAAAGTACTGCTGAAGAGGTTTCATTTGAATGACCACACCATAGGATTTCAACAGCAGACTCAAAAGTTAGAACAAACGGTACCATGCAAAAGTACTGCTGAAGAGGTTTCATTTGAATGGTCACACCATAGGATTTCATCAACAGACTCAAAAGTTAGATGAAAGTGTGATGTACTAACCACAAAACCACGGCACCTAACTAGAAGAAAAGGAATTAAAAATACAGCAGATATTAAATATAATAGTTATACGTTGTTCTGTACTCACCCACTTGGTCCTGGCACAGGTTCTTTTTACTGGCAGGCATCGCAAAGGTTACTGATACATGTAACAACAAAATAACATCGATTTTAATTTTAATTTTTATGATTATTTCCACAATGAAAAGTTTCCTAATATACCTGTTTCACTAGTACTTGAGCAACGTAACTACAATACCCACAGTGCATCATCTAATCAATTAGTCATACCCTCATTTCGAACTAACCTCAGGAGATTCTGCTCGAGCGTTACTGGAAGATTTTTTTGGAACGGTATTCCACAATTAATCAGAGACAAACCATCTAAAAAGATGTTTAGAAAAGCACTTTTACGCTGGTACCTTGCTTGAGCTTGAGCTTGAGCCTTTTGAAGCTTTCCTTTACTTTTTTACTAAAAAATTACAAGTTTTTTGTTATACTGACATAACTTAAGGGGCACAATATTAGTTTATCTAGACGTGCCCCTCTCTTCTCCTTCCTATATACATGTGATTTAATTTAAGTGGTGTAATTTTGTACTGTATGTTTTCTTTCCTTGAAAATTTTATACTTTTTTAATTACTTTTCTTTTTTCACCGTATATTCAATTCTGTATTATCATCTGTTAAGGTTTGGAGAAATAAATAAATGAAAAAAAAACTTTAACTTTTTTATACAACAACTGTAAAATTTATTCCATTAAATTTAATACATGTTTATACTAAACAATGGTGTCAAGGGATATTTGGCATAAATACTACAAATTACAGTAATAGTAAATTAAATTTAAGACTTACAGACATCAAAATTCAAGAAAAAAAATTCATTTTGTTAAATACTGAAAAACAAATGGTACCATGCAAAAGTACTGCTGAAGAGGCTTCATTTCAATGGTCACATCATAGGATTTCGTCAACAGACTCAAAAGTTACAGCAAATGGTACCATGCAAAAGTACTGCTGAAGAGGTTTCATTTAAATGGTCACAACATAGGATTTCAACAACTGACTCAAAAGTTACATGTAGAACCACACTACATGTCTCCAGCTGTACTGTTCAGTATTTTCTATGTGACGTATGACAGAATAGGCAGAAATTTCTGAGGGGTTGGGGGGTGTCCACATGAAAAATTTGTCTGGAGGGTAAGGAAATTCACTGAAAAATCATAAGCAAGGCACAAAGTAAACTAATCATACATAGGTGCAAATAAATGTTGAGCCACGTAGCACTGGTGATACAAACAAGGAATCAGAGAATTAACTCTGTGTGTAAATTAGTGCTAAGTTCAACCCATAAATTTCCCTGTACTGAGCGTTAGCCCTAGTAAGGAAATGAGGGACCACACGAGGGAAAGAAAAAAATCTTTGACCTCGGTGGGATTCGAACTCACGACCTCCGGATTAGATCTTCCGTTGCTCTACCGCTTGAGCCACGAGGCCGTACGGGAGCAGATCGTGGGTAATAAGGTGGTAGAATGTAAAGGGTAAAAATAAATGTTGAGCCACTACAGGTTGAACTTAGCAATGTTGAGCCACTACAGGTTGAACTTAGCACTACAATTTACACACAGAGTTAATTCTCTGATTCCTTAATCATACATAGGTGAATTGTTTTGACAATCACGAAAAAAAACAAACGATAATAGTGACCTTTCATGCAAAAACGATACGAACAGCAAAATGCACGGCTACTGAACGGATGAAAAAACGGATGGCCAAGCCATTTAAAACGGTTACCATGAACGGACGAACCGCTGAGGAGCAATTTTGAATGGATGAAGTTGAATGGCTGAACGGCAGAAGAAAAGTTTCGAATGGATGAAGTTGAACGACTGAACAGTAGAAGAAAATTTTTGAACGGTCACAGTGAACGGCTGAACAGCAAAATCATTGTTCTGAACGGCTGGCTGTGAACGGCTGAATGGCTAAAAAATTATTTTGAATGGCTCGCGCTGAACGGCTAAACGACAGCTTTGGCCTAGGACACTTCACTGCTGACGCGAGTAGGTTCTGTTCCCATGGCAAAAAATTGGATGACATTTGCCTCTAATTTTTTAACTCGTCCCCAGACCCCCAATTTGACCCTTAAAATCACAGCGAAAACGCCATTTTTTGGACGGAAAATCAAAATTCCACCCATTTATCAATTACTTTTCGGAAATCCACACTCGGATTCCAGTAATTTGGTTATTATTCTATCTGCAAACGTTCAAATATTTTAATAACTTAAAAAATAAGTCCCGTCATTTTGACCGTGAAGTGACCAATGTCACGTAAAGGCTTGTATGGAGTTCAACCGCGCGGTCATCGCTTTCAGCGGTATAACTCATTTTAATAGGCGTAATGTCAACATCCACACTCGGATTTGAAGAGACTGGGATCTAGTGAACATTTTGGTGGGAAATATGATTTAGTTGGAGCGAAAAAAATCCCGTCATTTTGCCGTTTTTTCAGTGTTTTTGGCTTCTATTGGTGACTTGCGCGGACTAGCGCCCAGGCCGTTCGAGTTGAACTGCGCATGGGCAATAGTTCATTTTTAGTTTCAAATGCGCTTTAATAACATTTTTATTAAACATATTCATTTCATACGATTGGCGTTACACAGTTCATATCTATTATAAGTTCATTTTAGTAACGCGCACGCCCGGAGCAAATGTCTCCTTCCAGGGGGCAATTTTTTGGTATGGCACCAATCTATGCACCGTTCGTGATCTTGTAATAGAGAACACAACGAAAACCAATTCAACTTGACAAGAGGACGAGAGGACGCACACGAAGGGACAGACGAAGACGTAGACGGAGATGATACTGTTGTCATAACGTTATGATAATAATAATAACAACACGGCAGAAAGTCGAAAGGAAACTGAAGGACGACTCAGTGAGAGAAATTTGCATGGAAATACGTTCCTTTTTATTGACAAGGATTCCTACGTGTAAACTGCCATGGGAGTTGGGGTTAAATTGTTATGTAGATTTTAGGTAATTAACATAGAACACATGAATAAAATGTAGTTATTGGTCGGTAACTAGACTGCTAGCTGTCCCTTATCAGTCAATCAAGCTGGCGAGCAGATCACGAAAACAAACTCGGTGAGACTGGAGCGAGCGAACGAGCTGAGGGGAAACTGGAGGAGAGGCGGTAGGAAAAGGGACTGCAGTCTTTTCTGTAACTTTCGCGTTCGAATTCTCCGCCGCACCAGGGACGGAAAACTCCGATTGGTTCATAGACAATAGAATGCTGTCAGGGAAGTTTGACGAGTATTCATAATCTTGACACATCTAGTGTGAATCGATATCTCTAGTTTCACATCAGAGTTGAGACGATGACATGGGAATGAAAATGTTTTAGACGATTGTCTGGTTGCCTCAGTCGGCTGTTTAGTTTTAAAAGACTGAAAATAAGAACAGACAGCGGTGGAAGCGCTTCTATCGGGGAAAGATGTCATGGCTGTGCTACCGACTGGCTTCAGAAAATCAATAATTTATCAAAGCTCTGTCCTTGTATGATAGTGGCATAAACAAAACAGTCGTTAGACTGTCGAGAATTAGAAACATCGCAGCTCCACGTGGCTATAATGGGAAGCGAATGGATGCTAAAATCGCAGCCTTGATTAAGGCAAACTTCAAGTTTCTACAAGTTGAATTGCTTTCTTTTTAAGCTTCAACTCTCTGCTAAGCTTGCTAAATGGATCTGCGTCATCTGCAAAATTAATATCCTGCAACGACGAAAACTAAAATAGCTGGGCCCAGCGTGACAAAATAGCAGAAAACTATTCCGTGGCCAAAAAAAGCATTTCAGATCCTGTCATTTCAGCGAGAAAACCAAGAGAATGAGTTTAAACCTTTCCCACACAAAAACCAACATGCCAATTTTGGCAAAAGCAACAAACCAACCGCCAGGCAAACAAGGACGCTAAAACAGGTCAAATTCTTATAACAAGAGCAGACACCACAGGAAACCACAACAGACAGCCGACTTTTTGTCTTGTCCGTTGCACACGATATTTTGAAGGTTTAAAATCCTCCATATTTCCGATTTTCAGCGCACATTTCTTGCAAACACGAGCAGATAGATTGGTTGCAGAGTTTGAGGAAAGCTTTAGACTTTCAGTCACGATCTTGTTAAGCGGAGCGCCATCCTTCGAAGTAGTGAAAAGGTTTTTCGATGATATGTAATTTCCGTTATTCTTAAAATTTGTCCCACACATACGACAAAAATCAGAGGCCTCTGTCTCTTTCTTCGTCTTTCTTCCTCTACTTCTTCTCCGTACGGATTTCGTAGGCGTTTTTTCGCTCATCAAGGCGATCAAAACAAACTCACGAACAGCAGAAATTACATTTTCTGTCCTTGAATAAACGACGCGAATGCAATCCGGTTTGTAAATAATAAATCTACAATCGGTATAATACAAAGCAATGTTCTATTTTAGCCCGCATGCCGGTTTCGCGCGTGTTTAAAAGCAGAGAGACAAATAGAGGCGGAGTTGTCTTTTATCAAGTTGACAAGATTAGTTTATTTTTAATGGGTTCTCACACTTGGTGGGTGGAGTTATCTGAACGCGAATGTTACAGAAGAGACTGCAGTCCCTCTTTCCCTTCCCGCCTCTTCCCCAGAGCCCACTCGGTTCGCGTTACTTTTCGCTCGCTCGGCGCTCAGATCGCCGATGACGTATTTGCTCGCCCGCTCGACTATCCAGAGAGGGACTGCTAGCAGTCTAGTCGGTAACTTTCAACGAGCTCTTGTGGTGTAGTGGTATAGCTCATGGACTAATAATCCAGATGTAATCAAGGTGTCACGGTTCGAGATTCGGTGCCGCCGAAATAGAAAGGTAAAAAGAAAACTGAGAAGAAAACTGGGACGAGAAACTGAGGAGAGAGAAAAGACAGGGGAAAGAGGAACAGAGATGAGAAGGAGGAGAAAGTGGAAGTAAAGAAAAAAAAAAAACGAGACGACGCAACTAAATCCATTTTTATTGTTGAAGTAAGTACCGATTAGTGATGCATATATTCAATACACGCGGGAATTGCCATTGTTTAAGAAAACAATAGCGCGCATACATAAGTATGAAGTATGCATGCATAATAAATGTAAGTGGGTATACGGAAATTTTTCCCTTAGGGGTGGACCATTAGAAATCCTGGGAGGGGGGTCAAAAATTTTTCAGTGTATGAATTTTTTTTTCGGCCTGAGTTTCCTGCAGGATTTTTTTTTGAGGGAGGTGCAAGCCTGCAGGTTTTTTTTTTTTTTGAGATCTTCTTTATAAATGCGTGCAAGCCCGAAATTTTTTTTATACTAATGGCCCAATCCATTTTTGGTATTAAACGCTGGAGAGTAGATTTAAGTCAGACTGTCGAACCTTTGCATAAAAAATGGGGAGAAATAAGAATTGAGATGGAGTGGTCGAGCGCCGAAGGCGCGAGCCGCTAGGGGGGTCTGGGGGCATGCCCCGCCAGAAAATTTTGAAATCTTGATGCTCTGAAACTCCATTTCTAGTGTTCTGAGACAACAATTTCTGTCAAAAATGTTTGGCAAATTGATGTGGCTTCTCGTCGCTTTGCGTCTCTTTGTGTGGCTCCACATACAAGTACTCGATTTCATTTTATTTTTCTTGCTGTTTCTTTAGTTTATCTGGATATCAGAGTTAAGTATACGCAATTTCGTCTTTTTGTATAGTAAGTATTATGAGAATTTCACGAAAATGACAGAATTTCATTTTCAAGCAAAATCGGGGTAATCTCGACGAAATCGGGACAGTTGGACAATCTGTAATGTATTTAAAAAATACTTGTGTGTAGTAGAGCAGGTTACATATTTCATGATGTTTACAGTGTTTTCAAATAGGTACATAAACAAGGTTTTGGTTATATTAAGATATTGGTACATGTACCAGATAGACCTTTGAGGTAGGTAATTTTTGACAGTATTTGAGTCAACCTGAAGTTGCTTTTTGATGAATTTTACTACCAGAGAGCATGTCATACTCTCATATGTTCCAGTTTAAAAAAAAATAAATAAATAAATATATGTATATATAGCCAGTTAACTTGCAGGATTTTATTTTTTTATGGTCAACTGCTTGCAGGAATTTTTTTTGAGACAATTTTCCCTTGCAGGATTTTTTTTTTGGTAATTGTCACCCCCCCTCCCAAGATTTCTAATGGTCCGCCCCTTAGCACTAACCCTTAACACCTCTGTGTGAAAAATAAATAATACGAAAGCCAACAATAACAGCCAAGACCGATGCCGCAAAGGTGTGACAAAATGCCGCAAAGGTGTGACAAAATGCCGCTCCCCAGGGAGAGAGAGTAAACACGTGGAAGGGAAGATAAAACAATGCCTAAGGCAAACAAAGCGACGGTTCTGTGACAAAAATAAACGAATAAATTCTTCCGGACAAACCAAACGAAGGGAGGTAAACTTAAACAAAATATACGGGAATACACACACACACATGTACCCAGCAAAAGTTACCACCAACATGGGAGAAAACAACTACTAACAGGAAGGAAACAACGGAGAATAGACGAAGGCCGCACACACGACAAAACTGAACGGGAAACATACGAGAAAACGACCAACACGAGCATAAATCCGCACAAAATTGACTACCGACCTGGGGAGGCTGTTGAGCCTATTGGACTTGCTCCGCTTGTACCGCATGTTCGGGGTTAACAGCTTGAACCACAGGGGCCGGGGCTGCCGCAGCACCGTCAGGATTGTCCACTTGAGCTTCTAAACGCGCTGCCAAACGTCCAGGGTTAGGAGCAGCCTGTATTTGTGCCATACTATAAAAGCGGGCGCAGCTTTGACCACAGCGTCGAAAACAGTCGCCGGAACTGGTGACGTCCTCCCGCGATTCACGAAAAGAGAGGACATAAACTGGGGGGCTCTATATATACCCCTATGCTCAGCGGTCTTCCCAGCTGTTGCCCCTAACAGCTGGGCCAGTGGAATGAAATAATAAGGGTGTTTGTTCGCGCGGGTTCCAGTGAGAATAGCTCATATATGGCCCATAGATTGTGTTTGACTCAGTTTTACATTTACACACAACTTAATAACTGTTACATACAAAGTGTAACTTGTTGCATTTTATTCATCTCAAATACACTACTTTCATGCAATGACTGTCTTGCATAAAACTGGCATATTACATGCGGCATTATTTAAAAAAACCTTTCCTGGCCATTAACTTGCATAGCTGCTGTACAGTGCAATTGCAAAATTTATCTACAGCAATTATCTCTGAACAAACAGCTATCTTACTTTCAAAAATGTTACATTTCATAGATATTAACTGTCTTGGTTGTACACAAAAACATCAACACAACAAACCCACCAGCGCTTTTTGCAAGCGAAACCATCTGCTTTAGTTTTCAAGTCACATGCACGACCAAAACTGATTAACAATACTGACACCTGGTGCTGCAATAAGAGGGCAGTATCCCGTTGAAATATTACAATTTCACGTTCCTTAAGACCATTGTTATATTGCCAAATGCCACTAAATACGTATACAACTAAATTGGATAAAAAGATTCTGCAGAACAAAACAATCAGTGGTATGGAGAAAAGTACTGGGCCGGTTGTTCGAAAGCCGATTAATGCTAATCCCAGATTAAAAGTTAACCGAGGATTTAATTTCTCTGTTTGAAAATTTAAATGTTTTCAAAAGGTCTTTTGTAGCTAGTAGTGAAGACAAGTTCAAGTCGAAACTGAAGGACAGAAAACTTAAGAAACTTTTCAGTTGTTGAGTTGTTTAACTGGATTCAAAATTGACGCTAATCCTGGGTTAGCTTAATCGTGCTTTGAACAACCCGGCCCAGGATTACAAGGTTGGTTTGCAGTTCATCAAATTTGATTTTGTGACAGGTGGTCAAGAAATAAAATAGCCATTGTGGTGGAACTTTGAGTTTTTAAGCCGTTGTTTTGTCTTGTTAGTTTATGTCTCTTGCTGATTTTTCCGTCCTATTTGAAAACAATAAGCAAGCTTCTGACCTTACTTACGAAAACACGATAATCATCTGGGACGCTGTCCTTTTAAGGGTATCCTTAGTGTATTCAAGCATTTTTAATTTTCTTAACCTTCCACCGGGGAAAATGGAAGAAAATAGCAGCAGGAAGCACTGTTTGAATTAACACTATTATCTTTTTGCAGTTTAATTAAAACTGCACAATTATATTATTATTTCTTTACTTGTCAAAAAACACAACCTTGCTAACATTAATTGTTAAATCATAAATGAATTGACTGTGACAGACCTCAATCAAAAAATGGCGGTCAATTTATTGTTCTTTTTTTTTTTTCATTGTTCTTTTTTCTCTGTCTAAGCCGGACACCTTCAGGATGGGCTCTAGCTGTCCTTCTCAGGGAGAGTTTAGTTACAGACGAACAAGTGAAATTTGACCAGAACGAGCCAATAATTGACGTCCGTCTTAGGCCCAGTTCAAACGTCGAACTTCACATGTGCTGAACCTAATGCAAATGAGCAAGAACAATAGATTTTGCTCATTTGCATTAGGTTCGGCACATGTGAAGTTCGACGTTTGAACTGGGCCTTATAGAGGTGTCGATCTTAGAGAGAGTTTAGTTAGAGACAAACAAGTGAAATTCGACCAGAACCAGTCAATAATTGATGTCCATCTTATAGAGGTGTCGATCTTAGAGAGTTTAGTAACAGACAAACAAGTGAAATTCAGCCAGAACCAGCCAATAATTGATGTCCGTCTTATAGAGGTGTCTACCTTTTAGAGAGTTTAGTTACAGACAAACAAGTGAAACTCAGCCGGAACCAGCCAATAATCGATGTCCGTCATAGAAAGGTGTCCTTACTGTATGTTAATTAGTCAATGTGGCCTCGTTAGAATGTTCAAAATTCAAAAGAACCTTAGTCTTAAAATGAGGCCAACAGGGCTAATTAACATAAATATAAAAGAATAATAGACTAGCATTTTTGATAATTTTATCATGATTATTAAGGTCTATAGTTTGCCCAGTTACTCACAAGTGTTTCTTCAGTGTGACCTGAACATTAATATTTTTAGAAAAAATTGTTTTATTTTATTTTAGAGAACAAGAAATTCTTTGTTTGTTTCTTTGAACTGAAAAAAGGTGTCATTATTTACTTGCTAATGCATTCACTATTCTACACACTTATAACATTGTTTAATTATAAGTACTTGTAATAAGCTCTGCAAACACAAATCTGTGTATAAAATGGCTCTGATCAGATATGCACATCTCTAGGTGTAATGATTATGCACTTTAAATTGCAATGACGTTAATATGATGACAAGCTCTTTCCACCAAGCAGACTCAGAAGGAAGAATTTGGTGCCAATTTCATTTCCTAACAGAGTTGTGTTTGAGCCTTAAAATGTTTACTAAAACATTATGACACAAGCTCATGCACTGCAGTGCTATCAGCACAGACAATATTTTTTTCTTGTCTATAAACAGACAAATACAGCTGTAGATGTGATTTTAGTATTCAACAGTTGTGACTTTGGTCTTTAAGTACTCATTCAGAGCTTCTTCCCCTGAAATTATTAAAATTAAAATACAGCATGTAAGTCGATAAAGATGCAATGTTCAGCGCCTCATGAGCATGGGACAATGAAAAAAAGACTCCCCAACAACAACAACAACAAGTCTCCCCAACAACAAGTCCCCAACAGGAAATCAACCTACAACCTTTTGTACTGTACACTGGTCAGATGAGACTCGTGGTGAGCCACAAGACTTGTAGCAAGGTCAGCCATTTACTACAATAAGGGACAAAAATAGTTGACACACTGTATACCAAAAATGGTTTTCGTGCCATATTTATCACTATATATTTCCATTCACTACACTCTGTCGCATTAACCCTGTCCCCCTATCCAATGTTGTGGGATTGTAGTGACAGACCTAACTAAACGACACACAACATTGTCTGGGGGTGGGGTTGGGAATGGGGGAATGGGGGAATGGGGGAATGGGAATGAAATGCATCTTGTCCTGACGAAAATGGGGTTCAAAATGACTGTGTCAACAATATTGTTGCACATTGAAGGTTATCATTTATAGACATGATGCCATAAAGAACACTTTGTGAATTATTATAGCACACAACAATTTCAATTGTCTACTGAAACTTTGAAACAGGGAGGCTTACCCAAGTCCTTTCCAAATCCAGACTGTTTGAAGCCTCCAAATGGAGCAGCTACATCAGTCTTGTTGTATGTGTTAACAAAGCAAGTCCCTGCATCCAAACCATCAGCTACACGGAGAGCCTGCATGGAAAGACACGGGAGTGAGACAAAAACTTTAAAAAATGTGACAATAACACCTCAAATTTAATGCATTGCAAGTGCAATGCTAATTAAAATGCTAATAAAAATAATGTTAATGACATGATGGATGTTGGACCAAATTTTGTCCAATCAAAAATAATGGAGGTTTGAAAGGACATGTCCTACTAAGTAAGAAAAATCATTTTGGGCACTTCCAAAGGTGGAGAGGGACTAAGATTATAGTGTTTTTCTGTCCAAAATACAACGTAAGGGTAGTCAATGCCACACTTTCACTAAAGGCTGGTTCTCATAATTATGATCGTCCCGGTCACTCCGGTCGTCCGAGTCGTTTCAAAAGTTTTTTGCAAACGACTCAGACGATCGGGATGACTCAAGCGATTTGGGTTCTCATATGATCGTCCCAGTCGTCTCGAACATCAATAGCGCGGTCATAAACTGAATCCAACAGCATGTTTTGGGCAATAATACTGCATTCTGGGGTAGACTTGGGTCGCTTCGATCTCCTCAGTCGTCCCGGTCACCTGAGAGTAGTTCTCATATGATCACCCCCAATTTTTCACGATCGTCCCAGTCGTCCGGGTCGTTTGTGATCGTCCTGGGTTGTCTCAGAAGTGTTCTCACATAATCGTCCCGGTCGTCTGTGAACTTTTTGAAACGACTCGGACGACCGGAATGATTATATGATAACCAGCCTTAAGACTATCTACAGATAGGCTTGATTTTCTGCTGTTTGAAGGGGTTCGGTTTTTCCTTGTTGGTGAAACGCACAAATGAATGCGGATGCACAAAACAGCTAAAAATCAAACCTAATATTATTTTCAGATGATGCAAATTAAAACCAACCTTGCTCAAATCCTTTGAAAATACACCAGAGGCAAGACCGTACTCTGTATCATTTGCACTCCTCAAAACACCATCAATGTCACTGAAAAAAATGTCACTTGTTAATTTCAATTAAATAATTTATTACAACTGTGGTTTATTATTGAACCTACATTGTAGATTGTATTAGGGCCGATTTACACGATACAACTTTGTCGCACGCTTAAAACATGTTACGACATGCTTACAACACGAATTACTCCGTGTAAATCAACTCAAGTCATGTTGTAAGCATGCCGTAAGCATGTCGCATGCAACAAAGTTGTACCATGTAAATCAGCCCTTAAAAATGCAGTCATATTCATTCACATTACAGTTAAACCTCTATTAAGTGGTCACCCTCAGGGAATAGCAAACTGACCGCTTAAAAGAGGTCAAGTTTACAGTAAATATGGGGAGCAATTTAATTCCGGCGATTTGTTAAGTGACTGCTTAATTGAAGGCCACTTAATAGAGGTTTGACTGTAGTATAATTATTGGAAGCATGTTCAAAATGGATGTTTGGGGACTGCGACACTATGTGTTTTGTCCGATTTAACACGCCAGCATGGCAATTCTTCATGGAACAGGAGAAGGTCGAGAACAAGACGCCCAACTGTGGCTTAACAAAATTCAATGAGAATAGAGTTGTACACACTTCTCTATTGAGACTATGATGATTTTAAAAATACTGAAAAATATATCCACATGGTTCCCGGACAGTTACCCATTTCCAAAGTTTATGTCAATAATGCAACTACAATAGTGCAGGGTGAAAGCACTATATTAGACCCCTCCCTCTACTCCTCTGACCCGACTCCCCCCCCCCCCCCCTCCCCCCCCTCCCCCAACACACTCAAATAAAGTTTCCATCTAGATATCTATCTACAAAGGCAACAGAACGTTGAAGTTAATTGCTGGCCTGTGTCATGGGTAACATTACGTTTAACATACTCACCCATCCTCAAATTTAGAGACGATCATAATTGGGCCGAATGATTCCTCTGTAGCCAAGAATGTACCATCCTGGACATCCGTGAATACAGTTGGCTCAAAAAAGAAACCTGTTATAATAATAATAATAATAATAATAATAATAAAAAAAGATATTTGGATTGCTCATAACTCGCAGCTTCACTGTTCCCTTAACCCTATTCAGACTGGGGAGGGGGCTTTTCGAACCCCCCCTCCAGTAAAATTGTGATAACTCTTACACCGAAATAGCTATGAGGCTGAAATTTTCTGACTTTTCCTAGAATTTATCTAGGGACATTTTGGTATCCATAACATGTCAGTGTGGTTAACCATGTTGCCATGGCAACCGGTTTTTGACACATAGGTTTTCAAAATATTAAAATATGGTGAATTTTTTATTTTAAGATCTTGTTCTTTGACTTATAGTGCATTTTCTAGTTAGAATAGTTTTTTCTTGGGACTTGTTCTTGAAAGACATCAAAAATTTTTAACATCAAATATTTGGGGGGAGGGGTAGGCAAATTTTTGCTCTATTTTACTTATAGAGAAAAATTTTGTACTATTTATTAAATAACGCTTCTAAGTTCATTGTTTGGATAATAGACATTAGTTTGATACGTGTTTTATACATTCTGATCCTTTTCTCTTTTAGATATTTTTTAAATTTTAATTTAAACGAAAAAAAGGGAAATCCAAGATGGCGGATCCAAGATGGTGGACAATAATTTCAAAAATTATAATTTTATTGCCTTTTCTTGCTTTTGCTCGCTTTACAAGTGTGTCCTTGTTTGTATTTATTATCTTTTAATATTAAAGAGACGATTTTACAGTTATATTTGATATTTTAAGTATCTGGATGGAAAAATATCAAAGAAACGTCGGAAAAACAAAAATGACGTCATTGTGACGTCATAATTGGGTGTGGCAGGTCAATACTGGGTGTGAGGTTTCCTTGTATGGAGATGAACATTGTGTGAAAATTGCATGGTCCTAGCCTTACTGGTTCCAGAGATATGAAGGGGGGGTCCGAGGAGCCCCCCCCCCCCCCCCAGTCACAGATTGCCTAAAAAAGCCCAGTCTGAATAGGGTTAAGGACGGTCTCACTAATTGTTTATGCGCATCCTGGCTACGCACGCAATTCATATGGCAATCTCATGCTACATATGCACAAGCAAAGGTTAGAAAGGAAGAAATCTACATCTTGTAAACACATACAGGACTGGTAGACCACTATATTTTTTTTTGGATAGACAATTTTCTTTTCCAATAATCTGGACAGATTGTGAAAAAAATGAACAAAAAATCAATGTCGGAAGTTTAAAATTTTGCCATTTTTCTACCCAAACAATGTCAATGCCAACTTAATTGTGGCTGTCAGGGGTTTGCAAATGCTGTTCTTTAAAGATAAAGTTTCCTTTATGGGACGTCACCAAGGGGAATAGAATGAATTTGCTTAATAGACCCACTCATAAAATTTGGCATAGAAAGTAACAGTCTAGCGATTCATTTACAATCATACAAACAGTCATTCAGTCCATATTGAGCAAAACAGTCTTTCAAAATAAGGGTGGCCTTTCAGATATCTAATCTCTGAAACGAAGTCAGTGACCCCCCAATTTTTTTGCACAAGTAACTCATGATCATTACCTACACATAATATTATAGCAGTAGCAAACGTTTAATAAAAAAATCAATATCAGAAGATTTTCGCCCGAATGCCTTAAGACAATAACATAAAACTAATAAACACAAACTGGAGAGCCTGTTTGTAAAATAGAAAGATTGTTATAATAATAATTATTGTTATAATATTTGTTATGAAGCAGTACAACTCACCTGGCCTGTCAAGTTGTTTGCCACCATAAATTAACTTGGCTCCCTCTGCTACTCCTTTGTGAACAAACTCAAGGAGTGAATCAAGATGGGCTCTACAATTTAACAAGGCATAGCTCAATTAGAAGAAAATCAAAGGCTCCTTAGAGCCAACCCGTGAATTTGAAATGCTAACGCGTAAGGCAATAATTGCGGTAAGCTTATGTTTTCACTCTGTCACGGTTCAATAATTTTTTTTTAAATTAAACGTAAGGATTTTTGACAAACGCAAAAAATAAAAATACAGTACTTCGCTTTCATAATGTTCAGTCCGAAGAAGAAAGGAAAAAAAAAGAACGCCCCGAGCGAGATTCAAACCTGGGCCTTTCAACTGTAAGTCCACGATTTACACCACTCGACCACCGTGACCACTGACTTGTAATGGGATAAATTTTATTACTTGAAGATAGATAACCATCAAAACGCGCGTCTCAGTTGAAAATTCCTTTTAGATCGATTTTAACGTTGCATTAAAGACTCCAAATGCGAAACATCTTTAAGCTTATTGTTGTTTATATTCGTTTACACCAATTTAGTTATTGTTATCGCTGGGTTCACGCTGTTCTTGTTACAAAACGCATTCTTAACAAAGCATTACGTCACTAAGTTTACAGCTGATGGAAGGAGTGAGCGAGTGAGTGACTCATTTGCATATCTGTCGTCGTTACCGATAACCCGTTCATTACGCATGCGCGTATATTCACGGGTTAAAAATCAACACTTTTACAATTGATAAAATAATAGACTAAAAAGTTAGAACAAATGGTACCATGCAAAAGTATGGCCAAAGAGGTTTCATTTCAATGGTCACACCATAGGATCTCATCAGCAAACTCAAAAGTTAGAACTGCACTACATGTCTCCAGAATTGACTCTGGGAGTGAAAGGGTTAATTAGCAATCACCACCTTTATCCAAAGTTATAAAGTTAATTATATTACCTGTTTGTTGGCCCCATGTCCACTGCTTCACAAAATAAATTTAAAAAAAATGCATGCAAAACCAACTTACTTGTGATTTTGAGGTCCATGATCTGTGGAGCGATCAAGAGGATCTCCGATTTTCATCTTCTTAATCTCCTCAACCTTAATTAAAGCCAAATAGCCATTTTAACATAATTGACAAGAGTGTTGCCTTATGTTAGCCAAGTAACCCAGTAAAAGGTAAGTTTTCACAAGCCTAATGGCTCACATCTGCCAGAGCTTAACACGGTTTCTGTAGCATGAAATGACTGAGAGTATTACTACTCCCCCCTGGATGGGATGCTAGTCCATCGCAAGGTTGCCCCCCAGCATTAAGTTGTTGGTACCCATTTATACACCTGGGTGAAACAACATGATGGGTCTCCCATGCTAAATAGACTGACTGACTGCCGATGATGATGATGATGATATTTAGAAAAGATCTCCATGACTTACCACTCTGCGAACATATTCATCATGAATTGATGCTTCTACAAAAATGCGACCAGCAGCGATGCAGTTTTCTCCTTTGTTGAACATGCAGGCCATCATCCCCTGTCCAGTACAAAAAGAAACACAAATTAGATGAACTGCCTACTTTGAAAATGACAATATTGTTTTAATTTGTATTCAGGTTAATGTAAACCCTTTACATGTAACTCCCAAGACTGACAAAATTAATAACAAAATTTAAGAAAAATCACAAATTTCATTTTGCTAAAAAGTGAGAACAAATGGTACCATGCAAAAGTACTGCTCAAGAGGTTTCATTTGAATGATCACACCATAGGATTTCATCAACAGACTCAAAAGTTAAAACAAATGGTACCATGCAAAAGTACTACTGAAGAGGTTTCATTTGAATGGTCACACCATAGGATTTCATCAACAGACTCAAAAGTTAGAACAAATGGTACCATACAAAAGTACTGCTGAAGAGGTTTCATTTGAATGGTCACACCATAGGATTTCGTCCACAGACTCAAAATTAGAACAAATGGTACCATACAAAAGTACCGCTGAAGAGGTTTCATTTGAATGGTCACACCATAGGATTTCATTAACGGACTCAAAAGTTAGAAATACACTACATGTCTCATAATTAACTCTGGGAGTGAAAGGGTTAAAGACCACATGAGGGAGGTACATCATGTACAATGCACTGACCTGTCTCACAGCTCTGTCCATGTCACAATCACTGAAAATAATCAGTGGTGATTTGCCACCCAGCTCCAGAGAACACTTCTTCAGGTTGCTGACAGCACAACTGTACAAATGAGAAACCAAGATCCTCAGATTAGAGTGCTATCGTAAAATGCCAGTTACAGTGTATAAGCCCCCTTGCCTCAAGTTCCAATTGGTTTATGGGATTGCATGCGCCTGTTGTGATTGGTCAGAGTACTATTACGTATGGTTTTGGTTTTACGACACTCAATTGAAAACTGGGTACATGTACCAGTGTTCTAAATGAAGGGGTGCCTGGAAAATAGCTCTAAGTGACTTCTGATAAACTCCTAGATTCTTATTCCAAATTGCCTTGTATTCTCTTGTGAAACACAGGGAGAATTTGACATTACATCAAAAGTCACTTAGGGATCAAAGGCTCTCATGAGCCAACTCATGAATACGAAACAACTGTCTGACCCTCCCCTCTCCTACGAGTTTTGCTCCACTGACCCCCCCTCCCCACCTTCTGCATCAAATTCCCTACCCTCCCCTTCCTCCAATGCCATCCCCATGGGTAAAGCAGATGACCATTACCCATCGCATTTGGAACAGGCAAAATATATGCACAAGCCTTACATGTATGTAATGGTCAGCGAAATACCAAGAAAAGTTTACAGCTGAGTGATAGTGAGTAAGTGAGTGAAAAATCAATTTGCATATTTGCCACCATCAGAAATAACCCATTCATTACACTTCGCGTATTCACAATTTAAGTATGTTCCTATGAAACAAAGAGGAATGATGATGATGATGATTACATGTAGTCTTACTATGAGTACAATATTGTTAATAAATTGTGTAAATAGATCACCTTTCCATTATGGATTTGCCAGTCTCTGTTGATCCAGTAAAGCCAACTTTTCTCACATCAGGATGATTACAGATGCTGTTACCAACAATAGAACCTGCAGTACAAAAACAACCAATATCAATGTAGGGCTGTCAATAACAGGTGGGGCCGGGAATTGTTTCCCAGCAGTTTTGTGTTTGAGGCCTGGCCACTTGTACATGCACTGTGATAGAAAAACAAAACAATGACAGTACCAAAAAAAAAAAAACTATTTTCTTCTCAACTAATTTTTACACTGTTTTGCCTTAGTATTAAAAAAGTCAGTGACAGCCCTGTGTCAAAGTTTAAGCTATCAGAGTTCATACACTTTATCAGAAACAAGTGACTTTTCGTAGTCTTTACCAAGACTCGTGTAGATTTTTAGAACCCAAAGTATCACAAAATTTGTTTGCTTGACATATCTGTACAAAGAACTGGACTATTACTAAAACAAGTTTACACAATTCTAGGAGCTGAGACATAATTACTCAATTTTTTTATTAGCTTCGCCACAAGATTACCTACACAATTACTACTACGTGTAGCATAAGATTACAAGACTGTTACAATAATGCATGGCATACAAACAGCAAACAAGGGCAGGGTGAACCACAACAGTGTGAAGCCAATTTTCCAGTACTTTCCCATCCCAAAATGCCAGATCAAAATCCCAGTGCAAACCTGTATGAACTAAACTAGCTATTGATTAGTTAATAACCTGTTACATAGAGCAGTTTTCAATTGAGTGTCGCAAGTAATTACACAATTGCTTTGGTTTTGCATTACTACGCTTTGTGATTGGCTGAAAAATCTTGCGCCACTTTCTCAACCAATCAGAAGTAAAACCAAAACCAATCATGACTTGCTCGCACGCGTTTTCCCGCGCTTGGCGCCGCCGACATGTAATTGCTTCGAGTTCTGATTGGTTCATTGGATTGTTTACAACTGCTGTAATTGGCCAGAGTAATTACTTTGGTTTTGGTTTTACGACACTCAATTGAAAACTGCTCTATGAACAAGTTAATACAATAGTATTATAACATACCTGATCCCGGTAAGATGTTGATGACACCCTTAGGGAATCCAGCTTTAGCAGAAAGCTCGGCAAACTTGAGTGCTGTCAATGGCGTTACCTTAGGACATAACGAAAAACAAATAAAACACAACATTTTTTTACATGTATTAATAGCAACAACAAGATCAGAGAAGAGAGTGTTTTTCATTGTAAGCAATAAGGTTGCTAATAGTCACTGTACCATAGGAAACAATGGCTGTCTGAACTTTATCCAACTGTAAGTTGCACTAAGAAAGATTTATTGATCATGGTGTCACAAACATGCGACAAAGAAAAAAATCTAAGTTCCCTGACAGGAATCAAACCAATGACCTACATGTATGAACTATAAACCTATGACCTGTACACTGGTCAGATGCTCTAACCACCGAGGCAGGAGGACTTAAGATCACATCCTTAGGGAATCCAACTTCAGCAGAAAGCATTGTAAGTTCCACTGTTAACAATAGTCTACCTGTGCTGGTTTGAGCACAACTGTATTGCCAGCAGCCAAGAGAGGAGAGATCTTCCATGCTAACATCATCAGTGGATAGTTCCATGGTACAATCAGACCGCACACGCTGCAAATAATGCAGTCAGGTTAGTTTCAAGGTAATAAAAAAAATGTTGTTTCCCTGTTCAAGAACCCTTCTCTTCAGTTCCCACATTATTCTCTCCAGGGTTCCCTCCCTGCCATCTCCCCCCCCCCCGGGGGACTCCCATATAAAAGTGACAGGGGTGCTTGTTGTACATGTACCTTATAGAGGTCACAATTTGTAGATTGGTACCGCTTAGAGTGCTAAAATCTAAAACAAGAGGCTCCTAGCAGCCTATACTCATGTGCATGCGTAAGTTAGTTTCATGATATATTTTAAACATGATAAGAAGATGTCCGACATGGCGAAGAGTACTCCTTTCATTCAGTCATCGTTCCTGCAAACCACGTTGTTTACTATTGATTGTTTTGGAAATGAAGGCTGTACCACAATGAAGGGAATGATTCTTCTAAGTCTTATATATACCAAACATGAACATTGCTAATGTAAGTAGGGTTGTAGGAGACACTGTCATGACACTTGAGTAACGCTCTTTTACCAGAAGTGAGAGTAGCCGGAAGTCACTAAACAGGAAGTGTAGTGGCAAAGCTAGGAACCGGAAGTGTACAATTTAAAATATGCGTGCATAAATTTGCATGCAAAATCGTGACACAAAAAATAAAAAATATACTTATAAAAATAATAACAAGAAAAACGGAGCCGAAACCTTACCTCATGCCGCTTCGCGCATGAGTAATAACTATCATAAGAACAGGGTTTTCAATAAAATTAAGAACAAGTGGCAATATTTATAAAATAGATGGCAGTGGCAACAAATTTAAAGGGGCCATAAGGCCCTTTTCCTCTAGGAAATCTAGGAACTCAGAAATGGCATTTCCAGCATTCTGGGCATCAACTTCAGTGAAATTAATCGAAAAGTAGGCGGCGATAATTTAGGAAGTAGCCGGCGGAATTTGCCAGTTGCCAGCTTCTAATGAAACCTCTGTAGGAATCATCAAGGCACTTTTGAGGAGTTTTTTGAAACAACCCCAGTCACCTATATATGGGAGTCCCCCCTCATCTGCCCTCCCCCCCCCCCCCCCAGGGGTAGATACATTTAGTTCATAGTGTAATTACAGGCCAATCCCAGTATCAACATTAGTTTTTTAAGTATAGATCCCAGTTTAATTGGATAACTGGAAATGATGAATTCAATGATAAAATAATGGGCCTTTGATTCGCCAATGGATGTATGTCTTAAATACTTCCTTTTTATCACAACAACAAGTTGCCATGGGTGGAGAAGGAAGAGCAACCACAAAATAAAAAAATAAAAAATTTAGGGAACAAAAATTCCATCTAAATATTCTCAATGCATAACCCACCACCAATATAACATCAAGTATACATATAGCTCCAGATTTGTTAAGGAATATTAACTTCGGACACTCTTAAAATTAGTTTTCAATCCTGAGTCAGAGTTAGTACAGCAGCAGAGCTCTTTACTAGGAGCAAATTATAAAATAAAAAGTATTAAGAGCGTTATTGCAGATTTTCACCAATGTACATAGGAAACATTACTGTACCTTAATGCTACATTACTTCCTTTTTGTCAAGGCAAAGCGCCTTGAGTGGTGAAGGAAGTGCAACCACAAAAGCATGACGATTTGTCATCAACACTGAGATCGCAACCATTCTGGTTGTAGAATGATGATATGTCTTGAGCCTAGGACTTCAACTATAACCTTCAAAAGCAATGGGGAAAGGGCAACTAGGTAACTATACAGATAAGGGTGTGCTCAAGGGTTTAAGGACTAGACAGGCTTGTCAAGGCTGGGGCTTTAAGGACATTCCTGCTAATTGTTTATGCGCATCCTTACTGTATACGCAATCCATGTTGCAATGCCATGCCTCAACTACAAAACCTGAATACTAATTTTACAGGCTCAAATATCCCCTTTACCCTGTACTTTTAAGAGGAAGGAGAATGCATTTACGAGACACTTGGGCCCTCACCGCTAATATTCCATGACTCCCACATTTCTGTAGCAGGAAGCAACAAGAAGTACTAACTTTTGCTATCCACTCAGATGAAATGCCACGCTATCAAAGACTATCTTGCCCTGCCATTTTATCAGTCCAGTAAACTCTAACCCATTACAGCCAATCAGGCTTTAGTCATTTTCACAATGACTAATGGGCAAAGGCTATCGGGGGGGGGGGGGGGGGGGGGGGTAGTTTGATTTTATGACAACCTATTTTCCTTGTGTACCAGGCAACCTTCAACCTAAATGACAGTCCTGCCAGAGGGAAAGAATATAAAAACTAATTACTGTGGTTTGCTCAAAAATGGACCTCAACAAGAGCAGTTAACATTTTTCCAATCCTGGAACCTTTCCACATTAATTTTTATGTTACCATACATATCACTATATAATAATTATTATTGTTACTGTCCATTTTCCTTTAGATGCACCTTAATGGTATGCATGTCCATGTTCAGTAATTGTCATCTTTATGTACATACACTGTGCATACATGTAGATTTAAATGTATATATTAACCTCAACTAAAAAGTGTTTTAACATAAAGGACAACACCTACCCAATGGGCACACGTTTGGTGTAAGACAAGTTTCTGTTTGGTTTGGCATTATTAATAGGAATTGTTAGTCCCTGCAGAAAAAGAAAATGCCAATCATTAAAGGGATTTTTAAATGACCTTGATAACCTGTAACACAACTTACAAACAAACTGGAAGGAAGCAATTAACAACAACAACAACAACCTTTATTTACATCCATAACTGAGAAATTTACGTTTTTAGATACACCTTGTAGCTAATAAAAGCAGGACAAAATTAAGTTACAAAAAGATGATACATTATATTATTATAAGGGATGTCTAGGAACTAAAATTAATTACCTGAATCTTGTCAGCCCATCCTGCAAAGTATCTAAGTGTGTCAATAGACATGCCGATATGAGTCTTGAGTGCGAGGGTGTACACAGCACCAGAGTCAAGAGATTCTATTGTCGCCAACTCCTCTGTGTGTTCTTCCATTAGTTCAGCCAACCTTCACAAGAAACAAAAATAGAACACTTGAGTATAAAAAATTAAATAAAAATCCCTCCCAAGTAATGTAAAAGTAACAAGGTAGTGGCACTTCATTCCACCACAAAATGACTTCTGATTGCAGACTAAGTACAGTGGAACCTCAGTCTATTTTGGGACACCTCCATAAGGGGATACTTCTCCTTGTTTTGGCCGGCAAAATGCTCATAATGTCAGGGTTCTATCTAGGATTCAGATTCCGATTCCGGGTTGTTTTTTTTTTTTTTGGGGGGGGGGGGGGAGGGGAAATTTTTTTAAATGAATATGCGCTGAGATGCGATCTGGTGACTCCAGGTCATCATATGACAACTGGCCAGCAGTTTGTAATACTCTATGTCTCCTTGTCATATAGTGTCCTTAGACAGGGAATATTTACTTCATGTGCACTGACCTCGTTCACTGACCTCTGGATGCTTTTTCCGATATAGTTACTTATATACTGTAATGATAACAATAATTTATATTTTTTGGGGGGCAGGGGGTGGGGGGGGGGGGGGGAAGCTGGGCGTTTTTGGGGGGAAGCTTCTACCCCCCAAATACCCTAGATAGAACCCTGAATGTTACATGTATGTTTGTAATTATCATCTCTATTAATGGGCACTTCCATTAAGGAGACACTTCTAGTCCTGGCCAGCAAAACACTCATATAATCTTTGTAACTATCACCTCCATTAGAGGGATACTCCCATTAAGGAAGCACTTCTTCGCTCATACAATGTATAGTCTTTGTAATTATCACCTCTATTAAAGGATCAACTCGTCCATTAAGGGGACACTTCTCCTAGTCCTGGCCGGCAAAATGCTCATAAATTATAATGTTTTAACTTTGTTATCACCTCTATTAAGGGGACACTTTTGGTCCTGCCGATGGTGTCCCCTTAATGAGGTTTCACTGTATCCAATTCACCACTGAACACTTACTTGTACATAAGATGTCCACGATCCCTGTTATTCATTGTTCCCCAAGGCCCATGATAGAAGGCTTCCTAAAAGAAAAAATATCAATTTTAAAGTTTGTTATATTCTTAGACATATTTTAATATATTATGCTTTCAAAAAAAGCACAGTGGTTTCATTAGAACATTTTAACATCTGATTAAACTGAATTAAGGAATCCATCTCTACCTTGTCCTATTTTTACTCAAACAATATAAAACAGGCTCAGATAGCCAATTTCTTTCAGGGGACGTTCATTAACAGAGAGGGGCATTTATTAGAGATAGGCATTCATTTTATTTCTCTGCAAAGACTTCTGGTGGAACACAACTTAAAACAAGTTTCATTCATGCACTGTATAGTATTCTTTGTATTGCTCATATTTTTCAAGCTGAATTTGAGGGTAGGAGATGGTGGGCATTTATTGTAGAGGGGAGTTTATAAGTTAGAGAGAGGCGTTTATTGAATTTTCCCGCTTTATTAGAATTAGAATAAATGCAGCACTTCAAACGTTATTAAGCACAAAGGGTCCCAACTGCTAAATGCAAGGACCTCAGGACTTAAATAGAATGCTAGAGCATTCAAGCCCTGTTTATAGTACTCCAACTCTACAAACAACACAAAAATCAGGGATATAGATAATAGCCGGAAGCCGGGGAAATTACCCGGCTGTGAACTTCATTTTTCCGGCTATTAAAGCCTAGTGCAGCTTTAAAAGGACTACATTTTTCTATTTTTTACCCGTCTATCAGTTCTATATTCCCGCCAGTTAAAAACTGAATCTACATCCCTGAAAATACAAACCTTTGCAGCTGCAACCGCAGTATCCACATCCTCCGTCGAGGCAAAAGAAACTTTTGTGATGACCTAAATGGGTAAAAATAATAATAATAATAAGGAAGTCACCAACATGTCTGGTATAGTTTTAAATACTGTATCAGGGTGAGATGAAAATGAAAAAAATCAGCTTGCCCATTACTTTAGCTTACTAGCTAGGAGCTCTGAGGAGTTAGCCCAAAATAAAATAATAATTTATTCAGGGTAAGCAACTGCGACCAACTTGAGTATTGGCAACCAAAACTTTAGAACTGGTCGCCAGGAGACGACTTTTTAAAGTATTATTGTTGCTTTCCAAGTATATTTAACTTACAAATAACAAAAAATAATTCAATTTCTATTGTTCACCTTTGATCTTACATTTTTAAAATGTTCCCAACATTGACTTTCATTGCTTGCTCATCGGGCAAACTGGCAATAAAAATACACCAGCCCGATAGGTCGCTCCATTAGCCCTGGGCTATTGGACAGTGCCTTTGTTGCACCCTGTGTATCCATAGTGACAACAAGTTCATGATCCTTCAAATTCAGTTTTTAAGAGTGTCTTGATCGAGGGCCGTAACAAGGTGTATCAAATTTCTGAGTGATTTCACTTATTTTAAAGACAGAATTTGGAAAATCAGCAATTTTTCGTAACACTGTATACCCAATACATGTAAATTGTCATTGCAATGATTGATATGTACTTTGTTATGGTGATAAACGAAAAATGGTGACAACTTCTGCAGCTATAAAAAGAATTGAGAAAAAAAAAGAAACAATATATTTCTTTCTCCAAAAATTTGGGAATTGTTCTTGAATTTTGATTTTTGGCACTCTTGGAAGTTAAAATAGTTACATGTACACGTAATAACAGCATGTGTGTTCTCTTACCGAGCCATCCGTTGGGTTGATGGCATCAAATGTGCGTCCCGTAGATGAATCCACAAATTCACCGTTAATAAACAGCTGATGGGGCATACGAACTGTCATGTGATTCACTTCCATGTCACACTGCAAGTAAAATAACAATCTCAAGACTCACTGAAAGATAAGGTACTGTTAAACTGGAAGCAGAATAAGATTGTGTATTCAGTAACCATGATATTTCTACATGTAGACCAGAATGAAATATGATTTTCTCGCTGTCCGAGCTTGTGAAAGAGGTGATCAAGAAATTAGGTCCTCGCACAATAAACAGGGGCTGGGACCGACATAGGGTGTCTGGTTTCTTACGAGGTCCAATTAATGCAATAGGCTCAAAAGAATACATGTATGCCCAAGCTGTGTGAAACAATGAGATATATTGTTAAACAGAAATCAAAATCTTTAACTCTCCATTATTTTAGAACACACCCTTACATGTCAGGGCTCGAAATTACACCTGTATCGGGTGTATTTGTGACTAAAGACTTCGCTTTTGTGACTAAACTTTGTTTATTAGTCGTGATTTTGCGACTGTTTTATGGCCTAGCTAATAAAGGAATTATATACAACAGTCTTGTGTCTTACTTGTAACTGGTAGTTGTTATTTTATCTGAAAATTCCTGCGAAATTCACATTGAATATTGCGTGAGTTAATCGTCGATTTCATGCTCCGTTAACGCGGTTTCCAAGAAGTGCATCACAGGTGCACTTTTTCAGACTTTCTTAGAAATTTCTCGTTTCTCATTTCCGGTTCCGGTAGTAGTAGTTAGCTTTTTTTTGCGACTAAAATTTTCGAACTTGCGACTAAATTTTAGAAATTACGTGCAAATTGCGATTGAGAATTTTTTTTAATTTTGCACCCTGCATGTACTGTACATGTATATGCATGTATTAGCCAACTTGTGGATACAAAATGCTCAACCAAACCCCCCACCCCTGCATTGCCACCCCTATGGGCAAGGCAGGTGACCACTACAGGGGCGTAGCTACCTGTACGCACCTACGCACGTGTGTACCTATAAGAGTCGGAAAAAAGAAAGATTTGGGACTTGAGGTTGGGGGGAGGAGGTAGGGGGAGTGTTTGAAAACAGTGATTGTGCATACCTCTGAAAAAGTCCTGGCTACGCCCCTGCACTACATGTTGTGAGCCCAATGTTCACCAACCCTCCCCTCTTCTAGCTGTTTTCTTCCATGACCCCCACCCCTTGCACCTAACTCCCCACCCTGCCCTCTCTCCAACGCTATTCTCAAAGGTAAGGCATGGATAATAATATAATAATAAAAATGACTTTATTAATGTGTCAGTCAAAATCTAGCAGAGGGGATTCCACACTGCTAATAGGGGACACTAAAATATAATCTAAAAACTACAAAAACGAATCAATAAAAATTTGAGACCAGAATCTACCAATTAAAACTAGAATTAAAAACTACCAGTGATAACTCACTAACATAAACACCACAAAACTCTAATTCTAATCATCAAAATTCTAAAAAATCTTGTAATTAAAAATGTAATTAAGAAAATGGATAAGGCAGGCGACCATTGCATCTCGCGGGCTCAATGTTAACAGCTGATTGAGTGAGCACATACCAAATAAAATTTTGCCTCACTGCTATAACCACGTGGCAGCAGACAGTGGAGAAGGAAATGAAGCAGATGGGAAAGACCTGGAGCAGCATTTGAGTTATGGCGAAAGACCGGCAGAAGTGGAGGGACCACGTTGCTGCCCTACACGCCACCCGACGTAATGGGCGTGAGTGAGAGAGCGAGTGCTATAACCTGTTCAATGTTTTGCATATTCAAAAGTTAAAAGTACTTACAGTATCACAAGTGAATTCTTTGTGGGCTCCACCACGAGAATGCAGAACAGCCAAGCGAACAAAATCTCCATACCTACAGAAAAGGAAGTTGAATGAGCCCCTTGAACCAGTGGTTAGACCAACAACCAGTGCAGTTGCATTATTGTAGTGGTTAAAGATGGATTTAAAAAAAAAGGTTACCTGTAATGTAAAAAACAGTTGGTCATAGGATCAAAATCCTCAATGTCAGAGCACAAAGTTTTGGTCGTGAAAGTCTTGCTAAACCATTGCATTTGATTCCAATACCATTAAAATAAGAATTTGTACAAGAAAATTCAGAAAAGGCCATGCGATTTGAAATCACCCTATACTGCATTGCAAACTGCAAATTAAACTTTTTATAACACATCGTGTATGATAAAGGATTGTGTCTCAGGGAAAATACAAAAATAGTGGTAAACGTCTGATCAAAATGGAGGCTTGAAAGGACACGTGTTCATCTTTCCAAGTAAGAAACATTATTTCCTGCACTGGGGTGGGGTTAGTATACATGTACTAGATGGAGCTACAAGAAATCACCCGACCCTATGAAAAAAAATAACAGTGAAAAAAAAAATGAATCTGACCAGGTAATTACAGAGATTACACAGATCATTGATTAGAAGCAATGACTAAAAAGAAAACCATACCTTGTGTTCATATAAATTTCTTCAGCCTCTAGCACAATTGAACATGTTTCCTTGACTTCTTCAACAAGCCTACATAAATAAATGTGTATCAGTTAAAAACACAAAAAACTGATTAATATAATAAAATGAATCAAGAGACTCCACAAAATGTACATATATATGTTGTGGTTCAAATTTTTCTTTGGTTTGAAAAATTAATTGTCAAACCATTTTCCTTTTTGTTTCCCTTTGTCTCAGATTCATTACCGTAAACTAAGACAAAGAAATTTAAAAATAAAACCGAAATTTGAACCACAACATATATATGGTTGGATGAGATAAAAATCATGCGTTATTTGAAGTAAACCCAATTTTTATTCATTGAATAATTTGGATAGTTTCTAATTAAGCAACTATGGAGCTGCATCAGGCGAGGAGTGAAACAAATATTTGGTTTTATGCAGGGTTTTCGATAAAATTAAGAGTAAGTGGCAATATTTATAAAATAGACGGAAACTAGGAACTAGGAAATGGCATTTCCAGCATTCTGCAGGGCATCAACTTCAGTGAAATTAATCGAAAAGTAGGTGGCGATAATTTAGGAAGTAGACGGCGGAATTCACTGGTTGCCAACTTCTAATGAAACCTCTGTTTATGAACCGAGTTGATGGGGTAAAATGGCCATGGTTACGAGATTCAAAAGTTGATGTTTTGAGTGCTATATCCCTTCATCAGAGCAAAAAATTAATTAAAACATTAATGTCAGCTGGATCGAATCTCTCTTTACTGTGACCAATTTACCTTACCTTATCAATTCAGTTGATAAAGCCAAATTTTCATTTATTTATTGCAATGACAAAATTGTGAACATCTGTCCATGAAGAAGACAGAGAAGACACTACAGGGGGTTATACATGCAGTAGTACCTGGTCACATCCATGGAGCCAGCTCCAGCTTTGAAAAAGTCAGTATCTTCCAGAACATCAGGGTTTCCCAAAATTCCAGCCCAAATTTCCTGCCATAAAACAAGAAAATGATGAGCTAAACCTTCAATTCATATAAGATTGACTTTTGTTATTATATTAATCAGAAAAACTAACGCGGAGAGATTTCGACGTTTCGATGACATCCTGTCATCATTATCAAGAAAATGAAGAAAATTTACATAAGTAGGTATATAAGAACTAAACCGAAAACAATAGTCTTAGAACAATAGACTATTGTTTTCGGTTTAGTTCTTATATACTTACTTATGTAAATTTTCTTCATTTTCTTGATAATGATGACAGGATGTCATCGAAACATTGAAATCTCTCCGCGTTAGTTTTTCTGATTAATAAACCTTCAATTAGCAAAAAAAAAAAGTGGAAACACTTTGAAAAGATAACTTTTAATGTGAACATCATGATGTTAAAAATGTCCCCCATCCCTCCTCTCCTATTCAATGGTTCTTCTCTTGCGTGCACACACATGCATGACATAGCATGGTGTTGCGACATGAATTGCATGCACAGTAAGGATGCACATAAACATTTAGCGCGTACGTCCTTAAAGGGTTACAGCTGTACATTGTATCTGTAATAATGTACAGCTGAAAGAAAGCAGTCATGTAGAAATGCATGTACATTGAACAGAGGTTGTCATGTTACCCTGAGTTTTCCTTCTGTGACCTTCTCCTCTTCAGTAAGTTCAATAGCCTCTGCCGATTCCTCCAACTGCCCAAATTTGGCTGCCTGGATCATACGTCCATCCTCAAGCTGTAGGGTCTTGACAGTCAACTGGCGAAAGCACAAGTTACATTGTACATATTAATATTTCAGATGGCATAAAATAATCTTCCCAGATCAGATTCATAGTTATAATGATTACGTGTCCTGCATAATGCTACATGTAGGATCAGCAATGTTGAAAGCGTCATGTGTGGTGATAAATAAAGAAAGATGGTAAATTCTAAGCTCAGTAATGAAATAAGACAAGTTAGTATAGTACTGCTCAAATGTTAGTTCACAGTCCCTCGTGTTTCAATCCTTGTGCCTTGAAACTTGATTCTCAAAAATTGACGATCGATTGTTGAGTCGAGTTAAGAGACTTTTGAGACAAATCTTTTGAGTTTCGAGAACTAATGAGCTTGTCACTTGGGCATAGTAGGTCACATCTGAAGGCTCTAACCCTTTAAGCCCTAAGGGTGATTAGAATCAAATTTCTCCTTGTAATGTTAATGCCTTATCAATCATAAAGTTCATGAGAATTAAGGACATGATCACACAAGAAGAATTCTCTTGATACAATGTATAATTATAAACAACTTCCTCCCACTACTTCTACAGGAAATGTATAGGGACAAAAAAAGAGAAATAAAATTTTGATATTAGGGCTTAAAGGCTCTAGTCTTGTACATGTATGAATGCTTGCCACAGTAGTTTTGGGATGGATTCCAGATGGAGAAAGAAACAATGATGGCAGTTAATGTCATGATAAGAGGAGTAGAATCAACTGGCAACATGCTGGGAAATAGCAGTGGAAAGATGACGCTGTTACAGAAACTGTCCTTGGGTTAAATTAAGCAGTCTGCTTACTCGTAGTAATTATTAGAACTGATGTACATGTAGGAGCACAAATTTATTTAAAAAAAAATAGTAAATGGCTTATGTAGCTCGCCATAAGTCTATTGTAGATCAGTGGTTTAAAAGCATGCGATCAATGTACAGAAATCAACATAGAGCCAACAGTGATTTACCATTTTGCCATCACTCCCTGTCAATGTCATGCCACCTTTATGAACAACAGCAGGTGTGTCTAAGCCTTCAATTGTCACAGGGGTACCCTCAGGAGGATTGTCACCAGGTGTCAGAGAGGAGCTATAGAATGTTACTTGCTGTAAACAAAGAAAACAGGTTTTAATTCTTTACTCCCAAGAAATTCAAAACCAAAATATTAAAAATCCCAAATTTTGTTTTGTAAAAATAATACTGAAAATCAAACATTTTGGTAGAAAAGTGGTACTGAAAGATCAGCAACTCTGTACCTGGCCATCAATCATGCCCCAGGCTCCTGGAAGCTGCAAGATGAAAAGAACACACTGTTATCGTCCTGAATTACAGGCTTGTTTAGTATTGTTGAATGGTACATGTACATGTAACTATTACAAAGATAGAGAGAGTTACACTGTACTCATTTTATACTCTTACTGACCTTGTCATTTCCACGAATAAAATTATGCAGTACTTCAGCTGGTTGAGCAAAATTGATCTGTCATATATAGAACAAACA
The DNA here is from genome assembly GCA_022457155.1 of Cladopsammia gracilis. Classification (NCBI taxonomy): domain Eukaryota; kingdom Metazoa; phylum Cnidaria; class Anthozoa; order Scleractinia; family Dendrophylliidae; genus Cladopsammia; species Cladopsammia gracilis. The sequence continues at coordinate 652,271 of JAJGOT010000166.1, read as the reverse complement.
ATGAAATTAGGCAAAGAACTAGGTATTTTTTTTTCTAACGGTAATGTTTTATTCCTTTGTATTTTTAAAAACATTTTGGACAAGCACTTTTGGGTTTTGTACAATCAAGTTCTTCATGATGCTTGTCTAAAAGACAAGCGAATCATTAAATTTTTCTCTTACTCTGGTATCCCGAAAAAGGGAAAAAGAAATAAGTGGCAGTGTTAATGAGCGTCTAGCTCATCTTTCAATCACAGTATAAGTCACATGTACCAACCTTGGCTACTTCCTTCTTTTTCCAGATTTTATCATAAGTTGCTCCTTCCTCTGGTTGAGGTATTTTTGGAGCCTTTCCATCACCGATCAGATCAACAGCTTCCACCTGAAGAACAAGGGCAACACATTAGTTTAAATAACCATGAATTTTGGCAAACAGACAAAATGTCTGGTGCAAAGTTGTAAGGCCATAATAGACATTATTCATAATCAGCCTACCAAGCCTCATTTTAGAACAATAATAAATTGGCTGCCATTAAGAATAAGGTTTATTATGATAATTTATCTGAAAATGAAATAAATATGAACACATGGATTTTGCAGGTTGTTGCTTAAGAAAATGACAATAATTATTTTTCTATTATAATAATAAAATTATAGCATAACAATAGTTAGTTAGCTATTGTATATACACTGTACATGTATATGTGGTGAGGGTATTTTTTATTGTCATTTGAATCTTGTGTTTTACATCATTTGGTGATCATAACTTTTTCACAACCAACAACTGCTGCATACATGTAGTTATGTACATTGTAGCAAAAACTTGAGAATGCCATTTTACTAGTAATTAAAAGAAACAGAAATGTTCTGAGTTTTACAACAAGAATTCAAACAAAATGTCTATTTTTTAATTCTGTGAAAAACTAAGGTTTGAATATGTACAACAATGTGTTAGCCGAATTTGTCTATGGCTTGCACTCAGGATGTCAAAATGTCAGTATAACCAAAAATAACCCTCTTCAGGACTACTTACTCTAAAGCCAAGTTAAAACTATTTACTATATAAATAAACTTACTTCCCCTGACAACTGTTTTGATAACCTTTTCTCTTCTGTACATGTACATGTAATGGAGTTCTAAGTTTTGAGTCTGTCAAAAAAATCCTATGGTGTGACCATTCAAATGAAACCTCTTTAGTAGTACTTTTGCATGGTACCATTTGTTTTTCAATATCTTACAAAATGAAATTTGGAATTTTCTTAAATGTTGATATTTGGCACTCTTGGGAGCAAATCCAATTGATTGGTATAATGCTAACACACCATTGCATCAGAAAAGTTAATTACAAGCATTCCTAAAGTAAACATACCATTCCTTTGATGCCTTCTGGGTATAAGAAGCGATTATACAGCGTATCCACAGTTTCATTTGGATCAATGTCTACACTCTTTTGAAGCAGGATGGGACCTGTATCCAAGCCGTCATCGGCCCAGAACACACTGAAACCTCCTTGCTTGTCTCCTTCCATTAGCGTCCTTAAATAAACAATTTGCAGTATAAACCTGTGACCTCGCAGTGGAAGGTACAATAGGGAGGAAATGCAAGAGAAATGGAGGTGGGGAACACGGTCTACAGAAGGTGGGAAAGAATAGGAAACAAATTTTGCAATATTGTTCATATGATACATGTATATGTATTTTGCAGCTTTACAGAAAAACCTGAACCTCACTATTTACATGTATCTTTTGATGACCTCTCATGTGCAGCCATTTATTCATAAAACCCAAATTTGCATGTGAGACCAGGGGCGCTTTCCATTTAACCAAAAATTCCGGAAATTCCGGGTTGGGAAGCGAATGGAACGGAAATTTTATTCCAGAATTTTCGGACAATCTCGAGACTGAGGTTGTCCCAACGTTCAGGTGCAACTGTGCAACCAACCGGAAAATACCGTTCTATTCACAACATGGAATACCCGAATTTTTGGTCAAATGGAAAGCGCTCCAGATCTCTTTGACTACAAGAAATTCATCTGTACTTGCATAAGTCAAAGTGAAATATATCTATGATTTGTAACTTTGGATCCAGATAGCAAAACATTGCAGATTTATAAGCAGTAAAGACTGTCTTTACAGTGGCCATGTTGGTGGTGAGAACAATAAAATTTCTATCTTTTGGGAAAAAAACTCTATCTTCATGCAAATAGGCAAATATTTAAGATTACAGTTTTAGGGTATTAAAAATCCTTAGCTACCTTTTACAACTTCAGGAATACAAAAAAACTACGTTTCTCGTTCTAAATGTACATGTTGGAATTAACTTTCATAAAGGAAACCAAAGGAAAGCACTATTTGAAAGCTTTGATAAAACTGGTTTAAAACTTTGATGAACAGCCATAGTTAGACCCTTTGATAGGTCGTTTGCATGGTACAGTACAAGCTACCAAAATGGCGGCGAAAAGGTCGTTCAAGCAAGTACTTACGTTCTCTTAAGTTTTACATAAATAAACAACTTATTGAAACAAAACAATAGTGGTGTAATAACTCGTAAAACTCTTCCTTGAGAATGAATTAAGCTGAGCAAATACAGCCACACATCCGTAAAAAATTATCGTTTCCCTACAAGAAAGAGAAGAAAAGAAAGGAAAAAGGACTTCCGTGTGAAACGATTGAACGGCGAACCATGTAAACAAAACAAGACAATATAAGCTGGTCCGGCTTCAGAAAAAGGCTTCCTTTTGTCCATATTTTATCCCAGTTTGACTGGTTTAAAATTGGCAACCACAAGCATGGAAATAATCTATATTCAACGGTCTGAGATTGACCGTCGCATTCAAGTTTTCATTTTATTATCGCTAATCCAAACACACCATCATGATCACTAAAAACAAATTCGCCAAGTTGAGCTATTTTCAGTTTTGGGGCTTAAAATGATCGAGTGGATTCAGCTTTCTTGAAGAGTTGAGCTATTTTAATTTCGTTATAATAAAATATAAACACGTTATGAATGTAAATATAGCATTGGTATCCCGCAGAAACGAAACCTCGTGGAATTTGAGAAAAGCTTCGCGTGATGACAACAAACCAAACTTACCAATTTATAGCAGAAGCTCCTCTGTGCCTCGGCAACAAAGAAGGATGGTAAATAATTGAGCCATGTTTAGGGAAGTCAATGACATTCATTGGTATGAACTGCGAGCAAAAAGGCATAACATTTAATTCCGCACCGCAAGCCTTGTACTCATCGACCACTTCCTCGATGGGTTCCCCTTGCGATCTCCAGCGTTTAAACTTAAAAACTTTCACTCCGTCTGCCTCTGCTCCTGCCGCTAAAATGTCAGGCTTGCCTTTGATGTCCGGAACAGTGAAAACTCCGACGATTTCATGACCTTTTGAGCGCAGGCTTTTGTACACTTCCAAGCCAAACTGTGACTGCCCGATCACGGCCACTTTCAAGGAATCCATTGCGTTGCGTGTTGTGTAGATATTTCGTGTTGTTCTCGCTGCAGCTACCTGTACGAAACGAAAGGCAGAGAGCATTATTCGCCCAATTTCAAAACAATTTCACGCCTGCAGGTTCGATGAAAATGCTGTCTTCGTAAACTTCGCAATTTGCGCGTAAAAATCGCGATCAAAGCAGTTGTACAAAGCCGATAAAAAACTTTGTTGTCCAAACTGGTTGGACAGACATACGAAATACCCGCCAATCACAGGACACTACGCTACGCAACCTGAAAGACTGGTTCGCCAAACTAGTGGGCGGAAAGGGGGTGTGTTGGGGCTCATAGTTCTGTCCTATCTCGAGTTTTCGTTGATAAATTGAAAAGAGGAAAATAAACCAACAAAAATTAAAACGAAGGTACATATTACAGTTTTGAAAAGTCCAAGCGTAAAAACAGTTTGTATGAGCTAATATACAACGGGTACGAGCGACACGAACGCGTCCCCAAAGCATTCAAAGTGAAAATGAGCTTATATTTTATCCAAGCTAACATTTGACCTATTGGCAAATCGCCACAAAACTAGAAATTATTCTAAGAATATGAACTCTAGCTTTTAAAAGAAATAATCGTTGAATTAATATTGACTACACTTTTACAAAGAACGGAATACAGAAAAGACGATGAAATACGTGAAAGCAGTGATATTTCGTGACGGAACTCGATAAGATATATCGCCGTATCGCCCGTAGATGTCTCTACTTCGATTTGTCTTCGTTTCGCCCCCAAATTCTCGCAAATTAAGCACGAAATAATAATTTCATCCCGAAATCGACTTACCGGTGTTATAAATCGAGGAAGCACGATATTGCCAACGAAAAGTCGCCCCTCGTGCAAGCAGATTCAAACAAAATTGTTCGCAGGATCGAAAGGCTCGAAAGTGGTTTCGGGAACAACTATTGTCTGATGTGCTGACACAGTCCAGTATTTCATCATAAAGATTTGACTATTAAATCGAAGACAATAGGTCAATAGGAATCATACGACTGATAACACGTTTGCTTAAACCAATGGCAAATCGTTTACCTTTGTAGATGACGTCAAACAGTCTTAAAAAGAGACAGGCTGGGCGCATGGCAATAAATATTTACATAAATGATCGTCTAAATAAATGAGTATAGCATATCGAAATTTCATGCAGCTACAATTTTTTCAAATGCAAGCCCTCTACAATCTTGGACATTTCAAATGAAAAATTAATACCCAGCCCTTCCCCCCCCCCCCCCCAACCCAGTTCAGTGATGAGAAAATGGCGCATTTTGGTTTTCGCGCAAATCCATCTTGAATCGAGGGGAGGGAAGGTGTTATTTATTTTTTTATTCCATCCAAGACTGCAATCTTGGACATTTCAAATGAAAAATTAATACCCTCCCCCCTCCCCCAGTTCAGTGATGGGAAAATGGTACGTTTTAGTTTTCGCACAAATCCATCTTTGGATCGGGGTGGGGGGCGGGGGAGGGGAGGTGTTATTTCTGTTTTTTTTTTTCCGCCCAAGATTGTAGGTTAAAAAAAAATAGAGGTGGGAGTAGTTTTAAATCTCAGATGGGTGAGACATTTTGACTCTCGGCTACAAGGTGTAACGTTGTTTTACAATTTCATAAAAACTGTGAATAGAATGTTAAAAACGTTTAAGGGTGGATTGGAGTCTCTCCATATTTGATTTACAGATTGTGTGTGTTGGGGGGGGGGGGGGGGGTCTTCTTTGCAATGTTATCTGACAAATCATCTAAATGGAAAAGCATTTTTAAAAATAACCTATTGGTGGCTGTCAAACTGTCACTTAATCCATAAATTGTTGTCATTGTTACTAAGGCTTAGATATATTTTATTCAATGATTAACCACAAATCACGAAGAAATTAATTCTTCAACCTTCTCACTCCTTCCGATAGAAGAAACTAGGCCTGCGAGAGGCTCTATGTAAAACTGATTGACAGTTAGGTCATGCTAGTCTTTGTAGCAAGCATTGCCATGCACTTGCCGTGCAAATGAAGAGTTTTTTTGGCCATGCAAAAGTTGGGGCAAGAGCAACATTTTCAAACTAAGGTCAAATTTCCCACCCCGTTCACTTGAAAAATAATGAAAGTTGCAACGTCTCACAATGTGTACATGTAGTTCCAGAAAAAATCCATACCCACCCCATGGAAGGTCCTTGAAAATTACTATGGGGAGGGGGTCTTAACAGCCAACATTTTAGAAGCAAAGTGTGAAGCTAAACTGGAATTTCCTGGGGGGACGGGGGGTGCTAAACAAAAACCTTCCGTGGGGGGAGTATGGATATTTTCTGGAACTGCACAATATGATCATAGTCATTACTAGCAAAAAACCTGGGGTGGGAATTATCCTCTTTATTTGGACCTCTAGCTCTTATATCAACTGCTACGCAGGCTACTTTAGGGCTTTATTTTTATTTCCACCATTGAAAACTTCCTGACTGTGACTGTGACTGTTGACTGTGAAACCACCAGTGACTCACAAGTGACTGAGGTATGTCTAGAAATGCACGCTAATGAGATTCATACTCTTTATGATAGACATCATGAAGTGTCCCCTAGACCTAATTCTCACCTAAACACAAGTAATTCTGTCAAACATGAAGTCATATGGAAATTACAAATAATTGTGTGTAATATGAAGTGCCCAAGGTCTGAGTTACGTGCATTTCTGGACATAAGTGAAATGACTCCTACCTTAGATCCAAGACACTGTGTTTTTGTTTTTAAATCTCTTTCGGTACCCTGGTCCCAGACTTTTATATTTCTATTTTCTTTCTTACAAAATAACATCAAGTCACAAACCAGTTACAATAACTAATGAAGTTATAAGAGAAAAGAGAGAGCAAGCACAATGGGTATAAAGTTTTTTTTCTTCCAGCTACATGTACATGTACATGAACTTTGCAACTTATTATTGCTGCTTTGTTTGGGACCAGTATTCTCCTTGGTTTGCCGGTAAATCAAATTTTCCACCCCTTTACTTCACTTACCATGGGTCTAACAAATTACTAATATACTTGAGTACCCCCCCTCCCCCCACCTTTGGGTCCCGTCATTTATCTTTGAAAAATTATGAAAGTGACATGGAAAGTGTGTCATGGAATCTCAGTTGCAACGTCTCACAATATGATCATAGTCATTACTATCAAAAACCCTGGGGCCTTTAATTAGCTCTTATATCAACATACAAATTCTCCTTACATCTCACACGTTTCTAAAAGGTAATCACTTAGGAGAATTTTACCATGGATCAACATTATTTCGCTTAGGTGAACAGTTTTTCTGTTATATTTTTTTAACGTTTCAAGGACAAAATAAATGTTGATTTCTGCACTTGTGTGGTGCATGCTGGACTGAAACGGCAGAGGTTGTCCATTTCAGTGGGACGCCGACGAATCGTGCCTTAAGCTTATATTAGCTCATGAATTTATAAAGCCGTGCAAATCAAGGGATTGCCTTTTAACAATAATTTAAAAACATGAAGAAAATTGAGCCTTACCGTTGTTTCTGCATCTCCTACGATCTTCCTACGTTAAATTAATCTGCATTTTATGGCATTTTTCCGGTCCAAACGATCAAACTATGGACTTCGAAAGGACTTTGGCCCTGCGCGCGATCGAGTGCCCACAACAAGTTCCGTTTCAAATTCTCGATCGCTTCCACTGTCCGTGGTTGATATTTTCGTAGGGAAACCCATTTCCGAGTAAATTTACTGTCCCTTGCAAAGGGAACAGTTATACTGAGTATATTATAGAACACTTTTCCTCTTTTAAATGAATGCACAATGGGTAACTTTCCATCACGGGATAGCACATCCGGTTTCATGCAACCGAGGCTCTCCAAGGCGCGCCAAAAATAATTAGTTACCAGTTCTCATCTTTGAAGGCGCGCTCGCATCGATTTTGCCCGTTTTATGTCCCTGGATCTCAAAGAATGGGGTAGGGGAAACATAACATATCGTTCAGGCCTCGGTTGTTCAAAAGATGGATAGCGCTATCCACTGGATAAATCTCCAGTAGATGAGAGAGTTTGTCAAGGCACGCGAGGCCATCTTACAAATAAGGCGATGACTCTTGATCCTCATAGTAATTATAGATGTGATGAACTTAATTAGTGACGTTTAGCTTATTTTCTGTTATTCTGTTATGCCATTTTTTAAAAGTTTTTTAGCCCCCGTAGAAGGTTTGTTTGGCAAACCGAAATATCGGGCAAATATATTCAATTGTTTCTTGTTTTATTTCTCCTCTGTCTCAATCTCTTCTTCTTGCCGTAAGGATCAGTTTGCCGTTTTTACCTATACTACTGGGTTTGTCAATTTATTCACTGTCTAGTTTTGATATCTTGTCCAGTTCGCGGGTGCGATGGTAAAGACATCGAACTGAAGCAAAAAACATTATTGAAAACCAATGCCGAATAAGACGATAATAGCTTTATTTCATAAGTACAAAACTATTGACACTTCGTACAAAATTGTAATCAATTTACTTATTTGTTTATAAATTATGCTAAACTTATGTTTCGCTAAACGTTTTTGTTTAGAAATCAGAGTCTTATCAGACTCCATTTTATCAGACGACTCTGACTCGTCCTAAGTCGTCTTTCTTGTCAAGACGCGGGAGACGTGCGTGGGGGATAGACGCGGAACGAGAGAAGCGCGCTTCTGTCGTTAATTGAGAGACGACTGGGGACGAGTCAGCAGACGAGCCACAACTCCCGGTGAGACTCCCAGATAAATTGACGCAGGTGATCGTCGGAAATTTTGAAAGGAGCGAAACCAGAAACCAGAAACCTGTTTCGTGGGTGTGGCTCAAAATGATTTTTATCCCTAAGAGGTACCAATCCTCTCTGAAGAGTTGTCCCTGTAATCATATTTTGGGAAATAAGTTCGTGTTCCAGTACACTGTATGATGTCTAGTGACTTTAGATGATGTCTTGTTGCGTTGGATGATGCCTAGTGATGCAACCTCGTTCCCAGGGTCTCTCTTCTTCCCGCCCTCTCGCTCCAGGGGGCGAGAGAAGAGAAGAGAGACCGTGGGAACGAGGTTGCCTAGTGATGTTGGATGATGTCTAGCAACGTTGGATGACGTGTAGCGATGTTGGATGACGTGTAGTTATGCTCCGTGGTGGATTAGGGGAAGACATTGTTGCTGACTTTTACTTTAGTGTACTGGAACACGAACTTATTACCATATTTTGCTGGTCTAATCATGCTAAGAGATATCTGAATAACTCTCAAAGTGCTTATTTTCAAATTAAAAACCCTTAGGTACGACGATCAACCCCGTGACTTTTATATGGGAATTCCCCAATTCCCCCGGCTCACAACTGTAATGTCCAAGACACTAACTCGAACACAGGTCGCATGATGTGAATTCTTTCCTATTAAAATAAGTCTTACTCCTCTTCAATTAAATTCGATTATGAAGCTTCGTGAACTGGCAAGCTTCGCTTTGGAAAAGACTGAGGATTTCAGGAATCTTCGAAATGACTGCTATTACTTACTGACTCCATGGCCAGACGACGACGCAACGCAATTCAAATATATTGATGTTAGATCAGTTTTCAATCGATTGTCGAAAGCAATTTCGCGATTGCTTTGAATTTGCATTTCTACGCTTTACACTTTAAGCTAAAAAAAATCTCATGTACCCTTCTCGTCCAATCTGCAGTAAAACCTGCTCGCACGCGTTTTCCCGCGCTTGGCGCCGGCTACAAGTTTGATTGGTTCATTGGATTACGTCATCTGTTGTGATTGGCCAGAGAAATTACTTTGGTTTTGGTTTTACGACACTCAAACCGCTCTATTTGTGAAATCTGTTGAGGTGTTCTTCAGGTGACCTTCATGAGAAATCATATAGCGCATCACTGACATGACGTCATAACCCATTATAACGAGACAACCTAGTTACCAGGGTCCTCTCAGCCGGTCTTATGTTGCCTGTCACGAGAGGCTGCCTGCCCCTGTCTTTCTTATAATCATGTTACTAATCATTACTTGACAAATGCAATCGTTATCTCTTGGGCGATTTTTCCTCTATAGAGTCCTGTTTATCAGAATCTTGCTCTGTGTTTCCGTCATCATTATTTTCTCCATCTCCCTCTCCAATTACTAAACGAGGAAATAAATAATACATAAATAAATAAATACATAAATAATACATAAATTATTTTAGTATATATCAAAGTGTAATAGTGTTGAAAACCAATAATAATAAACCTCAACCTCAGTGTTTTTCGTGTGCTCTGATTGACTACTCAAACGCGAAATAGTATCAAGAACAATACGAATTATGCTTTGCTGGTACGGAGCGCACGATATAACCATTCATTATTATGAGTACGGTGCTCGCTCGCTCAGATCCCTTGCACCTCGGCGGAGAGTCCCGTTCAGATTCAAGCTACAATCTCGTTCCCAGAGCCGCCTGGCACTCTTAGCCGCGGGAGCCGAGCACGAGGACCTCACGAAAGGTCGGCTTTTTCTCTCACAAAAACAGCGTATTCAGTTTTAAAACAATCACAGTGGAAATGTTAAAACGAGCTTACCTTCTCTCTTTCTCTCCTGAGAAGCAGTTCCCTTTCCTATGATTAACACTGCTAAATAAGCCCCAAATGCAGCAAAGCACAAAATGCAACCCTCAGCCAAGAAACTGACTGATCCCACATAGTCAAACACTTTCCCCACGATAAGTGGGATAATCATCTCCCCAATGGCAGCGCTTACAACGAACATGCAGGTCACCGTACCTGAAAGTAGAATTAAATTCTTGGTATTTTTTTTGTGAGCTTTCTCCGAAGCTATTCTATTCATATACATAATTGTTATTATAATAGCAGTTTATCACCTTTTTTCTTTAATTGTTTGGATGAAAGGTTTGCAATACGCTGTAACCAATGAGAACAAAAATTCTCTTTTTTTCAATCAATCAAGCTTGCGGTCATGACTTCGCCAACGCGCGTTTTCCGCCCTTGATACCGGCGGCTGCATACTTCAACGCACCGGTTGCATGCTTTCCCGCCATTGGTACCGGTTGCGTGTTTTCCCGCCATTGGTACCGATTGCATGTTTTCCCGCCATTGGTACCGGTTGCCTGTTTTCCCGCCATTGGTACCGGTTGCATGTTTTCCCGCCATTGGTACCGGTTGTATGTTTTCCCACCATTGGTACCGATTGCATGTTTTCCCGCCATTGGTACCCGTTGCATGTTTTCTCGCTATTGGTACCGATTGCATGATTTTCCGCCCTTGCAACGTTTTCTTCTTTTTCCCGCGCGTGTAACCGTTTACATGTATTCCCGATACCGGTTGTATGTTTTCCTTCGGTTGTATGTTTTCCTTCGCTTGTATTCGCACGCTTGACGCTAGTTCTGATTAGTACATTGTGTTAATTTCATGTTGTCAAGAAAACCGTCAACCCAGGAAAAAACTCTAAACAACTCTAACGGGTTTACCGGTAAGTTGGCTTTGCTATTCAAGCAGGCTAGTTTAGCAAACATTGTCTTCTTGACTAATTTAGCTATGAAGCGAAGTTTTAAAACTTGACTGGTTCGTTAATGAATGTTTTACAAACCTGTGACATTGAAATACTGCTCGGCAAGAGCCACACTTGTGGGAAACACATTACTCATAAAAAGACCAAATGTACTGGTTCCCATCCAAAGCGCAGATTCACTTGCTCTGAAAATTAACATTAATAAACTAGAGGTCAAACAGCCAATCTGAAAAAAAGGAAACAAAAAGGGAAATATATTAATATTTTTGCAGCAAATCATTTCTCTAAAGTAACCCAATCCTATCTTATTATTGCATGGGCCGAGCGTTCCGTCAGCTCTTAAACACGCTATCTTTTTCCCGCGCTAGCTGACACATGTTGCAAATTTTAATTTTCCCGCGACTGGCAACGGTTGCATATTTTCCCCTGCGTGGCAATGGTCGGACGCTTTTTTCGCCCTTGGCGCCACGTTTGTCTAGGACTGCAAGCAAGTATTGTTTAACCAATACTTCAAATTCAGTTGACAGAGTTATTTGTCATTTTCATATTTCTTCATTCATATGTGACATAATTATGTGTGTTATGGTGACTTTTTATAGATGAGAACACCTTGTGATGCCTATCATGGAGTAGCATCCCCCCCCCCCCCCCCCCATGCGTGCAATCCACCGTAGGAAAAAAGATGGCGACTGGTACATTTACCCATAATTCTTAGCGCACAAAAACCTTAACAACGTTCATAAAAATGTAAAGAAAAGTTATAAAATCTTCAAACCTAGTCTACACATTGTCCGTAGTACTGGAACAAATATTGTAAAAAATTGGCTTTCTTTGTGCCTCATGTGCTGTGTTAGGTCCGCAAGGTATTGTGGTAAAATGAACAGCCGCCATCTTTTTTCCTACGGTGAATTCTGGACATTATTCTTTGCTGCTGGATTTATGTTTCCCGCGTTTTTCAGTGCCCTTTTCCGTCACGCTATGTTTGCGGTTTTCTATGACTCTGGCCTCTTATTTTACTTGAAGTTAATAAATAACCTACCAGGTCTACAAGAAGCATAATCGCCGGAGACAAGAAAAGGGCGATAGGGATGGATACGAGCCGACCCAAGGCGAGAGAACCCTGAAATTAAAATAGGGTCATTAGCAACAATTTTTCAATGGGAAGGTCAAACAACGCATGCTGAACTACACATGTCTGCGTCATACCATTTGAAAAACGTTACATGTCATTCTGTGATTGGCTTGCCGGGTCAGTGGGGGAGATAGATAGAGATGGAACCCAGAACGGAGGTGGGATCCATTACGAAAAGTAGCATATAAGCCAGAAAAAACCGCGTTTGTGGCAGGGAAGAAAGCGAGAGAAACAAGGTAGAATTTTGCAATATTTTTTTTAAATATTTATCAGCATCATATCAAAAGTACAAAGAGAAAAAGAAGGACAAGGAACGGAAAGTAAAACTGGTAGGAGGAAAGGGAAATAAGGAAAGCATCTGCATCCCCTCCCTCCCCCCCCCCCCCCCCCCACTCCGTCAGTCGCTCCCCTTCTTATTACTACTCACCCAAAATACAGAAGTGAGAAAAGCACCCTGTGCTGAAGTCATGCGCAGTGGACTCTTGACTGCGTATGTATAAACGTAACCGCCATAGGAGCCCTGACAATGGATACAAAAATGAATTATACGCCTCATTTTCAAGTATGACCATTCAAATGAAAGCTTTCCTCTGGTACTGTTTATTATGCTGTGCAAGGTGATTCTAACTTTTGAGTCTGTGGATGAAATCCTAAAGTGTGACCATTCAAATTAAAGTTATTGATCAGTACTTTCCCGTGGTGCTGTTTATTATGCTGTACAAGGTGGTTCTAACTTTTGAGTCTGTGGATGAAATCCTAAAGTGTAACCATTCAAATAAAAGCTACTGAGCAGTACTTTCCTGTGGTATTGTTTATTTTGCTGTACAAGGTGGCTCTAACTTTTGAGTCAGTGAATGAAATACCAAAGCGCGACATTCAAATTAAAGCTCTTGAGCAGTGCCTTTATTCGGTGCCATTTGTTTTTTAATATTCACCTGCATTCCATCGTAAAGAAAAACTAAAAATGATGTCCAAAATGTGATGCACATAATCTGCGTTTTATTTGGTTTATCACTCAGACCAGGTCTCTTCAGAGATTCTGTATCTAAGTGAACTTTATTTTGCATGCCTGAAAAAGAAAAAAATTAACGATGGCAATGAGCTAGCTAGGAAAAACTAATATACAGTTTCAGTACATGAAACAACTAGGAGTATTCTTACTCCCTTCCCCCCCTGGATGGGGGGGGGGGGGAAATTCACCTTAAGTGGGCATCCCACAGGCGGGGGTGGGGGAAAGGGTGGGGGTTAGTGAATAGGGCGGGTTGTGGGGTGCGGTTTGAAAATGTTAGAGACTGAAATATATATTTTTCATCAAAGATAAGGAGAAGAGGAGAGTCGGCCTGTCACTTCCGCCACTGCACCAATACCCCAGTAGGAAAACGAATAGAGACTAGGCTTGAATTAACAAATTTTAAATCGCCGCGCTATTCACTGATCGCCGTGCCTTCACGCTCTTTAAAATCACTACTACTTTACATTGCAAAACAATAAAACAACCGTTACCTTCTATATCTGTATCCGGGATTTCAGAAGTGTTGTTTTCACTTTCCGCCTCAGTGGCAGCTTCTGCTTTTAATCTATGTTCTTCCCATTTGTCTGTTATGACAATATATGCAAGACCTATCACAACTGGTATCTGCAAAGAAAGGGGATGTAATTGTTTTATTATACAGTGTCACACTTCTAGTAAGGAGACATTTCCCTAAAGGGAACACCAGCACGTCAATGATATATCCAGAAATGCAGGCAGAGGGGGCCACGCTACTCCATGACTGGCATCACAAAGTGTCTTTACCCATAAACGTTCACCAAAACACACGCAATTCTGTCACATATGAAGTAATATGAAAACGACAAACAACTCCGTCAAATATGAAGTACTCATTAAACAATTCTTCCCTGCACTTCTGGACATAAATGGGTTAAACTAAGTAATGTATCGATGTTAGACGCGGCAATTCGTAACCTATTCCAGACTGTTAAGATTATGAGGCCCCGGAAGAGCAAAAAACCGGCGCACGACATACAGGAACAACGAGGGGAGACTAGGGAGAGGAGCAGCTCGCTTTCGTGCCCGCGCTCCTCCGCCATAAATCGCAATATTTTTCTTTTTCGCGCCACTTATCCTTCGCTCCCCACTATCTGGAACAGGCGACACGATTCGCAGCGGTTATTCTCAGCGCAATACTGTTACGAGAAAAGTTGATGCTGTATAACGTGTGCGCGAACAATTTTTAACGCTATTTTCGTTTTTTAATAAGCTTGAGGAACTTTCAGCGTGTTGCTGCAACAAAATGCTGCGTTGAAAATCGTCCGCGCGCTGTTACACTATATTGACTTATGTTTTCTCGCGTTATAGAGCGGTTTTCAACTGAGTATCTAAAATAATTTTGCGATCGCGTGGGTTTTGCATTGCAACGCATTGCGCCACTTTCTCAACCAATCAGAGGTAAAACCAAAACCAATCGTGACTCGCTCGCACGCGTTTTCCCGCGCTTGGCGCCGGCGACATGTATCTGCTTCGAGCTCTGATTGGTTCATTGGATTGTCTGCGTCTGTTGTGATTGGTCAAGGCTACATTGTAGTGAGTCAGTCAATCTTTTTATTACTTACATGTGCTAAAGCTATAATCCAATATGCAACTTGAACTTCGCTCTTGTATTGCTCTGGCTCAGCGTAAAACGAATCTCCCATGTCATTGGTTGGTCTGTGCGATAAATGATGATGCCCGCGATGCCCCATTCCACCATAGGGTAGCGGATTCCCTCTTCTGGCCGCCGGCAGCCCGATATCTGGATGGGGAGTACCGCTGAGGAATGGTTCTGCTATAAGCGGGCTCACAAATGCGCCGAAACCATATGAAAAATATAGAGCCTGATAAAACGACAACAAAACTATAAGTTAACTGTGTTCGATTTGAGCCCACTGAGTACAATTTATAACGTCTTCTTACAGTGAACCCTTTTACTCTCAGCGTCAGTTATGGTGACATGTAGTGTAGCTCTAACTTTTGAAATAAAAGTAAAATCTGCAAAGGACCGCAAACAGTAGTGTTGTTAACGGTATTTGTAGGATCTGGGAGAGACCTAACCAGCCTAAAAATGAACAAATATACAATGAACTGCAGGGCTAATCAGACTACGAAAAAAGTAATCTTTGCGTAATCTTTTTTTAACCCTTTCTCTCCCAGAGTCCATTATGGAGACATGTAGTGTATTTCTAACTTTTGAGTCTGTTGACGAAATCCTATGGTGTCACCATTGAAATGCAACCTCTTCGCCAGTACTTTTGCATGGTACCATTTCCATTTGTTTCTCTTCTTAGGAGTAAAAGCGTTAATGATCTATCAAGAAAAAAGGGACGAGTCGCAATCTCGATTCACTCATAATTATCACAGCTCGCATTACAAGAAAATTATTACAGTTTCTTAGGCCGGTTAAACAATATTTTGAGTTTACGTTGAGAGGGATGCTTTGCCTTACACTTTCTTTCGAAATATATTATACATCTAAGTTGAAAAACCTGGAACCCATATTGTAGTCAGTCACATGTCTTTAAAGTGCAATAAATATGGTAAATGAAAATAATGAAGAAGTAAACTAAAAAAATACTTTTCCTTACCTGTAAATAAGGAGACACCTAAAAGAGAAGGAAAATTTAAAGATGTCAAAAGTTAGTACAAAACTAATATTTATGCGGAATATAATTAAATATGAACTGTTAGTCGTACATATAATCGTTAAATTCGAGGTAAGTTGACAGTAAGCAGGCACGAAGTAATAAGAAAAAAAATCAATTTTTGTCTCTGCATGCGCACGACATGCGCACATGCACGTTCGTTATCCCGCAACAGATTGAGCGTGTGGTCGCTATTTGCAACATGGCATTCACGCGCGGTATTTTTAACGTTAGGCCTGGTTCACACGTGCGACGCAAATGCAAATGTAAATGCAAGCGCAAACGCAAGCGCAAACGCAAGCGAACAAGTGCTTTTCACCTTGCGTTTGCACTTGCATTTGCGTTGAGCCCGGTTCACACGTGTGAAACGCAAACGCAAGTGCAAATGCAAATGCATTCCTTGCGTTTGCATTTGCACTTGCGTTTGCATTTGCGTCGCACGTGTGAACCAGGCTTAACATTGCGCGCATCAACGTTAACGCTCATTTTATTATGTATCTGATATCTATGACATTGCGTAAAATAATTTCATTACGCCTCCACTATCTTCAACACTCGCGTGATAATTTGAACATGTTTCCACTATCTTCAACATTGTGTGCAACAATTTTAATGGGTTTCCATTATCTTCAACATTGTGAGAATTAGTTTTAATGTGTTTCTGCTATCTACAACATTACGCACAATAATTTCAACAGGATTTCACTATCTTCAACATTGTGCGCAACAATTCTGATGGGTATCCGCTTTCTTCAACATTGCGCATTATTTTTAATGCGTTTTTGCTATGTGCAACATTAATTTATTGCGTGCAATAATTTCAACACGTTTTCAAAATCTTCAACATGGCGCACATCAATTTTGATGGGTTTCCGCTGTCTTCAACATTGTGCGCATTAGTTTTAATGAGTTTTTTCTATCTGCAACATTGCGCACAATCATTTGTACACTTCTACACTATCTTCTACATCACACCTTACAATGTTAATGCGCGACCACTGTCTACAACATTGCGCGCAACACTTTTTAAATTAAAAGACGTGTACACTAGCCACTCTTATTTAGGAGTCAGTTAAAGGCGCCTTCACACGAGAAACTAAAGCTAGCAAACTCGCGTTGATAAACTCCACAAAGTTGGCAATCTCTTATTTTCACCACAAACTTCCGCAACACCTTAACCTTATTCCCATGGGTCGTTCTTCTCGAGGGAAGAAGAGTGGGTACCCTGTGTAACTATCACGAGGTGGGAGATAATGAGGTTGGAGCAAGCGTTCCTTCGTCAAAATGCAAGGATAGAAACAACTTCTGTTTGTCGCCAACAGTTTGCCAACATCATTGCCATGTTCACACACGTCAACTTGAGTTTGCTAACACACGTTTTCCAACTATATTTTGTCGTGTGAAACCGCCTTAAGGATTAGTTGATTACCTTTTTTCCATGAATGCAAATTAGCTGCACGTTAGTAGCAGTGTCTAGAATCCCAACTGAGAATCCTGCCGCCGCTGTTGATAAGATGAGCAGCCATAGTGTCCGGCACATGGGAATAACAGCCAAGAAAATTGCGTTTAGGAATAGAAAGCATAGAAGCAGCAAATTACGATTTATATCATATCTGAGGAGAAAAATGAAAAAGAAGTTAATAAAAACTACTTTAGTACAGTGTTTCTTTTTAAAGTCCCCTTCTATGCCTCAAGTAGAAGCGCGAAGGTGTAGTGGTTAGCTTGTGTGGTGGTGTAGTGGTTAGCCTGTGCGATGATGTAGTGGTTAGCTTGTGCGATGGTGTAGTGGTTAGCCTGTGTGATGGTGTAGTGGTTAGCCTGTGCGATGGTGTAGTGGTTATCCGGTGCGATGGTGTAGTGGTTATCCTGTGCGATGGTGTAGTGGTTAGGGTGTTGGCTTTAGATCCGAAAGTCGGCAGTTCGAGGCCTGGTCTCGGCCGTCGCGTTGTTTCCTGCGACAAGAAACTTTATCCCTCATTGCCTCGCTCCACCCAGGTGTATAAATGGGTGCCGACAATAAAATACTGGTGGGGACCCTGTGATGGACTAACATCCCATCCAGGGGGGGGGGGGGGGGGAGGTAGTTATACTCCTAGTCACTTCATAGTACATAAACCAGGTCACCTTGGGATGGACTAGCATCCCATCCAGGGGGGAGTAGCAATACTCCTAGTCACTTCATAGTATATAAACCAGGTCACCCTGTGATGGACTAGCATCCCATCCATGGGGGAGTAGCAATACTCCTAGTTGCTTTATGCTACGGAAACGGGGTTAAAGACCCAGTATTGTCCATTATGCTTCACGCGTTTCTGAACAATGAAAGCTTTGCTTCTGTGCAAACCAAAACAATAACAGAGGCGCGTGAAGCATCACGGACAATGCTGGGCCTTTAGGGTCAGGTGCGCGCAAAACGTAGTTAAAAGAATGCGCACGTCACTCTTAGGGCCTAGACGCGCGTATAAGCCCTTACATACAAGCAGTCGCGCATTTACGCGCCTACGAGCTTCACAGGACAGCAACGTCTAGGAATCTTAAGTTCACAAACGCAAATCTACTTCAAATAAAATAAAATAAAATAAAATCATTGTTTGTTCGATTCCAATACTTATATTTCGCGGCGTGCCTTGCCCCTTTTCAAAACGGCGAAACAAATTGCGAGTTTACTACAATAGCATTCCACGGTTTTTAAACTTAACACAGCAAAAAGTTGCATCATGTGAAGAAGGACTAAAAAACCTGTTTTGTCCATGAACAAACAAGCAAAACTGGTATTACCTGTCAACAATGAAACCAGCGACAATGGCGCCTACAAAGCGAAACGTGGACTGTGTAAATAACAGCCAGGCGAGAGCATCTATTATGTTAATATTTTCAAAAAATGAAATCAAATAATCCGTGAGTGTTGGCCCAGCCATTCCCACGGACATACCAAACATGAAGAAGGTACTAAAATAGAGAAAATGAGCGAAAATTGTTCTGCAATGGGGTGAACAGTGTCTTCTTAGTTCTTCCACTTGGTCGCCGGCGTAAGACTTGAAGTTTTCCCACAACACTGGGAAAATCACTTGGCGAAGCATTTCTTGTTTTTTTGTTGTTATTGTTTTTGTCAAGTTGGCTAGTACTCCAGTAAGACCTTTTAAACTATAACCTTGATCTAGAACCTAGAGCCTTCGCTTTGTCCACGACGAACAGGATTTGTACAACGCAGCTGTACTGAAATCATGACATCAGGTCCAACCTGCCCTCTGCGACATTTTTATCGCGTAGGTTCCAGTAAAACCCGCCCATTTTTGCCATTATTTCTTGTTTGTGTAGTTTGACATAATAGTCTCTTCCCAGCTCTTTTTGCGTTTTAGTAGCAATTTTTAACCAGAGATATTCCTTGTACGTTGTTTTGTTTGCACCCGAATTTTCCGTTTGTAGTCAATCATAAGAAACATTAAACCAATTATCAAAAGAAAAATATTTGCTTTCCCTGAACCTGTAAAGAAACAGGTAGTCCATTCACTAAGGAAATTTTTATATTGACACAAATTGATCCGTACGCTTTACGGGCATTTCAGACGGGGTAATACAAATGGAGGAACGCCAAATGTGCTTATTTTAAACTCGAAACATTCACCGTTACTTATTGGAATGAACTTAAGGAAGTAATTTGAATACACTTTTTGTCACTTGTTTTCATAATTTTACAGCTTGGACTGGACATAGGCTATAGCCAACCGGTTCCACTTAAATTTGATACGCCTGTTAAATATGACATTGTATCACTATTGTATCACTGATTCTAATCAGTATTCGTTTCACGCACTTAGTCAAACCACAAATGATATCATGTGACATGGCTTCCTACCTTTTTAGTGCACTACTGCCAAAGTTCAATATTGAAAAAAGTCCTAATTTCATTTTGTAAGCAAGCAAGCAAGAAAACAAACAAACAAATCAGTTAACAAAGGATATC
The DNA here is from genome assembly GCA_022457155.1 of Cladopsammia gracilis. Lineage (NCBI taxonomy): Eukaryota > Metazoa > Cnidaria > Anthozoa > Scleractinia > Dendrophylliidae > Cladopsammia > Cladopsammia gracilis. Next base: position 632,535 of record JAJGOT010000166.1, on the reverse strand, counting down.
TTTCATTTGAATAGTTACACTTTAAGATTTTGTCAACAGATTCAGCGAACTTTGAACCACCTTGTAAAGCATAATAAACAACACCACGGGAAAGCATTGCGCAGTAGATTTCATTTGAATAGGTGCACTTTAGGATTTTATCAACAGATTTAAAAGTTTGAACCATCTTCTACGACATACGTAATCACAGCACGAAAAAGTAACGTTAACTTTGCGCAACTTTACGCCATTCGGCCGTAAAACCGCGGCTAACCTTGACGGCTAACCGGTAAGATTTGTAAATTTGCGTTTTCGGGTAGGACGCGTAGCAGGCGCCGGTTCATTTATACGAAATTTCGAGGATGCGTTTCCCCTCTCGCGCGCGTCCTCGAAATTTCGCTCCATAAATAAACCGGCGCTTGCTATGCTGGCTACGTTTTCGGGCCGTGGTGCTGTTAAAGAGTTCTCGTTTGAATGGTCACACTGAAGGAATTATAGCCTGCCGGGGAGCAGCTAATAACCGGCGCGCGAACGAGCGGGTAAAACGAGAGAGGGGACGAGTGGTCTCGCTCTCTTTCGTGCCTATCCCACTCCAGCACTCACAATATTTATCTCTCGCTCCCTACTATCCAGATCTGAACCCCTAATCTCGTACCCAGATCTCATTCGTGTGACTGTACTAAAATGTGACCGTGGGAGATCTGGGTACGAGATTACTGAACGCCTGGAACAGACTAAAGGAATTGGTCAGATCTTGAGTCGTGCCAAGGGAGTAACTTTAAAGTATAATAACTTGGAATATACACAACAGTCGTTTACGCGGACAAACAGCATCACAGGAAAGTACTGCTCAATAGTTTATAATAATAATCAACTTTAGTTATCGAGCTAGGTGACACTTGAATGCTCACATTTTAGGGCTGGTTCCCACTAGCGACGTAATCGGAGTCGGATTCGGAAGCGTAAGGAGCCTTACGTTCCAGCGTAAATCAAAACACATAGTCGCAATCGGAATCGAAAGCTCGACGGAATCGGCATCGGAATCGGAATCGAAATCGGAATGGAAATCGGAAGGATCAGAAGGTTTCCTGTTTCTTCCGATTCCCCTTCTGCTTTCACCGCTTACTATCCGCTTCCGTCGTTTTGATTTCCACGTGATCGCAAGGTTCTTGCGATTCCGATTCCTTACTTCGCTTACGTCATTGCTTACGTCGCTTACGTCGCTAGTGGGAACCAAGCTTCAGGATTTTATCTACAAAATCAGTCGATGCTTAGCAAAACAGAAAAAGAAGAATCAGTGTTGTATATTGAAGGAGAACTGAAACACAACTGCTAGCCTGATCCAAGCGTTCACATAGTAAGGAGGGACGCGAAAGAAACATTGCGAACAGAGAAAAAGCGGGGAAACTGAGAAGAAGCTTCGTCTCTTTCGCTCTTTCGCGCCTATCCCCGTCCGTCAGTACACACAATATTTTCCTTTTGCGCACCGCCTATCCCTCGCTTATCACTATTTGAACGCCTGGTACAGGCTACACAGATAACCGCCGCCCGGTTAGCTCAGTGGTAGAGCTCCGGCCTGCTGAGCGGGAGATCTCTGGTTAAAACCTCGGCCGGACCAACACTCAGGGTCTTAAAATAACTGAGGAGAATATGCTGCCTTTGTAATGAGATCACAAGTGGTATGAGTTCTAGTCTTCTCGGATAAGGACGAATAAACCGTAGGCCCCGTCTTTTTGACGTTGCTTTTGATACACCTTTGACGCGCGTCAAAGTACTACACATTTGATGCAAGTCACAGGCGAATCAAAGATACCTATGTACAAGTCAAAGCAATATTTGACAGACTGAAGGGTGCTTCACTGAGCAATGATTCATGCAACCACATTTGGCTCTTGAGGACCGCTGCGCGATTAATTAATTAAAGGTTGATCACACAAATCATTGTGAAACAAGTCGCAGGAGAATGTTACACCAGAGAACGCCTAGAAACTTTATGACTGCGTTACTGCAATCGTTGTGGGGAATTAGAAACGACAAAAATTGCTAAACTGCTCCGTTGCAAAGTATATCAGTACTGGACAGACAATTGTTTGCGCAACTTTTGTCGCCTTGTGTTACAACTCCTTTTGAATGAGCATGCGTCCACCCCCTGTCGACTTCGGGGCCTGAGGAACATGGAAGGAAGACCAAGTCAAGGAAGGCTTGTCGCGAGAAAAAGGCGGGAATCAAGGCAAAGAAAGTCGCAATTACTTTCGCCAAAAATATATTTATATTTTTTGCAACCTTTGATATCATTGAAGGATGATTCAGATCCTAATTTGCCACACATTTAAGCCTATGATACAGGTTCAACCCGCATTTGTTGACCAAGAGACCGGTTGCAACGACTGTTCAACAACTCATGCCATGTTGAATGTTAAAGGCCCACCTTCCCCCAAAAGACGTTGCGGTCGTTTGTTTTTGTTTTGAAATGCTCCATTGTTCATACGCGTTGTTGCACGCATTCAAGCGTGAATTTCGTGTTACACGAAATTCAGCACAGAAAGTGATCACGGCGCGCACAGCATTTTGGGCGAAGTTGGGCCTTTAAATATAGGCCATTCACCTTATTGAACGTTGTTGAACGAAAATATACCTGCCAACTTTTTCCGAGTGATAGGCGTGAGAATTTTTTCGTGGGAGTGCCAGGATTTCCGAAGGCGACCCGACCAAATCCGAAGTGAACCCGATCTATTCCGAAGATTCCCGAAGTTGTGCGAAGATGTTCCGAAGAATTCGGAAGTTTCCATGGACCTCAGCGACCTCCGTTTAATAACATCCAGCTGTAATTGTAATGTTCAGAACAATAAAAACCTACAGAAAAGTGTCATATTTTCATGAACGTAACTATATTTATAATTGGATCATGCGATCAGTTAGGGCTGATAGCTCAAATCTGTAAATCAGGCGTGAGAAATTGCTTCATAGGTGTGAGTAGGCGAGAGATCGGAGTTCTGGACTCGCAGGCGTGAGACTCACGCCTAAGGCGTGAGACTTGGCAGGTATACGAAAATAGAAACAGTCGTTATTCCGTTCAACAAGTTGCAACTTGTTGAACGACATGTTCAAATGTTGAATGTGTTTTCTACTCGTTCAACAAGTTCATTTGCAACATTATTCAAGCAAGAAATGTTGGACGATATTGGACCGTGTATTATTTGCTTTACGCTCTGTATTCAGTTTGCAGCTGGAATTTTGCACAATTGTCCGCGAACTAATAGATAACCTAAATTAACGTTCACTTAACATCGCATTCATATCTTCACAGCAAAATTGAAAGTTGAACTGAAATGAAGGCTAGATTTTAGGCAGAAAAGTCCGATCAAAATTTATCTCGAATGATATGAGGTAAGGTCGCAAAGCCACGCGGGAATTGAAGGAGTACACTAGTATATGATCGATGAATACGAGAATTTTAATAGTAGCGCGTCTGGGAAAATGAAACAGAGAATTGAAGTAATTTTAAAATAAACGTCTTTGACAAATGTGGTATACTGAGTACTTGAACGCTAGCGTCTCAATAAGATACAATTTCAAATGAGTTTAACTATTTATGAGTCGAAAGGTTAAATGCTGCCAAGCAAATTAAAATCAAAACAAACAGACAGGTTATTGTCGGGAAATTATTGTAATAACGATATGGTGTGTTTGTATAGCTGTTATAATCACTACCCTCAGACCGTATAACTTACTAGTTAGTTGCAAGATTCTCTCCATTAAATAGGTAAAAAGGCAAAAAAAAAATCGGAATGAAAATTGCGGCCAAAATGCGTTTCTCGCACATTTTTAGTTGATCTGGACACAAACTCGCCCCTACAAGAATCAAGCCAAAATTAAAATGAGCAGCGAGATCTCTTCCTAAATTTTGATATTCTGGGTAAAACCGTTGAGTTATATTATTCCACTAAAAGCTATTGAGCAGTATTTTCCTTCAGTACTGTTAGATTTTCAATCGCTTTCAATATTTTGGCAGTTGAAATAAAAAAAAAAAGTTATCTTGAATGTCGATGAATGACAGAATTTGTACCATGGCAATCTTACCTGTCTAATAGAATTCCAGCTACGCTCGCGCCCAGCAACGCATATGCTGCTTGCGTGAAGAATAACCAGCTCATCATATCCAGTCCATGGTGAACTAAATGGCTTAATTCAATCAATGTTGGTCCTAAAATGGCCATAGTGGTTCCAAACGAAAAGAAACAACCACAGTACAACACAGTTATGAACGCCCGGCGCGGGAAACAAGTTACGCGCCCGTTTGTCCTCGAGCGAAAATTATTGGAGTCTTTGTTGCTCTTTGCGGCTCTTTCTTGAGCGATAGTCAAGCCAAGAAGGTGTACAAAACTCATAACTTCCTTCCCTCTTCATGTGTGAAGATAACGAGCGTTTAAACTCTCAGAAACCAAGGCATATTTATAACCAAATGAATGAAACCCAGGGTTTAGGGCTCGAGTAGCAACACATCCTATTCAATTTCTCTCGCTTCTCCCTGATGCTCGCAACTTTTCAAGACTTAAATGCGTAACAAGAGTTTTCGCTAAATTTATACACTGCAATTTTCAATCCAGGCCATAACCTTTGCGCCATGATAATGGCGAATATTATTTTCAAATATGGCTGCCTTTTGGCGGTCGGTGTTTGCCGCCGTTAATTATTCATTAACCTTTACTTGTTGCATGTACTTGTTTTATAAACAATTCTTGAGCCGCGAAACAGAAAAATTCTCAAAATGAAACCGTGTGTATCTGTTTTATATGCAATGACGAATACTACGTTACGTTAAGCTTAGTATCTTTTGGTCGCAAGATTTCAAGAGATAATCTAAGAGAAGAATTGCTTAATTTTATGGAGTGAAATAGTTTTCGTTCATGGTGGTTGTTTAACTTTTGATCATTCTTTCTCTGTGAGCGAAGAGGGAAAACTAGTAAATTATTGGTTCTAAAAGAAAAACAAATTTGTTTTTAACATAAACAACAACCCGCAAATGACCTGGCCAAGGCTTAATACGCTTCATAAGGCCATTGCGACCGCCGGTAACCATTCGTTTCTTAACTAAATTGCAGAATGAAGCAGTGCATGCCCGGGGCGGGGGGGGGGGGGGGGGTACTCCCTATAATAGGCTATACGGGGATGCTCCGCCCGAAAGGGGTACCTTTTTGAGGCTAGAGGTATATGAAAGGGTCGGGATTTCACGAGTTGAAGTATATGAAAGGGTAGGGATTTCACGAGGAATAGGAAAGGGAAGTGAAACCATGCCGTTGAAGCATAAAAAAGGTAGGGAAAACTGCCATTTAAGTATTATAAAAATGGCCTTTCAAAATATATCAAACAGACGCACGTAAAGGCTCTGAAAGGGGTACCATTTTCATTGAAAGGTATATGAATGGGGTACAATTTTCAATGAAAAGGTATATGAAAGGGGTACCTTTTCTGTCAAAATCGGTATATGAAAGGGTAAGGGTTTGGACCTCGGGGCGGAGCATCCCCGTACAAAACTTTGTTGAGTACACCCCAAACGTTGAGATACTATAGCACGAAAATGATGATTTTTAACTCATTAACAGCTGTCAACGATTACAATTTTCGCGCGCAAATTGCGTGGAGGTGAATAGCACTTGCTATCCCGAGTTTCAGTAGCCAATCAGAGCGCGCTAACAACGCATCCACTGTTTTAGTAAACAGCTATTTCAATAGCCCTTTTCGCGGTTAACTTTTCTCATTTGCATTACAATAAAATTCAACATGATTGCGAGGCAATTTCGGGACGAAACTATAAAATTGCCCGAAATTGCCTCGCAGCCACATTAAACGCGAAAAGGGCTATTAACGTTGTCGGATGAAAGCTCAAAGCCTAGACCACAAGGCTGTATGGGTAGTTGTAAATAACCATCCTAGATTCCGGTTGTTAGTGCGGGCGAGACGGAAAATGGGCGACAGTACTAAAAGAGGGAAAACAAAAACTGATGGGAATCATATCGCATTCGAAGCGTTCCTTTATTTGAAAGTGTGGGGAGATAAAATCATTTTGCAGCTTTAAGCCTGGTTTCCATATAATCGCAACGATCGAAGCGATCGCAGAAAAAAGTGTTGTGCGACCCTTGCGATCATATGGAAACCAAAACGTTGCGATCCTTGCGATTGTTGTGATCGTTGCGATTGCGATCGCAGAGATAGAAATTTTTCTATCTCTGCGACCGCAATCGCAACGATCACAACAATCGCAAGGATCGCAACGTTTTGGTTTCCATATGATCGCAAGGGTCGCAAGAATCGCAGCGATCGTCGATCGTAACGATCGCTGCGATCGTTGCGATTATATGGAAACCAGGCTTAAGCAGCCACGACGGCGGAGGCAGCGAGAACGGCACAAAACAATAGGTTTATTGAGCAAAAACAATGCCTCTGCACGTGCGTTTTACATTTTGGTACCTTTGTTTGCCGCTCACTGAAAAACAACAACGTCATATGATCAAATTTCTATTTGAACTTGAACGCCGCCGTCCCTACACTGTTAAGCTCCTGGACAATCCAGTCACGTTAGACAAACTAAACAAATTGAAAGAACTGCAGAGTAGTTTATATAGAAACATTCCTTGGTGTTGTTTTAGCTCCCTATTGTTGATTATGGCGCATATTTATTCATAAAATTCCATACTACCTTGCGGTCTTGGCTTGTAAGCTTAAAGCTTTCATCTTTCATTTCATCGTTGTTGTTTTTCAGTGAAATAGCTGAAAACTAATAAAAATGTAATGTTTACTACATGAGCGGGAGTGTTGTATCGGCCTATACAATCACGAGCCGAAGCACAGTTAGACCAAGCTCAAGTGATGTTTACAGGTAACTGTTGCGTAATAGCGAATTTATAAGGATTTGTATAGGGAAAATTAACTTCGAATTTTAGCGTAAAATTAGGAACGATATTTGAATAAAACTGGCTCACCTGAACTTATTTGTGTGTTTTCTTGTGTCTTGAGTGGTTTTGGGGTCGATTCGAAGCGATTCCAGCGAGTTTCAGTTGAACTAAAATTCACATTACATTCACATGTAAATAGGCCATTTCCGAGTTGCCTTTAGCCTCTCTATCAAAGCGAAGCTAGGTGCAAAACCTTTCATATGAAAATGAGTTTTCATTCACATGCAAATAAAACTTATTTGCATGCCATTCACCTCCACTTCGCAATGCCAAGACACGCGGGATAGCGGGATAGCGGGATAGCGAATAGTGGAATATCAGGATAGCGGGAAAGTGGGATAATGGAACAGCGGGGTAGCGGAATAGCGACAGCCTTTCGCTCTTGCTTCTCGTCCTCGAAATCGACACACTCAATGTGATATCGAACCTTTGATTCTTTTTAATTGGAAACGTTGAAACAAGGAAAAACAGAAAACATACAAAGTTTTTAACTATTTAACAAGAATTTCTAGGATTATACAACACATTCTACATAAAACTTTTCATGCAAGACGCGAATAGGCCATTTCCTAGTTGCCTTTAGCCTCTCTATCAAAGCGAGGCTAGGTGCGAAACCTTTCATATGAAAATGAGTTTTCATTCACATGCAAATAAAACTTATTTCGCTAAAGGCAATTCGGAAATGGCCTATTAAAACGCCACTGAAAATGAACCTTTATACTGATATAATTAATATATTTAACAGAACATGCCTTTAAGGCAGATGAGGCACTACGATTTCTGGTGAAAATGTGATATGTTTAGTGAAATGTAAATTAACTTTGATGTAAGTCGTAATTTGGAAATTTTTCTAACCACCAACAAAAGTTTGAGAATTTTATAAATTAGGCCTGACAGATACGCCCTGCAAGTGTTTTATTTACAGCACTGCAAAAGACCCTTTATTAAGGTAAAACTGTTGCCTTTTCATATTTTAACTCTAGTCTGACCATTATTAACTCTTTAACGTTTACAAGCCTTTCGGTTTAAAGCTGAATTACAGTCTGTACTGCGTAATCTCGGGGTTTGTTTTCATTTTTTGTTTTGAATAGGCCATTTCCGAGTTGCCTTTAGCCTCTCTATCAAAGCGAGGCTAAGTGCGAAACCTTTCATATGTAAACGAGTTTTTATTTGCATGTGAATGAAAACTCATTTTCATATGAAAGGTTTCGCACGTAGCCTCGCTTTGATAGAGAGGCTAAAGGCAACTCGGAAATGGCCTATTTGGTGATATGTTACACTTCGGTAATAGCATACATGGAGTAAATGGGAGTAAACCGTTAGTCCGCCATTACAGCCGTTGTGTTTACGAATGCTCGATGATCTGAAACGTCGGTTTGGGAAAACTTTGGGGTTCTTTTACTTATCATTATTGTTTGGCAAGGATATCTGATGTTAATAATGAAGGAAAAGGAAAGTTTGTCCCGTAATTTTCATTTTAGCTAATAAACGTTCCTTGTTTGTGAGTCTCACAAACATTGCCGAGCTGAGATTGCGCAATGCGGACTGTAATTCATCTTTAAAGCTATAAATATGATGAAACTTTATTCTGCATTACAGATTAAAACTGACAGCACAAAATCATGAACCTACTGCGCCGACGCCGGTACCACATATTCTTACAAACTAACCCATTTATTTTACTTTACAATAGCTCAGTTTGCATATAGTTACACACTTAGATCAACAGACTAATAATCAATTTTTTAAAGTTGTTGGACGCTTTAAGGCATAACTCTACTCAGACCTAATTATTGGTCAACGGTTTCGTGTCCTAAACCGTTTGAAAGCAAGTAATATTGCTAGCATTTTTTTACATTATAGTCGAAGCTCTCTTAAGGCTGGTTTTCACTAACGAGGGAGTCGAAGTCGGAGTCGTAATCAAAAGCGCAGAGCGTTACGATCTAGCGAAAATCAAACCGACGGAATCGGAAGAAGATTACGGAGTCATAAGCGGAATCGGAAGAAAATGGAACCGTTCTGATTCTTCCGACTCCGATTCCGTCAAGCTTATGACACCGCTTGCGACTCCGATTTCCACTATGTCGGAAGCGCTCTTACGACTCCGACTACGAATTCGACTCCGTCGCTAGTAAAAACAAACCTGTAGCAGACGCTCTCGCAAGCAGACAGTTCTACTTACGGCCGCCTCGACAAAACCCCGTTTGAAATCTCCTCTTACGAGAATTATTCCTGTAAGCGGCCAACTCCAGTTGCGGACACTTTTTCTGCTACCCGAGGGTGTCCCGAGGGTGTCCGCTTACGTGAGCTTCGGCTGTAGTTATTTTCCGAAACAAACAAAAACAGAAATTTCATCCTATTTTGTGATTGGTCACGTTAACTTTGCAGTTCTATCAATCCGTGTGTTGGCTCGTTTTTGATTGGCCCATCATTTCCCGCGTCTTCTCCTTCCTCTTCACACGTGACCAGCGGTGTGTACTCACAATCGTCGGCGGCTTGGTTACAATGCCAAAAGCGCTTAACGGCTGAACGGTACAGATCATGTACTGTAAGAGAAAATAAAGTCTAAGTGTCTTTGTTACTCGCTTTATGTACAAACTTAGAACTCACTAATGAATATGTAACTACGAATCCAGCGCCGGTTGTATTTAAACCATCTATCCGAGAGGTTGGAAAAAAAAAAAACAGTAAAAATTTTAAACTTTCAATGTTTTCTTAAATATAATCCCCCACTCTAGAAAGTTGGACTTACAATTCCTACTAGAGCAGTTTTCAATTGTGTGGTAAAACCAAAACCAAAGTAATTACTCTGACCAATCACAGCAGTCGTAAACAATCCAATGAACCAATCAGAGCTCGAAGCAATTACATGTCAGCGGCGCCAAGCGCGGGAAAACGCGTGCGAGCAAGTCGCGATTGGTTTTGGTTTTACTTCTGATTGGTCCAGAAAGTGGCGCAAGATTTTTTAGCCAATCACAAGGCGTAGCAATGGAAAACCAAAGGAATTGTGTAATTACTTTCGACGAAAACTGCTCTATGCATAAAATCCAATGAACTTATCAGAACTCGAAGCAAATACTCGAAACCGGCGGAATTAAAGGACAATATCCCACCAAAATATCGAGATTTCGATTACCTAATTTTCATGCTATATCGCTAAATGCCACCAAATATACAACTGAATTGGATAAAACGATTATACAGAGCAAAACAGAAGCAGTAGTTTGGAGAAAAAGTGCAGGATTACAAGGATGGAAAGTGGATTACAGTTCATGAACTCCGATTTTGTGACAGGTGGCGAAGAAATCAAAATAGCAATTCCAGTGAATCTTTGAGTCTTTTAGACATTTTGTCTCTTTAGTGTATATGCCTTTGCTTTTATCATTACTCATGCGCGTAGCGGCATGAGGTAAGGTTTCGGCTCCGTTTTTCTTGTTATTTTTATTATTATTATTATTTTTTTTATTTTTTGTGTCACGATTTTGCACGCAAATTTATGCATGCATATTTTAAATTGTACACTTCCGGTTCATAGCTTTTCCACTACACTTCCTGTTTAGTGACTTCCGGCTACTCTCACTTCCGGTAAAAGAGCGTTACTCAAGTGTCACGACAGCGTCTCCTACAACCCTACTTACATTAGCAATGTTCATGTTTGGTATATATAAGTCTTAGAAGAATCATTCCCTTCATTGTGGTACAGCCTACTTACGCATACGCATGAGTATAGGCTGCTAGGAGCCTCTTGTTGTATTTAAAATGGTCGGTGGAAAATGGACAGGGATATATTAATTTTTATATGATCTTTACGCCTTTTTGTCTGACCGGTTTTAGTACGTATCAAGAGAAAATAATTGGGCCAATTATAATCTCTTGTACTTATATATTGGACAATTCTTAAAACTATGTAACAAAGGGTATTGCTACTAACCTGATTGGTTGATTTGTGCTCTGGCAGTCATGCGCAGTATCAAAAACAGAAAAAGGGCGAATGTGCAAATCAGGAACCCGATCACCAGGAACGAGTAGGGCCCTTCACGGGTGAAGGCCTGGGACACAAAATGAGATTTTCAATAGATAAAATAGTTTGCACTACAGTAAAGGCACAGGACACCAAAATACAGTAAAGGCACAGGACACCAAAATGAAGATAATGAGGGATTACCTTTCCAACAAGAAGTGGAAATACCATCTCCCCTGTAGCAGAACTCACAATCAGAATACTTGTTATTGAACCTAAAAAGACAAGAAAACAATGTTCGAAACGCTTTCTATTTTTTGTTTTAACATTAAGCATATCATACGCCCGTCTCCAGTGCTTTCTTCACGTACAAAATGGCAGCGTATAGAAACCTCTGAACAAGAAAAAATACTTCAAGAATCCTGAAGTATTTTGTTACGTGATATACAACAAAACGTCGTCTTTGGAAGTTATTTCCAGCGATTAGCATCGATATTTGCAATCTGTGCGAACCTCTATATATTTAAGCGCGACGAAGACATAATTCAGGAGTAAATGCTCCATTCGGTATCAAAATGGTGGCCAGTTTATTATTCTTTTATATTCATGTTAATGAGCCGTCTTTGCTCTTGAATGTGGAAAATACAAAGGTTGAAGTTTTACGCGAAAATGAGGCTAAGAGGGCTAGTTAAGATGCATATGAAAGAATAATAAATTGCCGCCATTTTGGAATAAGGTCTACAGTAAGGTAGAAAAAGCACAGAAATATATTTTTATACCTGTGACGTCAATGTAGTGTTCTGCCATAGAAAGAGTTGTGGGAAACACAGAACTCATAAACAAGCCAAATGCACCGGTACTAATCCACAGAGATAGGGAGAATTGGTGTAGGTATAACATGAAGGATATTGCTATGAAGGAACCAAACTGGAAAACAAGGAAACAGTTTGTTACAATTTCAACATCTACTGAGTTAAAACGCAATTCGTAACTTACCAGATTTATGAAAAGCATTTTGTCCGGTACTAGAAATACGGAAACGAGGATTGAAATGAATCTTCCCACAGCGAATGAACACTGCAAATGATCAAGATGATTGAGTATGTTTAGTTTAACAATCAAGAGAAAATAAATCAACAACAGAAGGTTTAAAATTACCTACTAGTCAGTTATGTATTTACGTACCCAGAATAAGGAATTGAGGTAGGCGGCATGGCTTGAAGTCAAATGTACTTCACTTTTAACAGCGTAAGTGTACACATATCCACCAAATGCGCCCTGCAGTCCATCAAACAAGAATAGCAATAGGCCCGCCAGCAAAGTGACCAGCGGTATTTTGGCTGGAAGACTGCAGAACGAGAGTCTGATAGAAGAATGATCAGCAATGGACTTGAACACTTGAGGAAGTTCTGGGAATTAGGCAATAAAATTATGGATTTTTTAGATTGTATATCTACCTGAATTTTTGAAAACGATATCGCCCTAAGTAAGCGTTTGTGAATGTGGTTGGCTTGGCCTTATCCCACAATATAAAAACTTAAGACTGTTGCTAGTCTTTTTTCTCTCGCTCTCGCTTCCTTTCCCTCTTCTTTCTCTCCTCTGTGATTTTCAGGCTGATCGGGCCCATAAAAACCCTTGTTTGGGCTGGTTGTAGTGAAATTGCGTGATTTTTCGTTGATCACGTTTTCAAAAATTCAGCTTTATATACACTGTATTTTGTGAAAACGATTTGAGAGTAAATAAGGGCACAGAGGCTGTAAATTTTTCAAGAGTTGCGGAAATAAGTGAAAAGAAAATAGAATAGACAATCTGGCCGGAAACGGGTTACATGACAGAGACTTTTGGTACAAAATTGCAATGTGACTACTGACCTTTTTCCGTGTGTCGGTTATTTACATTTACTTTGTCACTATAGTTTATGTTGTTATACATGTAGTGTCATATTTAATCCCCCGTCCCATTTCAAGTTTTAAATTTGTAACGTTTTTTTGCCTTACGAGTCATTATCTGTAAGACCCTGAAGAAGAAAGGCTGTGCCTTTCGAAATATTGGATATTTTACAAATATAGCCGTTTCCGTACCATTTATCAGCCTTGCTTTTTTATCAAATCGTTTCATTATTTTATAGCTGATTAGATCCTTTACCACAGGATCCGGCGCTTCTATTTCGTTATGGTGGTCCGTTGCAAATTACAGTTACTTGTTTATATTTTTTTCACTGATACTTTCGGGAAGTTTGATTCGTGGTGAGACTGGAGATGTAAATTTTTGTGTGTTTTATTCCCCGTCACTATTTTCAATGAATACCCCTTTGGGTTGTACTGGTGATATAAAGGCATCGAACAGACCCCTAACCTTCACTTTCCGTGTCATCTCCATTCCCAGCAGGCAATGCGGCTAGAGTGACAACTCTCCCAGCAAACATTTCTGGTGACCAGCGTCTAAGGTAGCGCTGCCTGTAAATCAAGTAAAACAGGCCTGACTGCACCGGCACCTGGAAAAAAAGAAAGTTTGATATTTTTCCTTGCATGGAACGAGCAGGACAGATACACTTATACAGACAGAGAGATAGACAGACACTTACTGTTCTGTAAAAGGGTTACCACCAAGTAGGCATACTGCCATAATACTTGATAATGTATGATAATGTATTAACACAGACGCACAGTAACAGACGGACACACTCAAATAGACAGACAAACATACACTCCATTACCTGTAAAAAGTGCAACCTGCCAGGCATACTGGACGTAAGACTTAGTATGATAGACACCCACTAACAGAGAGACACGACACAGTCAGACAGACAGACCCGTAATAGAGTGACCAGTCAGTAAGCATACTGCACATGGAGATTTAGTATGACAATATCTCGGTACATACACCCACTAACAGACATACATACAGACAGACAGACAGTTACTTCTAAAAGTGCGACCAGCCAGTGAGCATACTGCACATAAGATTTGGTATAATAACGTATGGGCACATACACCCACCAACAGAAAGACACAGACAGTACAGTTACCTGTAAAAGTGCGACCAGCCAGTAAGCATACTGGACATAAGACTTAGTATGATAGTGTCTGGGGAGAGACACTCGTGATACGGTTTCATTCAGAAGTGTCACATTAAACTTCACACCATCCACGTTATACATAATGTAAGACTCTAGTGTGGAGTTCTCAAGCGACCACCCAAAGATGTTGCTCTGGAAATGTCCATCTGTGCATGCGCTCCGAAGGAAAGGCTCTGCGATTACAGGGCTGATCAGGGCCCCAAGGCCATAGAAGAAGTGAAGAGACTGGTGAGGAGAGAAAAAGATAGCGTTTGCTTTGAATGTGACGTGAACTGTCCTCTTTTGCCTTTAGAAAGTGTTGGCTAAAAAGACAGCACTTTCGAGCCAGGAGATTTTAGCTAATTATAAGACCTACGGAAATGCAAAGCTTGGAAAACACACACAATTAAAGACAATGATCTGAAAACTTGGCCATAGTAGTAATTTTTTAAAAGACAAATTAACTCTGGGCTAAGTCATATGATTGTAACGTTTGGAACCGTTGACGAAATTCTTAAGTATGCATTCAAATGAAAGCTTCTGAGCAGCACCTGCCTGCGGTACTGTTTATTATACTAGCTGTACAAGGTGGTTCTAACTTTTGCGTCTGTGTTTGAAATCCTAAAGTGTGACCATTCAAATGAAAGCGATTGAGCAGTACTTTCCTGTGATACTGTTTATTATGCTGTACAAGGTGGTTCTAACTTTTGAGTCTGTGGATGAAATCCTGAAGTGTGACTATTCAAATGAAAGCTATTGAACAGTACTTTCCTGTGGTACAGTTTATTATGCTGTACAAGGTGGTTCTATATTTTGAATCTGTGGATGAAATCCTAAAGTGTAACCATTCAAATGAAAGCTACCGAGCAGTACTTTCCTGTGGTACTGTTTATTATGCTGTACAAGGTGGTTCTAACTTTTGAGTCTGTGGATGAAATCCTAAAGTGTGGCCATTCAAATGAAAGCTACTGAGCAGTACTTTCCTGTGGTACTGTTTATTATGCTGTACAAGGTGGTTCTAACTTTTGAGTCTGTGGATGAAATCCTAAAGTGTGGCCATTCAAATGAAAGCTACTGAGCAGTACTTTCCTGTGGTACTGTTTATTATTTTGTAGAAGGTGGTTCTAACTTGTGAGTCTTTGGATGAAATTCTAAAGTGTGACCAATTTAAAAAGACCACTTACCTGTAACCTTGGCGCCACCTAAAAATATTCAATGTGATATATTAGATAAGTTGCTTATCTAAAATCCTCAGATAGGAAAAAATCTCTCGATGTCAGGTTACAGTGGTCTTCAAAAATACTTGTAGTTTGTTTGCGTCTGTCAAGTTTAACAGCTGTATTTCACATTGAATCGTATAATGCGGTTCTAACTATGGGTATTCGTTTCGACCATTCATGCCTTAACTGCCACTGAGCAGTCTGTGGATGAACGGTGACCATTCAAATAATAGCGACTGAGCAGCACTTTCCTATGGTAGTGTAATATGTTGTACAAGGTCGTTCTAACTTTTAAGTTGGTGGATGAAGTGTTTATTGTATTTTAGAAGGTGGCCGGTAACTAGCTTTTGAGTCTGTGGATGACAACCTAAGCAAAGTGTGACCATTCCGCCAAACTGGCTATTTTGGGTATTTTCATGAGTTACCCATCACGTGACTACGATGTGATTGACGTACGCACCTTTTTCCCATGAATCTTTATGAGCATGCTGTTCGCCACAGTATCAATTACTCCCATGTGCACCCCCAACAGTGCGAAAACCGCCAACATCACGCCAAATACGTGACACACAGGGATGATAGCAAGGTATATCGCCACAGACGTCACGCAATACAGCAAGATGATGTTACAGTCGTACCTGGAAAATAAAATAATGCAGTTTTCTGGGCTGGTTCCAACTATACCAATGTAATTTTGTTTTTTACTAGCAACGTAATCGGAAGCGGAGTAGGAGTCGGAAGCTTAAGGAACCTTACGTTCTAGTGTTAATAAAAAAAACCGGAGTCGGAATCGTAATCGAAAGCTCGACGGAATCAGAATCGGAAGGATCAGAAGGTGTCCTTTTTCTTCCGTTTTCGTCGTTTTAATTTCCACTAGATCGCAATTTTCTTACGATTCCGCTTCCATCGCTTCCGTCGCTAGTGGCATCCAGCCCTTAGCAACTGCAGGAAGCCATTGGTGCCTTAACCGCGGTCAAATGAGAGAAGTTTGCAAAAGTTAAGCAAAGTACTTAAAAGTTAAGGTTGTCATTTTCACTGTTTAAAGTTTAGTATATTGCCAATACACGTACTGTCAATTTACCAAACGTTTTGAAAGTTTACCAAAAAAGTTCTAAGCGTTTAAAAACTGTGAACTGCAGATTTGTCGGCGCCATTTGCCAACATAACTTTGATCAGGCGCAAAGAGTTTTGGTCAGTTTTCAACGGAAAAACGCTCATCATTTTTGAGAAAAATTAAAAGATAGTAACGTCAACTATTTTTTTATACATCCTTGCCCATATTTCCTTTTCCATTTAATATTAAATAAAATCCCACTAAATAAAACGAAAAACGCCTCGGACGTTTGACCGCGGTGGAACTGGTGCCAATCCTTTTAGTTATCCGAATTCCACCCGAGGATCTATCGGTTGGCCTGTTAACTAAGACAAAACTGTCGTAACATATATTCTACAAGTGTATGGAATAAAATAAAAACCTTGACTATTATTGCTAGTTTTAAAATTGCAATTAAAACAGGTGAAACTGTTGAATTAGAGCGTTAGTAAAACAGATAAGAATTTTAAAGCCCAAAAACGCGACTTTATTTACGAATCACGCGTTTTCCTTTCTCCTCGTGTTTTCGCTCCAAAGGTAAGCCGAGGAAAGCTTTCAATCATAAAAAGTTCATTTTGAAACTACGCAGCATTGAAGAATTCCAATGTATTGCTGCTCAAAGTCTAACGAATTCAACGTTTTTACGCGTACAAAATCAAAATATTCTCAACAACGACTCAAAATTTCAGAATTTTCGTAACAACAACAACAACAACAACAACGAGAAACAATTTTATCAAGAAAATTATCAAACGCGGACGTAGAATTTATTTCTCTTTGACATACCTATAAAATTTCACTAAGGTAGCTTATTAATTTATCTAAAAACTTGATAAATTAACACCCGCGGTACTTTCTTGGTCTCTAACCCACTCAAAATCACCTTTATGAAACGAACTGCCAATTTATGGTTTAAAGATTATATATTTTTTCTGTCTATGTCCGGTAAAACTTTTATTCTCAACCCCATGTGGTAAAAGATAAATTAATTTTATTTCAAAACTAGAAAGAAATAAGACAACAAATTCTTCAAAGAAACAGACATACCAGGGTTTCTTTCTAACGAACTATGCTCTAAACTAAAAACTCAGAATGGTTCCTGGTACACAAAAAAATAGAACTGAAAATCTCAAAAGGAATACAGCGTGTTGTTAAAACAAAGCTATTTAAGAAATAATCAGACAATATTTAGATGATGTAAAGTGTTTATACAATGAGAAATCTTGGATTAGATTTACTATCAAGCCACTGACTAGCTTGAGTATTTTTTCCATTATATTTAACTCCGAAAAGAGAATGAGAGATCAATAGCGATTATGGTCAATACATTTATCATGCGCGTTTTGTTTTGTTTTAAGGCGCATTTTTGACCAAGATATCAACTTATTATTGCAGCTCTATAATTTAGTATTTTCGGAGACTCTTTTAATAATGCACTTAATTCTGCTCACCGCCGGCGGGGGAGAAATATCCGCTGACTAAATTGAAACCATAATTTCTACCTAAGGGTTTAAAATTGCCATCTGCGCTTTTTCTGAAGAAAACCTAGGCAAATCTACGGCTTAAATAAATCAATTGAAGATATCACCTCTTGACAATGTCTTAAGACGATGTTTTCAAGAGAATTGTCAAACTCGAGCTGTATACATGTATATATATATATATTTGCAAAGATGACATCTAGTTGTTCGTTGTGTTTACAGGCAAAATGCGATATTAGCTCTTTTTATCCCATAGTCAAAATTTATGTTTATGTGGTATGGTTCTAACTTAAGCTTTTGTATCTGCAAGAGAAATCCTAAAGTTTGACAATACAAATAAGAATTGTTATGCAATACTCTCATGTGGCGCTTTTTGTCTTCCAACATTATGCATGCAAAATCATATTTGCAATTTTAAAGTTACAGTGGTCTTGGGCTCTGGTGGAATTTCCTTACATTACAAGCTAACGTTATAAAATGATAAAATGGAATTATATTTATACCTGTCTGCCAAAAAGCCTCCTAAACTTGACCCAAACAAGGCACTAAGTGCTTGGGAGAAAAAGATCCAACTCATAACATTCACCGGACGATTTGTTACACAGCCTAACTCGAGCAATGTCGGTCCGATAACTGCTGCAGCCATTCCGAAGGTCCAGAAAGAACCACAATAACATATTGTTGCCTTGACGCTCTTGAGGAATTCTTCTTCGTTTCTGTAATCTTTCAGCTTTGATGTTGAGGAATTGTCGGTGGTTTTACCCCGTTCTCGTTTGATGGTCGTCTCGAAAATGCTTGGAATATCTCCCTTGAAGAAATTATCCAGCATTTTTTAATCGCGTACGAGAACACGGTCAGTTTCTTAAGGACTTACGGAGGAAACATCAAAGCAAAGATCTCATTTTGACAGCAAAAAGAACCGCAATCCTGCAAAATCTGTTCTCTCCATTTTGTCTCGACCTTCTTTACCGCGAAAATAGAATTAATTCATGTGACGTCACGCACTTAATGCGAGATACAAAAATCCCTCAAAACGAACCAAAATTTCAAGCGAACAGGGTTTCTTGGCTATGGTATTATCTCTGATACCACCTGTAGTTCACCCAAGAATACTCTGAGATCAATGTTTACCTTCTTTTATTCTTGCTATTATAATAATTTCATTGTTCGCCCCCGTTTGAGTTGGCTCAGATTTTGAGTTTGGAAATCATTGTTCGCGACAAGATTCACTTATGAAAAATTTATGACGCTATGTTTTATTCAGTTGTTAGGTAAAAGTATTTTTTTCTGTTCTTACTAAATTTAAGATATTGTTGTAGTTTGGAATATTCGGTAAGTGATAAAGAAAATATAGAAAATGTATTTCTTGGGATAGAAATTCAAAATTCGTTGCAAGGTTGGCTAAGATCCAAAAAAAATATTTTAAGCGAAACGTTTTTTTTTTCCCGAAATGTTACTGATTATGTTTGTATTTTTTCAATGCTGGCACGGCGATTTTCATAGCAAAAACTGCGCTTATTTCTCCGGTGTAGAAAAATATGTATTTTTTGTAGTTTAATTATTCAAGATTTGTAATTAACGTGAAAATTTTAGGGCTTGAGTCTTACTCGTGAATGTGGTTAATTATTTAATATATTCAAATTCAATTCATTCTTAGCCTCTGTTAATCAATATCTGCTAGTAAACCCCTGTTGGCGTGAGAGTTTTAACTCGATCACAATCTGGGGAATTGTTCGAAATTCGATATCATTATTGCGGTTTTTGTTGCAACACTGAATTAGCGTTGTTGGATATATAAATCCTTTTTGCTTCCAGGAGCGAAACTGCAAACTGAAAAATCAAAGTATTGCTCAACAGTATTTGGATAATCAACACATAATTACGATTTCATCGCCAGACTCAAAAATTAGAACCACCTCATGCGTTATAATAAACAGTACCAAAGGAAAGAATTGCTCAGTAGCTTTCATTTGAACAGTCACACTTTAGGATTTCATCTACAGACTCAAAAATTAGAACCACCTCATTCGGAATAATAAACAGTACCACAGGAAAGAACTGCTCAGTAGCTTTCATTTGAATGGTCACACTTTAGGATTTCATCCACAGACTCAAAAGTTAGAACACCTTAAACAGCATTAAACAGTATCACAGGAAAGTATTGCTTAGTAGCTTTCATTTATGTATGATTTCATCCACGGACTCAAAAGTTAGAACCACCTTTTATTTCATACTATTGAGATTTTCTATTGAAATTTGGCGTGCGAAAACCCCGTTCGGGGTTCGCAGCCAATTAGAATGGCGAAACGACTTTCTCACACGTGAAAAAAGCGTTTCGTCCAATCACAAATCTCAGTATGTATAAAATAAACAAATTACAGCATGGGCAACTCGTGCGTAAATAGCGTACGCCCGCACTGCCCATGAAGTAATCAAACACACTTTATCATTTTAAAAGTTAGAACATTAGCTTAAACAGCATAATAAACAGTACCACAGGAAAGTACTGCTCATTAGCTTTCATTTGAATGATCACACTTCAGGATTTTATCCACAAACTCAAAAGTTAGAACCACCTTGTACAGCATAATAAACAGTATCACAGAAAGGACTGCTCAATAGCTTTCATTTGAATGATCTCACTTCAGGATTTTATCCACAAACTCAAAGTTAGAACCACCTTGTACAGGAGTAATAAACAGTACCACAGGAAAGTACAACTCAGTAGCTTTCATTTGAATGGTCACACTTTAGGGTTTCTACCACAGAGGTTTGAATCAAGACAATAAAAGCCATTCCGTTTCCGATACAATAGATGTTTCAGATCTCCGCCATAAAGTCATGCTTTTTTATGCCCTTTTTATGCCTTTAACCCGTACGCACTGTTTTCAAATCTGACACAACTCTCAGGTCACACTTAGTACGACCTAAGGACGTCCTCGACTCTAATAAACAGGACGGTGTTGTCTACAAGATTCCTTGCGAATGCGGCAAAGTGTATATCGAAGAAACAGGGAGGTCTATGCATGAAAGGATAAAAGAACATGAAAGAGACATACGGCTTGCTCGTACTCAAACCTCCGCGGTTTCAGAACACGCTAACAAGACCGGGAATTTTCCTATTTGGGACGAGGTTAAGTTTATTGACCGTGACCCACACTGGTACACCCGTAGAGTTAAAGAGGGCATCCACATAAGACTTCATCCGAATAACATCAACAGAGATAGTGGAATTGAAATTCCCGAAGGTGGATGCCTACAATCAAGAAGCATAACAGCCGACCGATATCAAATCGGACCGGAGAGGGAACAACATCTTTTCGGAATAATAATGAGGATCGAAATGCACCAATAGCAACAAGCCAACGTGCTACATAAGCGACACATAACCAATCGACCTCATCGCCTGATGAAGACTAGCAGTATAGCAGTCGAAACGTCGCGATCAACATCTTAAAGTGACTCCATCGTGAGACAAACGAAACATCGTTTACCTATCTTACACACCACGATGAACTACAACCACATTTTTAGTAAGTGTCATAGACTCATAATCTATGACGTCATCAATGTAATTAATCTTGGAATTAGTGCTTAAAAAGCTACACTTTCTTCAGTCTGACATCTCCTAAACTTGGTGCCGAGACCTGACCAAAATGCCCACATCAGAACTAGCACACAACAAAGCAGTGCGAGGGTGCTACAAAGGTCACTGCACTCAAGACATTAAGCGCGCGGAACGGATAATGGCCACAACCGAGACGGAATCGCCGAACCTTACGGAACTCGAAGCAATCGTGGGGAGACTCACCAGAAGGATGGAAGAAATTACCATCCTTGACAACAAGATCGTAACCGCAATGGAAAACGAAGAAGACGTAGTTGAGGAAACGGACCAAGCACTGTCATTCCAAGACACAATACACTTCGGAGTACTCAAGATGAACAAATTCCTCGCAGACATTTCAACAGACACAGTTAGTTTATTAGATTATTTAATTTATAGTTTTTAGGCGTACTACCTATATTTAACAAATATCTACAACCGCTAATAATCCCAAACACCATTGATGAACTCTCACATCTTTGCTTCACCTTATCAAGGTTTACAACCCGAGCATGCTTGTAGTCCATAACCAATTAGAAATCGAGCCCAACTGGCCGAGGCGGTGCCGATTTATATTCAACCGCTTTTAAGCGCGGATAAGCTATAACGGGTTTTAAGGGCAGAAAGAGCTGGGAGCGGGAACAGAAGTTACAACCGGTTCAAAACAAGGAAAAAACTCCGGTATGTAGTACAGTGCCAAGCGCAAGTCGCAATGGCTTTCAGCAGATTCTGAGCTCAGAAAACTGAAAATCAAGGTTACACAGTAACTTAAAAAAAAATATTGGAAAACCGCTTCTTAAAACCAGTTCTCAATCTCATTCATCGTTTAAAGAGTTTTATGGTCTAGAGCTGATGTGCACGGTGTGTTATCCTTGGATGTTAAGCTCCACTGTTTCTATTGGCGGACTGTCGCCAGTTTCCACTGTAGGGGTGGGGTCGGGATTTTGGTTCTGATCAAAGGTGGGTTGATTGGCGGAGCTGGGTGGATTTCCGCACCAAACGAACCAAAAAAATCCGAGCCAATCTGTAAAGAAAAGAACACGTTACAAAATATATTGAACTGTCAATGAATGAACGTTATGAAGTGATAGGTATTCAGACAAGGCGTTAACTTTGTCAGGAAATGAAAGATAAAGGTGGGCTACTTCGAATTCTACTTCCGAACGTCTTTTCTTCTTTTTCACTCTGGGCCATCTCCCTTATCCACTCCGCCCCCTCTCTCCATCAACGCCGCCGCCTCCCCCCATCTACTCTGCCCTCTTCCCCCCATCCACTATACCCCCTCCCCTCATCCACTCGGGCCCCTCCCGCATCCACTCCACTCCACTCCACCTCATCCCCTCATCCACTCCGCCCCCTTTCCTCATCCATTCGGCCCTCTCCCCTCTAACCCCTCCCCTCCCCTCCGCCCCTCCCCCATCCACCCCACCCCATCCACACCCCCTCCCCCTGCCTTACGATGAAGTCTAGCTCCGTCACTGCTTGCCAAAGTAAGGAAGTATTTTTCGAACCACCGATCTTCAGGTCGAATGTCTGATCACCAGGACTCAACTACGAAAATGAAAACAGGAAGTAAGTAACTGCAACTTACCAGTCTCTGATCTCTCCGCTGACCGCAAAAGGATAAAGATCATCAAGGCCATAAAACATGCGCAGAAGGCGATTGCCAGAAAGCTAACAGGACCAAGTCTTTCAAAAACCTAAAAACACAAGAAAATATGTTGAGACATACAAATATGCCGTGTCAAAAACACAATTAGTTAAGCCATTAGGGAAGGGGGAGACGAGAGGGGTTAAGAGGAAGTAAGGGATATCCCAGGGTTACTTCTCACCTGTCCTACTACTAGGGGCAGTATTAGTTCCCCCAGAGCCGCGCTAACAATCATAACACTGGTCACAGGAGCTGAAAAACAAAACAAATATAAGCATGTTTTACAAAAACTTAAAAGGGAATAAGGTTCTTGAGATGCCAATGAATATATAAGAAATCATATACTGACTACAAGGTATTCAGCTATGAGAACTTTACACAGCTCAATTCGGCTCTTATCATAGTTACCTGTGAGGTCAATGTAATATTCTGCGAGCGCAATGCTTGTTGGGAAGACACTGCTCATAAATAGTCCAGCACCGCTGGTTCCTAACCATAACGCGGGCTCACTCTCTTCAAAAATTAACATGAAGAGTGTCGACGAAAGGCAGCCAATCTGAAAAAGGAGAAAATGCCTGAAATTGAGTTCTTCTTAAAGGCTTTCAAACTGAAAAGTTTAGAAACATCATCTTTTTCTGTCGTCACCCAATGAAGGTTTTATCCGGTTGAGTGGTTGTAGCTTTAAAGTCTGTCAGATTTCAAATTCTCCCCAAAATTTACCCGAATAGGATCATCAAAACAATAGATGTTCGATTGTTTCTTATGAAGTGTTACAAAAAAGATGTAGCCGTTCAAATAAAACCACTGATCAGTCCTTTCCTGTTGTTCTGTGTTTTATTATACTGTGTAAGTCGGTTCTAAATTTTTGAGTTGGGAGGAAATTTGAAGATGTGATTATTCAGATGAAAGTTAATGAGTACTTATCTGTGGTGCTGTCCTAGGAATTTTTTTTTACATTTTAAGCGTTCGTTACTACGAAAGCGAGAGTTGGCGGGACAGGTGGGTACTGGGTTATGTGAGTAGTAAAGAGAAAGCGATCTTACCAGGTTTATCATTAGCATCGTTGGAGGTTTGACGTACATCGCTATTGGAATGGAAACAAATCGACCCACTGACAACGAACCCTGGAACGATGAAAAAAGAGCATTGTTTACCAATGTTAGCATGAATCAATAGGGAGATACAGATTCTAAAAATTGAAATGGAATGTCTGAGAAGAAAAAAAATTAGCCGGCTTGATGGGCGCTAGAAAGGAAAGGCGAAGGAGATTTTCCTTCGCGCGCGAAAAATGTAGAGCCCGAAGAAAATGCGCACCTCCGCGCTCTCTCGATTGATCCACACACTTCTATAGTACCTGCCATACAATATAAGAGAAGATAAACTGTATGACTTCAATGAAGTTTAATATTTGACTTGGTTTCAATACTGGGCATCTCAATTTGATAACATTGCGTGACATTTTAAATGCGTGACACTGAGTTGTACTCACCCAAAAGAGAGAGTTAAGATAAGCTGCGTGACTTGGCTTGATGTGAACCGCACCTTTTACAGCATACGAGTAAACGTAAGCACCAAACGTCGCCTGAAATAAAAAGAAAATAAACTAGAAATACGTGTCTCGCAGAACCTCGGGGAGGGTGCACCGCAGAATTTTAGAGACGGGGGAAGGAGAGATGGAATTTCTGGTTTAACTGGAGAGGTTGGGTTGCATGGCCACAATGGCCTAGAAATTTGAGACATTCTCGTTCCCATTCTCTTCCATTTAACTTGTACTGAGTCTCCTGTCTTCCTTAAATAAAATAAATGGGAACTGGTAGCATACGAGTAAGCATAAGCACCAAACGTTGCCTAAAATAAACAGAAAAGAAATAAATATGGATTATACTTTATTTCTTGCTGATCAAGCGTTATTTTTCAACACAAAGTCGATCACTGTTTATTGTAGTATTTTTTTGGTTTTCTAGTAACTTTTTGAAACTGTTGTTATGAATGATGAAAGTGGCCCTTATCTTCGCGTTCTTACAGTTTCCTGTTGCTAAATATAGTCTGAGCTTATCAGAATCATGCAAGGAAAAAAATAGATAACATGCATGGCTAGTTAAGTTCCTTAAACCTCATGTTATATATCACGTGACTTACCATTAATCCGTCATACAGAAGAAGAATCAATGACGTCAAAACTGTGACGACAACAACCCTCGGTTTCTGATCATCGCCAAAGACTTTAAGCCAGGGCGGGTTCCCATTGAGATACAATGTGACCATGTGGTGATTGTAACCTTAAGTAATTGATAAAACATACTTGAAACCCGCATCATAAAAAGTTTCTTATATATTTTTTTGTGACAAATTAGCTGTTTAGGTTCTTAAATAGGTTCCTATTTTTACAGGCCTGAAAACGCTTGCTGCTGCTGGTCAGAAAGGTAATTCCACATGGGTGTGGTCCCTGACTTTCTCTCGACAGGAATCAAACATACGAAGGATGCTCTAACCACCGAGTTACTAGAGACTCGTGGCGAGCTAGGCCATATACTAGGTTCGGCCTATTTTCAAGAGAAAGCAGGATTCTATTGCTTTCGTTTTAACAAACGATTATCAAGGTCTCATACAAAAAACATGTACCGACATACAAAACGATTAATTTAAGATTACTTACCAGGATTGTTAAGTCTCTGTTCATCGTACATTTCATACTCGTATTTCTTGAGTGTACCAGTGATTCTTGCCAACTTACGAGTAAACATCAGCCATAACAAACCAAATATTACTGGAAGCTACAAAAATAGCAGAATTACATTTCAATTACCTTTGATGACACACGGCCGTACCTTTTTCTTGGTATGTCTACTCGTTTTTGTTTACCGGAAGTAAAATGTATATACAACTGAGACTGATAAGAATAGTCAGCAGTGAATGAGTTTTATGGGCTATGATTGGCTACTTTGAGCTGTGAAGACAAATTAAACAAATTTTAAACAAAATGTCGGCGTTGCCATCGTGGTTGCTAAGCTCTCTGAGACCTTTGTGGGAAAGGCACGGGGACGAGACTATCACGTGATACTCACGTGCACCAGTGCTACAATCCAGTAAGCCCATCTGACATGCGTATCGCGATGCGTCTCTTCCTGTGTGTGGTATATGTGAGTGGAGTTGTCGATACCGGAAGTGGAGTTGGCATACGGCCACTCGTCGATGATAGTGGTGTAGTTAACCACCAGTACACAGCGACTCCGCAGGAACGGCCGGGCTATCAGCGGGCTCATAAAACCACCCACGCCGTAAGAGAAGTGAAGAGCCTGTGAAAAAATATTATTTGACAGCTAAGCAAAACTTACACATAAAAACCTGACACTAAAACTATCTACTTTGACATTATATTCGTTAAGGTCTACACGGATAAAATTAAAAAAGTGCCGGATTTTGTCATTGACCAATCATATTAAAAAGAAAAACTATTTCCTTTTGAAATAAATTTTCGCGCTAGCAACCGCGAGTACACTTTTTTCCGCGCTCAGCACCGGTTACACGTGCTTTGCTTTCACAATTGTCCAAGTTATGCCGTTGGTGACTGCTTCGAAGGACTCCGCAATTCCCTTGATAACCGCAGTATGATAAAACGCTTCACTGATAAACTGTGTTTATCTTAAAAGCCCATTTCCGAGTTGCTCTTGGCCTCCTTTTCAAACCGAGGCCAAGAGCAAAACCATTCATATGGATATGAGTTTTGTTTCACATGCAAATAAAACTTGTATCCATATGAATGGTTTTGCCCTTGGCCTCGGTTTGAAAACGAGACTAAGAGCAACTCGGAAATGGGCTACTGATCGATGCGGCAATTCATTAACTAAGATAACACATAAACACACAGTCGAAAGGTAAAAGAACACGTTGCCTTACTTGTAAATATGGCGAAACCTGCAAAAAAGCATAATGTAAAATATAAATGAAAAGCAAAATATCATCATGATCATTAAAATACTTTCAGACTCAGTGGCAAGCTACTCGATAAGTTAACAATTATTTAAGACACTTTTTCCATTAAAAAGTTCGAAGTGTCGTGGATATTTCTTTCAAGTGGTACACCTACTTCTTTGGACATTTTTTTGTAATTACGTATTAATATTCGAAGTCAGTTTTATTTAAAAAATTGCAATTTTACTGCTTTGACAAAAGTTTGTATTACAGCGGTTTTTAGTTGAGTTTGGTAAAACCAAAGTAATTACTCTGGATAATCATAACAGATGTAGACAATCCAATGAACCAATCATAACGCGCGCGAATGAAGAACATGTAGCCGGCTTCAAGCGCGGGAAAACGCATGCGAGCAAGTCATGATTGGGTTTGGTTTTACTTCTGATTGGTTGAGAAAGGCGCGAGATTTTTTTAGCCAATCACAAAGCGTTGCAATGGAAAACCAAAGCAATGGCTAAATTACTTTCGACACTCAATTGAAAACCGCTTTAACTAAAGAGCCTTGTTATATTAGTTACATAACAGTTATAATATACGAAATACGTTTCATCCCTGACCTGTTTTCCGTACATTCGTATAAGCTGCACGGTTGTGAACGTATCCGTGGCGCCAAAACACCCGCCAAATATTCCCGCCAAAAACAGCAAGATGACGAAGATCCGGCTGAGTGGAATGGCAATTATACACATGGCACTGATGCCGAGCGCTATCGTCACCAGCACGTTGGGATTAAAACTGTTGGAAGGACAGCAAACGATTAAATGAGCTATGTCATGGAGTGCCAAAAATAAAAATTCAAGAAACGTTATTTTTTCTTTTTGTAAAATATTGTAAAACAAATGGTACCATGCAAAAGTACTGCCAAAGATGTTTCATTTGAACGGTCACACCATAGGATTTAGTCAACAACCTCAAAATTCAGAATAACACTACATGTCTCCCCTTTGAGTAGATTTGTTTATAATCACATAATTTGCAATTAGGTGTAAAGTAGCAATCTTTGTAATTAGGCTGAAGATCCGCTTCCGTCATTAGTTAAAACTAAAAAACGTTGGTTAAGCTAACAATAAAAACAAACAAACTTGACAGCAGAATGCAATAAAGAGCGTATATAAGAATACAATAATTGTCTTTCCAATGTTTGAGGAAAATACTGGTTTTGTTTTTTTATAGGTACATGTAACTGAAAATATCGGTCGTTCATTTGAAGAAACGTGGTAATAAGTTGGAAAGTAAGTTGGTTTACATTTTTATAGGAAAAAATGCAGCGCATCACAGGAAAGTACTGCTCAATAGCTTTCATTTGAATGGTCACACTATAGGATTTCATCCACAGACTCAAAAGTTAGAACCACCTTGTACAGCATAATAAACAGTACCACAGGAAAGTGCTGCTCAATAGCTTTCTTCTGAATGTTGTCAATGTTTGCACTTACGGATTTCTTTTACTGTCGAAACAGACTATATTAACTACATGAATCTTGTTTCGATTCTTGCAGTGAAATACTTTACGTTAAATATGTAATTGAAAAACTTTTCAAGAAAATCGCAAACATAGCTTTTGATAATGGGAAAGAATTGGTTTGTTTGTCCTTGAGGTTAAGGAAGTGGAAATTATTTTTATTCCCAAGAAATTTCTCACTCTTGATTAAAAATTTACGATTTCTGGGGCAATTTGCCATAAGGAACAAAAGCGACATTGAATGATAAAAAATATATATTTCCAAAAACTGTTTTGGCTTACTTCTACTTAAAAATTTAAACAACTTTGCGCACATTTTAGTTCGAGCAAATCGAACTTAAAAGATTTCTGAGTTACCAGTCTGAGTTTAATACGCAACAAGAGTTGTTAATAATCTAGCCACTTTGACTAACTGATATCGGCAAGCAAGAATGATAAATTTTGTACATTTTCAATGTTTTTTCTCGCAATGCATCGCTTCTTCGATATATTTTCACACAAAGAGAAAATGATTCTCAAGATTTGTTTTTATGAACTGTGAATTATTAAAAAGTTTAATTCGCGTCTATGAAACAAACGTAACATGAAATGATTTTCATTGTATATATGACTGAATCACAATATCTTAGCTGTGAATACAATTCACCCTGTCTGATTACAATAACGGTGAAAACAAGTACCATTCGAGACTGAATTTTGTTTTGTACGCAATCTGCGTCTAGCCACACTACATTTATAGAAACCCCAACTGTTTTTTGTTCGCCACAAAAGCCTATTTGAAAAAAATTCTTAAAAAAAGCTTTCATAGCAAAACAAATGCACTCATTCAAATTAGGCAGGTTCAACGAAACGGATTTATTTCTTTTTGGCGCGCTCGAAAAGTTTATTTTTTAGTAAACAACACCATTTCCTGAAAGGAAAGCTGAGTTCAGCTAATTAGACACAACTTCTTCAAATTCGATCTTTTTTAACCCTGACCACAAAATACCAAATTATGCACGAGGAAAGTTTGCAATCAGTTATGATTTTAGTAGAAATCTGTCTCAAATAATTATTGATCAACTCGTGCGTTTTTCATGTTTTTTTTTTTTAATCCAAACTTGCAAAGTTTACTGATCTTTATCTTCATTTTTATGTAAGAAATGCCTAATAAATTTAGCATTTGAACTAATATAAGATGTGACCATTGATCAAGCACGATAAGCGTCGGTGGAAGTTGACAAAAGCGTAAACTCACATTCTTGTAAGAAGACAACTCTTCGCTTTGAGTTTGAATTTTTAATCCCCCCAAATTTCGAAATTTCGCTCAAGTATAGCAAAATGTGTCTAACTTTTGATTGAATGAATGAAACTCGTAAATGCTACCATTCTTATGAAAGCTCTTGAGTAAAACAAGTTTCTGTTATATCGTTGCAAAATGAAATGTAGTATTTTTTCTTGAAATTTAGCATTTTTTTCTCTTGCTACGTTCGTGACCGCATTTTAAAGTGAAAGGTTTTAAATCTCTCTCGTCAACTCTCGTTCTAGCAAGCTCTTTCCTGGCTCAGAAGTAGCAAATGAAAATAGTGTTTCATTACTTACCGATCTACAAGATAACCGCCAGAGCTCGAACCAAAAACGTTGCACAAATCGTGCACGAAAAACAACACGCTCATCACAGTTATAGACTTCCCAGTCAGACATTTTAACTCCAGCAACGTGGGACCCAAGATTTCATCTGACATTCCAAACACCATGAATACACCGCAGTAGCAAATAGTAGACTTTAAACTGTTTCTATCCTCGCCAAGTTTTTTCACGGTAATGAGGAAGCGTTTCCATAATGGAAGTTCCTTGTCTTGATCAAATGTTCGACGCTCGACGTCCTCCATGTTAAAAAGAGGCTCTTCTTCGTCCGATGAAGAATCCAGACCGACTCTCATAATGCTAAATTTTCTTGAAAACCTCGGTAAATTTTAAGTGGGATTGATTATCAATCAGAGTTCTTCTGGTGAAGTATGCTCCTTAACAGAAGTAATCTAGACAACTTCGGCGCTCAAAAAAAGTTACAAAAGTGTGAAACATTTTCAAAGCAAAATGAATTCCAGAGCGGCCTTGTCGGTGAGCTGCAATGAAGGACCAAAGCTTGCGAATTGATGTCGATATTTATACCTATTCTTTTTCGAACTTTTAGTTTAATGTCTTTGCTTATTTTAACCAATGCTCAAATTGAGTTATGAAATTGGTGGAAATATTTTTTAAATGCGAACTGAATTTCAGTGTTGAATGTGATTGATTGATTGATCGCCAAAATTCAAGTGGAATAAGCTCGAATCTTTGGGAAAATTCTCGATTTGGCGCTCCAGGTCTTTAAAAGTTGTCCTCCAGTTTCGAAATTTGTCTTGTTGTTGCTATAAAACCAAGGGACTAAAGTTATTTCCGCTTCATGTTAACACGTAGCCACGAACGACCTCACACCCATTTTCAAAACATTTTAAATTTTCCTACACTGAGATTGCTATATTACACCTGCCTGTAATATGTTTTCATTTTTTTCGTAATTTATTCACTGCGGCTTTGAAAACAATGTTTGATTAAATCAGCTACATTGACAGCCAATGAAATTGAAACATGCTCACGACAAAGACTCAGTGATTTTACACGGGTTGTTGAAAGAACGCTCTCAATTTGAGACAACCCAACGTCAAAATTTCATTACAATGACTCTAGAGTGATTTTTTCCCTTTATTATACGCACTTGAATTTTTCTCCGGACAATTAAAAGCCATCAAATCTTAGGTCTGATTTTAGATTTTATCTTTTGCGGTCTGGTTTGATTCACCAAAGGAATTTGAATTCGATTGAAAAATCGTCGGTGAAATTTCTATATATGTACAATTTTATTTTAAACGTTTGTATGTCTTTTAATGGAGAAATAAGTACTTATAAAAGACACTTACAATAAAATGTTTCAAGATATTTTCGTGCTTTTAACTCCTTGAAGTTTCTTTCACATGTAGAAGTTATAGTTCAGTAATTTATACTATAACTAAAACGTAACGAATTGAATTGTAGTAGTATTCTTTTCGACTGTAGTAAAAACTAATCTTGTCTAAGCGAATTGCAAAGCCCTGGGGCGGGGGGGGGGGGGGGGGGGGGAAGGAAGAAAGGGGTCACTTCCTTATTTGGCATGGTATTTCTGCCTCGATCAAGGTATACAATTTCACTGAACACTTCTAGTACGCAGATCGAACTTTAACCCTTTCACTCCCAGAGTCAATTAAGGAGACATGTAGTGTAGTTCTAACTTTTGAGTCTGTTGACGAAATCCTATGGTGTGACCATTCAAATGAAACCTCTTCAGCAGTACTTTTGCATGGTACCATTTGTTCTAACTTTTGAGTCTGTTGATGAAATCCTATGGTGTGACCATTCAAATGAAACCTCTTCAGCAGTACTTTTGCATGGTACCATTTGTTTTTTAATATTTTACAACATGAAATTTGTGATTTTATATGAATTTTTATCTTGGCACCCTTGGGAGTTAAAGGGTTAAACGACAGTGTCCCGGCTGATTTATTGTGTTTTCCGCGTGATTATGGCCAGGAACTTGCTTTAAACTTGTTATAGAACAGTTTTCAATTGAGTGTTGAAAGTAATTACACAATTGCCTTGTTTTTTATTGCTACGCTTTGTGATTGGCTAAAAAATCTCCCGCCACTTTCTCGACCAATCAGAAGTAAAACCAAAACCAATCGTGACTTGCTCGCACGCGTTTTCCCGCGCTAGGCGCCGCCGACATGTAATTGCTTCGAGCTCTGATTGGTTCATTGGATTGTTTACGACTGCTGTGATTGGTCAGAGAAATTACTTTGGTTTTGGTTTTACCACACTCAATGGAAAACTGCTCTATTGTCTTGAAATACGAAGAAAAAAAAAAGCGCCAAAAGTGATAAAAACAAAGAAATATGAACTAAAGAGAAAAAATAACGACTAAAAAAGTCAAAATTCGACAACAATGGCGAAATCAAACTTGATGAACTGTAATCCACTTCCATCCTTGTAATCCTGCACTTCATCTCCAAACTACGTACTGCTTTTGCTTTGCTATACAGTATCTTTTTATCCAATTTAAAGTTCTATATTTGGCGGCATTTGGCGATATAACATGGAAATAAAGTAAGCAAATTTTGCTATTTCAGCCGGACATTGCCCCTTGAGCGAGTCACTGTAAAGCAATCTGTTAACATCGGCCCCCGCAATTAGCTCAAGACAAAATCATGTTATAACATTGCCGGTGAAATAAAAGTCAACTGCAAATTAGTTTCTTTAGCAGGATCATAAAAAGAGGTACTCTATTCTAAATAGGGAACAATATCAACGATTTTTTTCTTGAATTGCCTAGATCTGATCTTGTTCAGGGCCATTGAAACTTCCCCCCATTCTTTTTGTCGTATAAAGACAACCGACTGAGGAAGTAAAGTTGTTATTGCGAGGTCTTATAAAAGAAACTCAATGTAAAATACTTCTTTTAGAAAATAATCATATCTATAAACACTCCCGAAACAAATGTCGCTACTTTAAGATTTCTGACAGTTTAAAACTTCCTGTAGAAGTTGGATTTTAATCAAAAATATCATGGCAGTTATATTACTAAGAAATGTATCGCGAGCAATTGCGGACCGGAAGACGTACAATAATAGACATATATAAACTTACGGCAATAACTAAATTGTTATTTTAAGTCGTTTGCATTATTCAAATTAAACAAATAATTGTCTTCTTATGAGCTTTAGTTCTGAAATATAGGTCTTCTTGAAGTTATATACGGGCAAAAAGATTGAAGGTTACGTGTTAAATTCTACTTTTCAGTCCGCGATAAAAATCCTAAAGTGTGACGATTTAAATGAATGCTATATTGAAGTTCCCGTTTCGCTGTTTATTATACTTCAGAACAGTCGCCTCGATCCTATAACAATGCCAGCGGCCCTGGTATAATCTGTGATTGTACTGTACTACAAGGTAGTTCTTTCTTTTGAGCAGTCACCAGAAACCCATAACTGGGTTTAAACGTGTAACTGTCTCTTGTACGCTTCACTGAGTAAGCTTCCGATAATTAAATCTGCTAAAAAGTTGTTACAGCCATATTTGGAAAATCAAGATGAAAATATTAACCAATCAATTCGCTAGAACAACTTGCTTCCAATCTCGAGGGACTGAGGGGTTTCAAAATATGGTACTAAGCAAAAAATGAATATTTGGAAGCTGTGAATGCGCGTTGCACGTTTCAACCCACTTATGGGTTTCTGGCAGTACCGTTTATATGTAAATTTTCGACATGAAAATTGGCACGATTGATTTGAATCGAAACTTTGCGAAATATGTGACTTGGCTGTCAATAATGAATTATACATAAAAATCTACTGTACTCCACTCTACTCCCTGTAGTTATATGCTATGGTTAAGAATTCACCGCTCGAAAAGATTAACACACTGCATTTGTAAATTAGCATTAAAAAATTACAGTGTTTACCAAGGTCAAGTGAATTTTTATATGTTCCGGTTTTTATCAGGAATGTAAGTTTCGATCATGTTAATTAATCAAATAAACTAAAACGTAATTAAAAGCAATTCGCCAAATTAAATTGCCCTAAGCCCTCTTTCGCCAAATTTGGTGATGGCTGAGAATATAATTGTCTTATCGCCTGATCATGCAGTCCATACTGACAATAGTTGCTGAATCGTTTGAGATCGTTTCAGCAGTATGGTGTAGTTCCTTTAAACTTCCGTGTTCTTTGGAACACTTCTGTAACCATGGCTACCAAAACTACTGACGTGAAAACACAGAAAATGGTTTCTATTCAAACCGTTATGACCAACAAACATTGTTGTGTCTATCGTTCAGAAATATTGAAGCGGCGGCGTTTCATAAAACACTTTAAATCTTGCCGATCGTTCGCTCCCAAGATGGCCCCATCCAAAAATAGATAAACAACTCGATTAATGCCTACTTAATTGTGTATAGCAAGCGCTAGCAGTAACTAATAGAAATGTACTGCGCAGTAGCCTTAATCTAGAGGACTTCATTTACACATTAAAATGTTAAAATCACCTTATACATTGTAATAGCTAGTTCTAAAGGATAGTACTTTCTCAATAACTTTCGGTTAAATAATCACGCTTTAGGATTTCATCTACACACTCAGAAGTTGTCAAAAGCCGTCTTGTATATAAGGAATAATAAACAGAGGAAAAAACTGTTCAATAAATCAGTTCTACCAAGTTTCTGTATTTGAACTACGCTTAGCTTAAGACGCCTCGCTTAGAGCTAACACATTAGACAAGAAGAGAAAACCTGACCGACCGCTGCTCTTATTCGTGACTTCCTGGTTTAAATATATTGCAAGAGCGGTTTCACAGAAATTGCGGTCAAGGATAAAAACAGTCTTAGTTGGACCAAGAGTGCTAAATATAAAAATTCAAGAAGCATCCTAAATTTGCCAAAATATTGGAAAACAAATGGTACCATGCAAAAGTACTGCCGAAGAGGTTTCATTTGAATGGTCACACCATAAGATTTCGTCAACAGACTCAAACGTTAGAACTACATTACATGTCTCCATAATTGACCCTGGGAGCGTGATGAGTGCGTTGTTTCGCCTTTTTTTTTTACTGAAATTTTAAACTGGACGACATTTTTTAATTTCTTCGATGTCCGAAGAATCATCAATTTTACATATTAAATCGTCTGCGCTTTATTAAACATGCAGCTTCCGTTTTCACAATATATACATGTACGTGATCGAAACAATAATTGTTTGTTTATGCTGCTCGCGATCGTTTACGGACTCAAAAGTTAGAACTACACTACGTGTCTCCATAAATGACTCTGAGAATGAAAGGGTTTAATATACCTTCGGATTAATCACTGAGGTCTTTAGGCCATGGCTTGAAAAATTATGTTGAATCATAACTTAAAATAAATGATCTAATTTCAGAAGCAAATTAAATCTTAAACTCGTGCTGTATGAAGTCAGCGATAAATTGAAAAGAAAGAGACAGAGGAGCTAGGAGGAAGTATAAAGCAACAATACTGAAAAACAATGTTATAGTCAAACATTCTTTTGGTCAGTTCCAAACTGAGATAATTAGTTCATTATTTTTTTGTGTTTGAAAGGAAGTTTTTTCTCTCTTCCTTGACAGAAGCACGTAGAAGCCAAATACGGAAGACTATCGATCAGTAATACGGGTGGAAGATAATTATATATATAAATAAAAATTTATAAAGCCTGCCAGTTCATTTTATACAAGAAAAAGGCACACAATGTGAGCAAAGGGGCAATGACAGCAACTTAGCAAAATGTTGATAATAATTGTGTTAAATTTTGCTGAATCAGATTAGAATCACTGCTGATAACCAGGTCGATCTTGGATGGGACACTTAACACGGTCGACATAAAATGCTTCGTTCGCGACAACGGTCGATCTGGTACGATGATAAATATCATTGGGCATATCTTTACGATATAAATGCCGATATTGGGGTATACGCCGGACGGTATAAAAAGTGATATTTATAAAGTATCTTCGGAATCAGTCCGTAATTTTCCATGCCAAACCCTAACGGGCCGGACAAATCGCCGTTGATGTCTTTTGAGGGTGAGTGAATTGTATTGAGTATACTTAAAGCTAAAGATAGATACAAAGATATGAACTTGTCGTTCTTTTCTTAGCGAGTTTTGTTGAGTTTGTCCATGAAATTCCAAAATATAACTATTCAACCGAAAGATTTGGAACAGTACTTTCCTGTGGTACTGTTTATTATGCTGTACCAGATGGTTCTAACTTTTGAGTCTGTGGATGAAATCCTAAGGTGTGACCATTCAAATGAAAGCTATTGAGCAGTACTTTCCTGTGGTGCTGTTTATTATGCTGTACAAGGTGGTTCTAACTTTTGAGTCTGTGGATGAAATCCTAAAGTGTGACCATTCAAATGAAAGCTATTGAGCAGTACTTTCCTGTGGTGCTGTTTATTATGCTGTACAAGGTGGTTCTAACTTTTGAGTCTGTGGATGAAATCCTAAAGTGTGACCATTGAAATGAAAGCTATTGAGCAGTACTTTCCTGTGGTGCTGTTTATTATGCTGCCGACAAGGTGGTTCCTATATTTATCAGTATTCTTTATCAGTAGTCAACACAATGCCTTCACAGTAAAATAAGGTATTTTGAAATCAAATTGAGATAAAGAATTTACATAAAACTACAATGCACGAATGCGTGGTAGCGCTTTTAAGCATGATTAGTGTTGTAGATCATCAAACAAGAATGAAAACATTTTTTTTATAGGATGGCAAAACCGAAAGTAGGCGGAAACCAAAAGTGACTGTATTTCATTTATAAAAGTGAATGTCTCAAGATCACGTTTTAGCGGAATATTCAGAGTTTTCGAGTTAAAATGAAGCACGAAAACACTTCAGTTTTAATGTATTCGGTTTTTGTTTAACCTCTTCTTGTCTAAAGTCTTAACATGTGTCATATGTAAATATTTCTTCTTTTGTGTCTGTTGATGAAATAGTCGAAATCCTAGACTTCGTCTACTTAAAACAATACTTTTTATTATGCTGTTCAATGCGGATCTGACCGTTGTGCCTAATGCCGGGGGGATCCCAAATCTTAAAGTAGTACTTTCCTGTGGTGCTGTTTATCATGTGACAATGGGGGTTCTAACTTTTGAGTCTTTCGGAATGAAATCCTCAAGTGTGACCACTCAAATGAAAACCATCTCGAGGGTAGTACTTTCCCAGTGTATATTGCCGTGCAAGGTTGTCCCTAGTTTTTGAGTTTGTGAAGAAATCCTAAATGTTGTGACCATATAAATGAAACCTCTTGAGCAGCACTTTCCTGTGGTGCTGTTTATTATGCTGTACAAGGTGGTTCTAACTTTTGAGTCTGTGGATGAATTCCTAAAGTGTGATCATTCAAATGAAAGCTACTGAGCAGTACTTTCATGTGGTACTGTTTATTATAATTATGCTGTACAAGGTGATTCTAATTTTTGAGTCTGTGGATGAAATCCTAAAGTGTGACCATTCAAATGAAAGCTATGGAGCAGTACTTTCCTGTGGTACTGTTTATTATGCTGTTTAAGCTAATGTTCTAACTTTTAAAATGATAAAGTGTGACCTTTCAATTAGCAATCAAATCCCTGACACAGGCCTCCACTACGTGACTAGTGACTCATCTCCTGCAACACGGAAATTAAACATTCGAATCACGTGTCAGAGAAATACTTTGATGAGTTTCTACACCAAAAAGCGCAAAAGGCAAGATTTTCTCAGAATTAATATTATCCAATTTGTCTTTGCTGAAATGTCTGAAGGACTAAAAAATAGAAACAAACTTCCGGTTTTCTTTCAGTCTATGATCGATCACGTGATTTCGAAGCAGGAAGTAAACGAGAGGCCATTTGTAACAGACACAAAGAGACACAAGATCACTCAGTTGTAGCTACTTTCACTTCTTTATGAAAGCAGTGGGATAAAGCGTTTAAACGGTAAGTGATGAAACCTAATTATGAAGTTACGAAAACGTCTTGTCATGTAAAATTATTTCGGTAATTTTTTGCCAGGATGTCGATAGGATCAATATATAAGTTGTCACGAAATATAACTTAGTATAAAATTCAGGATTGCAAATTATTTCCTGAAGGCATGACTTCAGTTACTTTAAAGTGAAATACGTAAGCCAACTCCCAGAGTTTCGAATCTGAGAAATTTGCAGCTAAGAAAAATTCATGATTCAAAGCGGTAAGTGATTGCTAAAGTCGGCATTGCGTTGGCTTTGTCGTGATTGCGGTTTCAACACTGTTTCAAGCGCTAGACTAAACGGTTATTCGCAGTGTTCAACCACAGGTACCCCAAGCTCAAGTTATGTTTACATGTTGTAATTTGAACGTCGTGGTAACTGTTGCGTAATAGCGAAATTATAAGGATTTGTATGGGGAAAATTCGGTTCGAATTGAGCGTAAAATTAGGAACGATATTTAAATAAAACTGGCTCACCTGAACTTCTTTGTGTGTTTACTTGTGTCTTGAGTGGTTTTGGGGTCCATTAGAAGCGATTCCAGCGAGTTTGAGTTCAACTGTTTCTTCCTCCCTAAAAGAGAGTCTCTCTTTTAGGGAGGAAGAAACAGTTGAACTCAAACTCGCTGGAATCGCTTCTAATGGACCCCAAAACCACTCAAGACACAAGTAAACACACAAAGAAGTTCAGGTGAGCCAGTTTTATTTAAATATCGTTCCTAATTTTACGCTCAATTCGAACCGAATTTTCCCCATACAAATCCTTATAATTTCGCTATTACGCAACAGTTACCACGACGTTCAAATTACAACATGTAAACATAACTTGAGCTTGGGGTACCTGTGGTTCAACCAGATGGAAAAACAATGTCTTTGTTCTGTCTCAAATAATAAACATTTTCTAAGAATTGAATGCAAGTAAAATATAAGTTTTAGAGTACTGCAATAGTTACATTATTTAACGTTTTAATATGTGTGATCCATCGTGTCTATGTTTGTCACGTCTAACTAACGGTAACCGTATATAAAGCAAGGGTTTATCAGGGGTCACAATGTAATAGCCATGCAACGCCGACGACTTCTCCGGAGCTGGATCGAGCAAAGCGAAAGAAGAAACTGGTCTTGTTTTGTTACCACATATTACAAATTAGCCTTTGAAATGATGGGGTATAACCATCAATCGTCTTTTTTTTACAAATTTCCATGAGTAGTTACACGACTACACATTAGATTAGGTCTGCGATGCGCTGTAATCACTGAATCAGGTTTGTCCCCAATATTTCAGTTACTTGCATTCAAATTAATCACCATTTATTAGATAAAAGAGTAATAGTGTAATTTAAAATGTCTCTTGGGAGTTAACTTAACATTAGTTACATCACGAACTTTCCGCATTTAAGCTGAATGTTTCAATTTCCTTTCCGCGTGTCCTGAATAACTTAGCGTGCAGTTGGTTTGTTATATTTTAACCATCGTCTGATCTAGTTGACACTTGGCGCTAAGTTGACGTAGATCTAGTTTAGTTTGGAAGTGAATTTCTCTGGTGTAAACGCGTCCGAGGCAAAGAGATCCTAAAAGGTAAGATCATCAATTTTTACAGGGAAAATTCTTTGTGGACAACTGACAGCCTTGCCTGAGGACATCTCCTGACATCAAAATCACGGTTACCACTGATCGCTTAGAACAGAAGAGTGTCATTGCTGGAAACAAGCCTCTCACTGCTAAAAGCAGTCAAAAGTAACCAAATGTCAAATTTTCATTAGCAAAATATCGAGAAACAAAGAGTACCAAATGAAAGTACTGCTCTGTAGCTTTCATCTGAATGGTCCGCACATTTCAGGATTTTATCCACATGTTTGCAAAAGTTAGAACCACCTTGTACAGCATAATAAACAGTGCCACAGGAAAGTACTGCTCAATAGCTTTCATTTGAATGTTCACACTTTAGGATTTTATCCACAGTGCCACAGGAAAGTACTGCTCGGTAGCTTTCATTTGAATGTTCACAATTTAGGATTTCATCGGCTTCAGACTTAAAACTGCTAGAACCACTTTGTACAGCATAATAAACAGTGCCACAGTAAAGTACTGCTCGGTATCTTTCATTTGAATGTTCACACCTTAGGATTTGAACATCTTCAGACTTAAAACTGTTAGAACCACTTTGTACAACATAATAAACAGTGCCACAGGCAAGTACTGCTCGGTAGCTTTCATTTGAATGGTCACAATTTAGGATTTCATCTTCAGACTTAAAACTGTTAGAACCACTTTGTACAAGATAATAAACAGTGCCACAATAAAGTACTGCTCGGTAGCTTTCATTTGAATGTTCACACTTCAGGATTTCATCTTCAGACAGTTAAAACTGTTAGAACCACTTTGTACAGCATAATAAACAGTGCCACAGGAAAGTCAGTACTACTCAGTAGTTTTTCAATAGCCCCCATTTGAATCTTTTGGCTATAGACGGGTTTCATCCACAGACTTAATTATTGCACAGCATGACAATTAGTACCACAGAAAGTTCTCCTCGATCGCACTTCATGACACTTTGATGTTTCATCTACAGACTTAAGCAATAGCACAATAACTACTGATACGAGCGAAGGCTCGTTGAGTGCTGGACGCGAAAAGGTTCCAATATTAAAGAAGAAGTGATGCATCCATAGTCAAAACAGCTGTCAAAGAAGGCAAATGAAGGATTTAGACAGAAGTATCAAAATTCTAGTCAACGGATAAAAAAACAACAATTTATTCAAATTGCATAGCCAGACGTTTAATTAAAAAGAGAGACCTTTTATCTGCTAGATAAAAATTTATCCTATTTTATTGCCTCTTCAACTACCGGCCCGGTGCCTATGTTCTTCCGGCAAAGTTCTAGATTGTCCTTGTGTTCTATTTTAATCTACGGTCTGTAATCTCTAATGGGGTCAATTGAATTCCATATTTCTAAGCATACTATTTGCAGAATCCCGCATTAATTTCGAGAATCATGTTTTGGTTTATAAATATGAAGACAATTCACCACAGACTTCAGACTTCCACATACCGACAAACGTTGGCCCAAGTTGACGATTCGACCATTTCATCTGTTTCCTGCCATATTGTAAGAGGAAATTCGATTCTGATCACTAGAATATGCGTGTGGTAAATCAACACAATATCTCCTAGTTGATGATCTTGACAATTCTCATCACTTGTAGGTACTTGTATCTTTAAAGTGTACGGATATATTGTAAGAGGAAATTCGATTCTGATCACTAGAATCTACGAGTAGCGGTTCATCAAGAAGATATCCCCCTGGTTGTCTTTATATATTCTCATCACTTTGTTAGCTTGACTGCGTATGCATAATATAAGAGGAAATAAGATTCTGGTCAGGTAAGGAAATGCACACTTCACCTTATGTCGACACTGTCAATACAAATGACGCACAGTATTTTGCCACGACAGCAAAGCCACAAGCCTTATATTCCACACGGGCAATTGCTAAATGAAATTCGAGAAATTACCGTGAGGTGTTCAAAACTCATTTCTTGAACGATTTCCACTTCATCGTCTTTACTTCTGTTCCATTAAACCTCCAGAGCATAGAGAACTAAACGTAGAACGTCTTTAGGGAGCAAAAACCAAGTTAACAAACCGTTACCGCAGACTATCTAGTGTGACTTTATGTAAAGAACTGATGCTGAGGAGATGTATGTATATATGTATGTATGGAGAAGCTTACAGTGTTTTTATTACTGAACTACTGGGCCTATGAACAGTAGGCTCAAACCCGGTATTTCTCGGTATCCCAATTTTCCGGGAA
The DNA here is from genome assembly GCA_022457155.1 of Cladopsammia gracilis. Taxonomy (NCBI): domain Eukaryota; kingdom Metazoa; phylum Cnidaria; class Anthozoa; order Scleractinia; family Dendrophylliidae; genus Cladopsammia; species Cladopsammia gracilis. The sequence continues at coordinate 590,724 of JAJGOT010000166.1, read as the reverse complement.
GACATGCAAAACGACCATGGAGCTGGTACACGTGACAAATAGAGATCTGACTCTTAGAGGTCCCTTGGATCGTAAGCCTGGTTTTCACAAGCGATATGAACATAAGCATGAGCGGAAGGATATCACCACTTACGGGCCCGACATAAGCATAAGGATCAATTTTATGCTTATGTCAATATTCGTTTTTACTAAATAATTCTTATGCTTCCGCTTATGCTTATGCTATGGAGGCGCGGAGGCGTAGTGGAGGCGCGGTAGTGTAGTGGAGGCGCGGTGGCGTAGTGGTGGCGCGGTGGTGTAGTGGAGGTGCGGTGGCGTAGTGGAGGCGTGGTGGCGTAGTGGAGGCGCGGTGTTTTTTTAGCGCGTCGGTCTTTCAACCCGAATGTTGGTGGTTCGAGCCTGCTCTCGATCTCTGCCGTCGTGTTGTTTCCTCAGACAAGAAATTTTACTCCACGTTGTCTCTCTCCACAGGAGAGAGGCAATGTTATTGAGGAGCTGTCGAGTTTGCAGTGCACATGTGTGTATGTTGAGTCTTGCCGCGCCCAAGTAGCTGATCCTCATGTGAACATTTATCCCTGGTTTTCGTAGCATGAAGCGACTCTGGAATACAGTAGAACCCCCGCTTACTCGAACTCCCAAGGGAAACAAAAATTAGTTAGAGTTGGGGGGGGGGGGGGGGGGGGGGTAAGAGTTAGAGGGGGGAGCGTTCGAATGCAGAGGTCCAAATAACGCTTAAATAAAATACACTGGTTCTGTTTTGCCAGATCTCCATTGTAGAGATGCTCGAGCCAGACGTCACTTGAAGTGTAATAGAACAAAGTGAATGTAGGGCTGGCTCTACGGTAATGGACTGATGTATTTAGTGACCTTCCTTCAGTATAGCCCTGGCCCTGAAGAAGGCTAATTTTGTTAGCCGAAATATTGGCCGCTAAATATATCAACCCATTGCCGCAGAGCTAGCCTTGCATTCACTTTGCTTTAATAATTAATTATAAGGTATTGTCGTTTTTATCATTCATTCACAATCACGAGTCATTTTTTCACACCCTAAAAGTTACAAGAATCTCGTTAATAGGTGTGGCCTAAATATATTTTTACCCCTAAGAGGAACCAATTTTAAACAACACAAGACATATTCTGTCATAGTTTTACAGCTCAATACCCTAAAAGGTACCAAGATAATTCTAACCATGGCCATTTTAGATTTCAGCACCCTAAGCGGTACCAATCTACAAATTTTGACCCCTAAAAGGTATGACGAGTACCCATGTCATTTTCATATCGGAGTCCCCTCCCACGGGAATTTGGTACAGTTGGTTTGTTTTATAAGAGCCTTTTTATAAGAAAGTTTAGTTAAGGAATTTTAGCCAAAATTTTAAGAACGTATTATGGACAAAACAAAGGCCGAGATCTATGTTCCGACACTGAGGTTTACGGACCGACGGTTTTAAAAAAGACTTGAGCCAAGCGGAAAGTAAAATTAGTTCGAGTCTGCGGGGATTTTGAGTTAACCGTGTTTGAGTTGGCCGAAAGTATCAAAATGACTGAAATAATGGGGTCAAATCCAGGGAAAATCGGATTTTGTTCGTGTTAGCGAGAAGTTCGAGCTCGGGAGTAGGGGGGGGGGGGGTACTCCAAAATATGCCGCGGGATATAATTTTTTAGTACTCCCCCCCGGGCCGAAAGACCACCTCGTTGTCTCTCTAAATGTTTAATTTGGGCTCGGACAGAAAAAAAAACATCGATGCAGCTGAAAATAGCACCTTAATGAGGCGGGACTCGATCTAAATTTGAATGAAATTTTAAGAGGTTTAAAGAAGGGATAGAAGAAAGAAAATGATTTTTGGAACACCAACAGACAGTTTATACCCACTCAAGAGCACTCCAGGTTGCTAGTGGACTATTTTGGTGTCCATCTATTAACTACAAGTTCCAGCTTTAAAACTTTATTAAATCTTCAATATTTCTTATTTCTTTAAATTTTACAAACCCTTTGAGAAAACTATTTCCTCCCAAACATACCGAAAAATTTACATAACACCCCATAACATAGATTCATAAAATGAGCATAGAGGTTTTGGATTGCTTGAAACCTGAGCGAGAAATTTCCATTAAAGCCATGTTAAATTGCGGAAAAATGGCATTCAGGTGGAATCACACCTTAAAATTAGCAAGTTTGAGCGTCATATTTTGCTTAGAAATGAAGATATAGGTCAGTGAATGTCTGCCATTTCCGGTAGGCAAGTACACTAAGCTATATCTTTGATTCTGGGGAAGATATTGCGCTCAAGTGTGCAAGTTTCCTAACTTTAAGGTGCTGCTTGCAGCTGTATCATAGCTGAAACCAAAAAAAGAAAAATTACGAGGTGTTCCGTCTATTCTTTTACAAGCATATTAGTATTACAAATATTATATTTTGCGGTTGGTTCTAAGAAAAACAGTTATTGAATTTTTAAGCAGAATTGGCATAGTGTTGGCACAATTCATCTCTTTTTTAGCACAACCGAAAAATCACTAGTGACATTAGTCAAACCGCTAAGCTGATATTTAGCTTTCGTTTATACATATATTACAAGACAATCCGGAAGTTTTAGGAACATTTTGAAAACTCGAGGAAATGAAGCATCCGGATCGTAGTTACCGGAAGTAAAGCTTGTCTTTCGACTGTAATTTACTTGTCAATAAAAAAAAAAAAACTTCCTCCTATTAGCAATTGTAACTATTTCTGTTCGATGGACAAAGGGGAACTCAGAAGGAAGGAGAAGATATTTTTCTAATGATAATCTATAGTCCAATGATAATCCAATAGTCTCGTTTCATAGGCGTTGCTCAAATATATTTTTACCCCTAAGAGGTACCAATTTTAAACAACAGAAGACATATTCTGTCATATTTTTTTTCAGCTCAATACCCTAAAAGGTACCGCGATTATTCTAACCGTGGTCATTTCAGATTTCAGCACCTTAAGCGGTACCAATCTACAAATTTTGACCCATTAAAGGAACGATGAGCACCCCGGTCATTTTCGTATCGGAGTGCCCCCTCCCCCCCATTCCCTTCCTGTAATTTTGGCTCTAATTTTGGGGCTGTGTATGAAATGTTTGAGTGTGATAATATAAATAAAAGCCACGTAGCATTACTCTCTCAGGTTCCTGTCGTGCTGTTTATTATGATGAAATCCTGAAGTGTGACCAACCTGTTGTTCCAAGTTCTAAGTTCTAAGTTCTAAGTCTGGAAGTATGTGGATTAAGGATTTATCTCTATTCAAATGAAAGATATCAATAAACAGACTTTAGTGGACTGTGAACATGTTGTACAAGGTTCGTCATTAAATAAAAGCTATTGTAAGTATTAATTATAGCGATGTGGTGTTTACCGGTTAATTTATTTTTCTATTAGCATCGCCAAAAACAAAATTGGGCTTGTTTTTCACCAGTAGCAAGTAGATACGTGTTTTTTTCCTTAGGTCATCTCTGAAGTGAGGTTAATGAAATCGAATTCGAAACTAATATTAGCTTTGAGCGCACAAGGAAGTTTCAATGGTGCAAAACAATAACCAAGCCACCACAAAATAAACAGAAAGCATTCGTTTCTGCCCGCGATCCAGCTAACACAAAAAAGGAACGCTCTTCAGTTCACTAGAAAACGTCCTGTACCAAAAAGGTGTAACCTTTTAACACTTTCTCAATTACTTTCTACTTCCGCCTAAGTAAGTTGATTCCAATCAGTGCCTGATTTGGGTTGTTTGCCTCTCCGGGAAAACAACATTTACGTACGCTTTGCAGCCAGTCAACACGAGAAAAACAGTTCACAAACTAAACGTAACTTCAAGATTGCTTAGAGGTAAGCTTATAACACAACTTGACTTTTTACTTCCTTTTTAAGTCCTGTCTTAAATTCCATCTTTAAATCAAACCTTAAATTGGTTCCTATTTTGAGTCTGTGAATGAAATCTTAAAGTGTGGACATTCGAAGTAAAGCTATTGAGCAGTATTGTCGTTTGGTGCTGTTTGTTTTAACTTCTGAATCTGCGAAGGGAAACCCTAGTGTGACCATTAAAATGATTTCTACTCAGGGCAGTACCTTCCTGTGGTGCTGTTTTTTTTATGATATGCAAGGTGGTTCTTAAATTTGAGTCTGTCGATGTACGAATCCATTTGATGGAAACTTTTCCAGTCTGTGGATGAAATCCTAAAGTGTGACCATTCAAATGAAGGCTATTGAGCAGTACTTTCCTGTGGTACTGTTTATTGTGCTGTACAAGGTGGTTCTAACGTATGAGTCTGTTGATGGAATCCTTTTTGATCATAAAAACAAAGCTCAACCAGGAGAACTTCCCTGTTAAGTGTTGTTTATCATGCTGTACAACGTGATTTTAGCTACCGAGACTGGTGCCAAAATGTGTGAACATTCAAATGAAAGCTTATGAGCAGTGCTTTCATGTGTTTTTTTGTAATTTTTAAGATCAGTCAATGAACTTTTTCAATCTGTTTCAGTGTTATTATTTAAGAAAGTTGTTACGGTGGGAAAGCATTGCTGTTGTTCTGAAATTGGTTTTATTTCCAATCGACATTGTGTTCCAGCTAATTCAAATTTCATAAACAACACATCTGAAATAGACTCAAGCTTCCTGTTTATTTGTTGTTCAGTGTTGAGCTTAGAAGAGCTACACGGACGCATGCTGACAAAACGTCTTCCTTTATTTCGCTACTTCCTCGTTAAACCATCATAGCTTCATCATAGTTCCTTTAATGTTCCTTCGTGAGTTCATTCTAATTCCTTCCTTTAGTCAAACAAAACGACATGTAAGGTTATAACTTTTGAGTATGTGGATGAAATCCTCGTAAAGTTTGGCCATTCAATTGAAAGCTATTGAGCCGTACTTTCCTGTGATGCTCTTTTTATGTTTGCTGTTCAAGGTCGTTCGACTTTTTTCAGTTTGTAGATGAAATCCCAAAGTGTGACCAGTTGAAATACAAGGTACTGAGCAGTACTTTCCTGTGGTATTGTTTGTTATGCTGTACAAGGGAGTTCCAACTTTTGGGTCTGTGGATGAAATCCTAAAGTGTAACCATTCATTCAAATGAAAGCTATTGAGCAGTACTTTCCTGTGATGCTGTTTATTATGCTGTTCAAGGTGGTTCCAACTTTTTCAGTATATAGATGAAATCCTAAAGTGTGACCATTCAAATACAATGCAAGCTACTGAGCAGTACTTTCTTGTGGTACTGTTTATTATGCAGTACAAGGTGCCTAACTTTTCATTTTCTTAGATGGTGTGAGCATTCAAGTGCAAGTTACTGAACAGTAATCCCCAGTGCTGCGGTGTATTACTGACGCTATATTACTCATTGAAGATGGCTTAATTTTTTAGTCTGACGATGAAATAAAGTGTGCGAACCATTTAAGTGAGAGCTACTCAAAAGGAGATTAATGAGTCTAAATTGTACAAGTACTACAAAGCAATTTTTATCTTCCAGTTTGGAAAGTCGTTCCGTTTTGGACTTTTAGAAGTTTCCAAACGACATGTTTGCGTTTAATAGCTAGTTCGCACTTCATCATAAACATACCTGCAGTAGTGAAGTAAACCTCAAGCCTGTTATATGAAAGAGAGCTTCAAGGAAGACCAAATAACAAGCCAGTAACTCGGTCATAGTGGAATCCTTGAACATCAACCGCGACTGATGATTTATTCTTTTATTCGACAATTATTATTGATTTCATGTGGGAACATAGGGCCTTCAGTAATTCTAAATGCTAAACTATAATAATAATAACAGCATTTATTTAAACACGATAAAAATGCAGCAGAAGCTGATGTGGTCGTGTGATGTGTGTCGTGTGGTTGTGTACTTTCTTAATCGTGCAGGGCAACACTATTTGAATCGTTATTGAACATCAACTGCGAGAATGATTCATTTTTAATTCAACAATTATATATTTATCATCCCAAACCTCAAGCTTTAGGAACTAGCCAGGGTCTTCAGTTATTCCAATGCTAAGCTAAGCTCGTTCTTAATCAGGGCAAGAATAGTCGAGTCCTTGTAAATCAACTGTGATAATGGTTCCTTTTTTTATTCGATAATTTCATTCTTCATAACCTCAAGCCTGCTATTATCAGAGGAACTAAGGTCTTCAGTAATTCTATAGAGCTAAACATCCAGAGTTACACTGACTCATCTTTAAGAGCTTCCTCGTTGATGTTCCTTATTAATCAGGCAAGAATAGTTGAATCCTTCAACTATGATAATGGTTTCTTATTTTTATTTGACCATTTTAATCCCCAAGAGCTTGAGAGCTAATCTTTCTTTAAGTTCCTTTCTTAATCAGGGCACCAACAGTTGAGTCATTGAACATCAACTATGATAATAGTTTCTTCTTTGTTTCGACAATTATATCCCTCATAACAATAAAGGCGATTAAACTAATGTCTTCAAGTTTAATATAGCAAGGCAAAAATAGTTGAATCTTTTCAACCGTCATAATGGTTTCTTCTTTTATTCGATAATTATATTCCTCATAGCAATAACAGCAATTAATACCCAAGAGCTTGAGAGCTTATTCCTTCAAGTTCCTCATTGAACATCAACTGTGATAATAGTTACTTCTTTTGTTCGGCAACTATATCCCTCATAACAATAAAGGCGTTTAAACTTCAAGCCTGCTATAGCAAAAATGGTCTTCAGTAATTCTTCAGTACTAAGCTATATGAGCTACAACTCATCCTGACAGTCGTGCCTTCCTTTATATTCCTACTTCCTCTTCATAAACCCTGAATTGGCGGTTATGTAATACATTTTAAAAATCAAAATTCAAGAAAAAAAAAAAATTTCATTTTGTAAAATATTTAAAAACAGATGGTATCATGTTAACGTACTGCCGAAGACTTTTCATTTGAATGGTCACACCATAGGATTTCATCCAGACACTCAAACGTTAGAACTACACTACATGATTGCCTCCATAATTAATTCTGGGAGCGAATGGGTTAAATGAGTGCGTTGTTTCGTTTTGACGTGAAATTTTAAGCTGGACGATATTCTTTTATTTCTTCGATGTCCGAAAAAAAAGCGTACTTTTTAAAATTTTACATATCGTATGTGCAGTTTAGAAACAATCATGCAGCTTCCGTTTTCACAATACGTGATCAAAACAACAATTGCTTGTTTACTTCAAAATCTATTTTCAGTCATTGATTTTAATTAGTATGTGGAAAAATATTTTTCACTATATAAATTTTAATCAATGGAGAAGAAGTCTTGAATGAGTGTTCTAATTTTAGTTATTAACCGCCTGCAAGTGAGGAACCCTTAAAAACGAACACAGCATTAATGACATTAATTTGAAATTGTGTTTTCAATATGGCGCGATGATTAAGTCCCGACTCGGAACTATCTTTTCTCGCAACCGACTTAAGTTATTTTGCGAAACCAAGGAATAGCGACAGACCAACATGGCTCTTTACAAAGAGGAATATTAGAGAAACCTAAATGATTACAAAGATATTATGCTTGCCCTAGAGAGCCTCAAAGAAGACCAAACACATTACTTGGTCAGGACTGTAAAGGTCTGTGAATTAGCATTTTCTTCATCAGGCGGCCAACAATATAATAGATAAATCCTTGAACAACAACTGTGAAAATGGTTTCTTCTTTTATTCGACAATTATATTCATCGTAACAATTAAAGCGATTCAATACAATATACTAGAGTTTTTTTATGCTCATTATTTCGAATGATGAGAGTAATTTTGGTAACATACAATTGACTTGGCTTAAAAACACCTTGAGGACCTTGAGTTTCAAAAGAAAACGGATGCATTTATCGTTCCTTTTTTCAGTATTTCTCGCTGCTTTTGATCAAACTGATGAAAATCAGATTAAATCAGGGTTCTACCTTCTTCAAGTTTATAATGATTCAAGCGTGAGCTTGGCACTTAAAAATAATTTGGAAACTAAAAAGTCATCCGTACATCGCGAACACAAACACAGCTTGGATACCAGGACCTTTCAATATAGAATACCTCCTCTCTCTTCGAGCATTTATTTCTTTTACCACAGGTTCTTTTCAACCTTACTTCCGTCAAGTAGAAACGATTTTTTGAATCAACAAGTTGAAATACATCACATCTATTCTTGGGCAACACACGCCTCAGCACCAAGGGAACTACATTTTTCAGTTGATGTTGTCCTTTAGTATTCGAGATGTATACACGGTTCGTTAAATGCCGTCATTCTTTTTCCAACACGAATTGACACTTAATTTCAGCAAACTTATCATACCGTAGTATGTTATAAACTAATATGAGAAGCTGAATAAACTTTTTAAATGAAAATGAATCTTAAATTGCTGCATATAGCAGCGTTTTGCGAGGCTAAAAACAAGCAGTTGACGACGTTAAATTAGTTTGAAAAAACGAAGGAGTGAGGTGGAAGCTATTTGCAACCAGTTCAGTGATATAATACGAAGTTTTCCTAAATGTGTATCTACTATCCAGTTAATTAGTTTAATTTCGTCAAAGCGACAAGTGGAGTAAAGATGTCAAACATGTTCTAAGTATAGTTTAACCCAGTGGCATGCATGAATAATCATTAAGCGTGAGTTATAACTTATGAGATATGTTCGTGTTATGGCATTCGCAGATTAACTTGTGAATCTGTGGATATCATTCCGGATTGCTCGAGTATCGTTACTAAATGACTGTAAAGTAGTACTTTCCTGTGGTGCTCGGTTTGTTTTGCAAAATTAAATTTGGTATTTTAAACCAGGTTCGTAGTCGTTCTCGTAGGATTAACTGGCAGGTTTCAAGGTTCACTTTCAATACCAAGTCGCGACGAATTTTCATTGATTCGATGGTAATTTCGTACGATTGCCCCCTTTCCAACAACTGAAAGAACAATTCTCGATTTTTTTTGAGTTATCCGATGTATATTGTGTGTTATGGAAGGCAAGAGGCCGATATAATTTTTACGAAAATGGTCGTGTTAACAGTTGGTTTCCAACTGACTAGCAAATATTAGGCAGACTTAATAGCTTTCCACGCGACGGAAACTTAACCCAGAGGAGGAAAGAAATGGAAATTTGTAATGGCTATGAAAGCATTATACTCAGTTAGTAAATGCTTCAACTTACCGTGCAGTTCCATGCTACACTCCAAATGACTAATCCATCAATGGCTAAATTAATGGCGCCATGGCATTAAATGAGACTGACTAAAAGGCAACTGAAAGCCCATCTTAACGGCTCGGTATAAAACCCGTATAAAACATGCTCGGCCAGTTTCATTCTCCAGTGCCAACTTATTGAATTGTACTCGCCCAAAACAAGCGTGAATTTTCAAATACACCGTATTCCCTTTAATGGTTATACGCACACGATGCTTTTTACTTTCACCGAAGGCGCATGTAAATGCACGCTTTCACGTTTCATGCAAAGACTTTGTCATGCGTGACAGATGTGGTGTGACATGCAGGGTGTTACCATAGTTACTTTGAAGTGAAGTGTGGGTAACATTTAATTCCATGCGGTTTGTGTGTGGTCTAGGAGCACGTTTTGAGGACAGAAACGTCGCATGTATTTAGACTTGCAATCCTAAAAGCAGTCAAAATTGAACCAATTGAAAGTGTCAAATTTCATTTTAGAAAACATGGCTACCATTGGAATGAAAGTATTGCTTAAGAGCTTTCGATTTGAATGGTCACACTTGAGGGTTTCACCCACAGGCAAACATTATGCACGGATTCAAAAACTAAAAGCAATTCAATTCACACTGATACATTGTGCGTGAAAAGCAAAGTGATTATTGACTGATAAATGTCACGTATGCCGTTGTTCTTCCGGTCATGTGGCGCACGTGCATGTGCGCATATATATGACGAGATTTATTTCAAAACTTCCGCTTTCGTATATGTTAAAACGATAAAAGTTCCATTCGACAGGCGAGAAGTCGATTCCACAATTTGGTGGATATCACTCCCTTCTAAGCTGCTGAATTTAGGTCAAAGCTAAGTAAGTAATCAACAAGCTATGTCTTGACGGTCACGTTCTAATCCAATATATGCGGTTCTAACTTTTGAGTCTGTAGATGAAACCCTAAAGTTTGACTATTCAAATGAAAGCTACTGAGCAGTACTTTCCTGTAGTACTCTCTATTATGCTGTACAAGGTGGTTCTAACTTTTCAGTCTGTGGATGAAGCCCTAAAGTGTGACGATTCAAATGAGAGCTATACCGAGCAGTACTTTCCTGTGGTACTGTTCATTGTGCTGTACAAGGAGGTTCAAACTTTTGAGTCCGTGGATGAAATCCTAAAGAGTAACCATTCAAATGAAAGCTACTGAGCAGTACTTTCCTGTGGAACTGTACATGCGGTACAAGGTGGTTCTAACTTTTGAGACTGTGGATGAAATCCTAAAGTGTGACCATTCAAATGAAAACTACTGAGCAGTACTTTCATGTGGTACTGTTTATTATGCTGTACAAGGTGGTTCTAACTTTTGAGACTGTGGATGAAATCCTAAAGTGTGACCATTCAAATGAAAACTACTGAGCAGTACTTTCATGTGGTACTGTTTATTATGCTGTACAAGGTGGTTCTAACTTTTGAGTCTGTGGATGAAATCCTAAAGTGTGACCATTCAAATGAAAACTACTGAGCAGTACTTTCATGTGGTACTGTTTATTATGCTGTACAAGGTGGTTCTAACTTTTGAGTCTGTGGATGAAATCCTAAAGTGTGACCATTCAAATGAAAGCTACTGAGCAGTACTTTCCTGTGGTGCTGTTTATTATGCTGTACAAGGTTGTTCTAACTTTTGAGTCCTTGGATGAAATCCTAAAGTGTGACCATTGAAATTAAAGCTATTGAAAAATTAAAGCTTTCCTGTGGTACTGTTTATTTTGCTGTACAAGGTGGTTCTTACTTTTGAGTCTGTGGATGAAATCCTAAAGTGTGACCATTTAAATGAAAGCTACTGAGCAGTACTTTCCTGTGGTACTGTTTATTACTCTGTACAAGATGTTTCTAACTTTTGAGTCTGTGGATGAAATCCTAAAGTGTGACCATTCAAATGAAAGCTACTGAACAGTACTTTTCTGTGGTACTGTTTGTTTTTTTTAGTAGTTTACAAAACTTAATTTGGAACATTCTTTCAATTTTGAACTAACTAATTGGCTGCTATTAGGATTCCTAAGGGAACACAAAAAACAAGAATTTTGAGGATCTTTAACAACGTCTGGATCATTATTATGCTAACCTACCGCAACCAAGTTCGATATTGGAAAACTTGCCAATTTTCAGCTTGAAAATTCTTGAAATACAAATAGCACCAGAAAAACTTTCGTAAGTGATTTCCTTGTAGCGTACGTATCTGATCTTTTTTGGTATCCATTTAATATAATGTTTCATAAAATTAAAATATTGAAACCGTCCCCTTTAAAGCTTTTTCCTTTTACACAAATTTGACCTGTCTTGATCTTTGTTCATTGCAATTTGGTTAACTTTGGTGTACAACAAGCGTTGTCATGAATATAAAAGTATGTTTTGTTCCAGTCGTTTCGTCCTCGAGTGGGTGAAACGCACGTGAAAGCTTGCGGTGCGTGACGGAACAAAAACTCCGCAGAATTTTTGCGCACGTCACGCGCCCCAAACTTATCTCGCGCGCTGTGGATTCACAGATTTCTTGACATGAGCTTCTTTTTCGTCTGAAACCATTTCTACCAAAACTACATCTTTCTTCTGTTTTGTTGGTTTATGCGATTCACAAAATCAATGAATGCTATTCAAACTAATTATATATCATACGTAAGAAATGCGTTAATCTGAAAGGAAACTGGTCGCGTCTCAGGCTCAAGTAATTTACAAAATCGAAATCGAAATGTTTATATTAAGCTTTTTAACCCTTTCACTCCCAGAGTCAGTTATGGAGACATGTAGTTTAGTCAGTCTAACTTTTGAGTCTGTTGACGAAATCCTATGGTGTGACCATTCAAATGAAACCTCTTCAGCAGTACTTTTGTATGGTACCATTTGTTCTAACTTTTGAGTCTGTTGACGAAATCCTATGGTGTGACCATTCAAATGAAACCTCTTCAGCAGTACTTTTACATGGTACCATTTGTTCTAACTTTTGAGTCTGTTGACGAAATCCTATGGTGTGACCATTCAAATGAAACCTCTTCAGCAGTACTTTTGCATGGTACCATTTGTTTTAACTTTTGAGTCTGTTGACGAAATCCTATGGTGTGATCATTCAAATGAAACCTCTTCAGCAGTACTTTTGTATGGTACCATTTGTTCTAACTTTTGAGTCTGTGGACGAAATCCTATGGTGTGACCATTCAAATGAAACCTCTTCAGCAGTACTTTTGCATGGTACCATTTGTTCTAACTTTTGAGTCTGTTGACGAAATCCTATGGTGTGACCATTCAAATGAAACCTCTTCGGCAGTATTTTTGCATGGTATCATTTGTTTTTAAATATTTTACAAAATGAAATTTGGCATTTATCTTGAATTTTGATGTTTGGGTTAAGGGTTCAGAATAACAAAAGGGCTGTTTTTACCTGTAATAACGAGTCATGATCGCATGGTAAATTAATTCAACAACTATTAATAGAACTGAATTTAGATGATACTCGTCGACCTTCCTTAATACGGTCACCAAAGGGACGGACCCAAGCGTCCGAATTATAGAGGTAGGGATGGTATGAATTTTTGTATCTTCGGGACCAAGTCGACTCGAACTGTCCGTAATAGAGAGGTGTCCGTATCATAGAGGTGTCCGTATCATAGAGGTGTCCGCATTATAGAGGTGTCCGTATTATAGAGATAGGAACTTGTATGATTTTTTGTATCTTCGGGGCCAAGTGTCCATGTAAGGAGATGCTCGGCTGTATCACAGTTTTGTTTCAAGACGGTTAATAACGTATCAAAGAGAATTTGTACGGTTTGAAGAACGTGAACCTCATCACGATAGGTAGTTGCGATTCAGCTATTTTGGTTTCGTCTTCGCCTTTTGATTTAGCTCGGAAGGCCGGAAAATACCAATGCATCCGAATTGAGAGCTATAGCTGGTCCCATACCAAGTATTTTAAGCAGTCAGTTTTCATCCTGGATTTCGTTTTTCCGGCTCGTAACAAGCATCTGCTCAGTCACGAGGCAAAAGGCTTTCGTTTGATTCGATACAGAGTTTCGATCACTTGGAACGGTGGAATTTAAGCAGGTGAGATTTTCTGCGTCCTCGATGCTCCTGATTGCCAAAAGCGGGCAAAATCAAAATTCCAAATTTCATTTTTTACATAATATCGAACAATAAACAACGCAAACGGAAAGTAATGCTGAAGAGCTTTTATATGGGACACACTTCAGGATTCCATCCACAGCGGCTCAAAACTTAGAACCACCTTGCACAACATAATACAACGAGGATAGCACAGCTTAGTTGCTTTCACTTGAATGGTCACACTCCGGGATTTCATCCACAGACTCCGTCAAAAGTCAGAACTACTTTTTTGACAGCATAATAAACAATACCACATGAAAGTACTGTTCAATAGTTTTATTCATTTGTATGGTCACACTCAAATCAAGGCGAATCAAGGAATCAAGGCGGTTTGACTCTAGTAATATAACGAAGTTGTGAAACTGAATGATCGGGTATATCAATTCGTGATTCAATGTTGTTTTGAGCAAAAACGTGCGGTCGCTTTAATATTTGACCGTCGTTTCATCACCGACGATTCCACGACTTCGACCTTGTCGGAAATCCAAACTTAACTTCTTTTTTTATTCGACGTTGTTTTAGTGGCTAATAATGATAGCTTATAGTTATCACATCTAGTTATTTTAATAGAATACTAGGAATGTATCACGATTTCCGACGTTCACGAGCAGCAATCCGGCCGATGAATAGTAAACTATCCCCAGCACTGCATCCATTGTCGAACCGCAATAAGATATGGGGAAATTTGGCGACCCTACAATGGTCACAGTGCGAATGCATGGGAGGGTGGGTGGGGAAACCAATTCCGGTGTTTGCCCCTAGGACTTGACCGTAAGTAAACCGCATCGCCTCGTACCTGCACAATCCCCTCCGCACTGCAGTTGAGCCAAAGTGATAATTTATTCATATGTACTAATCTTATATGCGTTACTTTAATGTATGCACTGTGAATAGTGTCACACTCTCGGCTTGGTGGTCTTAGCCGTTATAGGTAGTACTAAATGAGGTGGTTTCGCATGACCAACCTTACCCACGAACGAGATCGCACCGGTTTGCAGGCGACTTAAAAGCGTTTTTTTTTTCGGACAAATTCTCCAAATTATTTACACGATACGTTACTCCTCAGTGAGTATTCAGGGGGTTGGCCGGTCGGAATCGTAACATTCCCCCTTGAACGTCCCCCTAAAGTGTCTAAAGTATGGGAATATTAACACATTATGCCGCTATCGAAGATAGCACATTCTCCTGGTTGAATGAGGGTGCCAACTTCGCTATTTCTGTCCAATTAACTGCATTTCTATGGAGTTCCTCTGCGACAAAAATGGTCCGGATCCCGAAACATTAACTCATCAAGCTGTCCAATAGCCTCTCCCTTTTTCTACTAGTCGAGCCATTTTCAAGCCGGTCATTTCTTGCCCTCTCACCGCTGACCCATACGGGGTTTTCCCCGGTATTGACCCACTGAGTCGCAGTTGTGCAATCACCGGCATTATTGGTGGAGGTATTAAATCGTCATCCTTTTCCCATAACCAGTGTATCGCCTGAAGCGAAAAACAAAGACAAAAAGGCGAAATACGCGTGTGAAAAAACCCCGTAGAAGTCAGCAGAGAGAGGACAGTCTTGACCCAGTATGACCGGGAGGGTTTTGAGGTACCCTGGTTTCAAGACTCTCGACTCCCTGTGACTACAGGCAGAAGGTATAATAGGGAAAAAGAAAACTTACAGCATTCGCGGATCAAAGGGAGAGCATGGGGGTGGATCTGAGGGAATATACAAGTATTTTAAATATTTACGTCACCCTTTCGCCATATCATGTTTACTGTACTGGTTCCCCCATTTTGCTTTGCTAATTCTAGATCCGCCCCTTTAACACCCCAGTATGTCAACAAACAACCTATTCTAATGCTCCGCGTTTATTGCACTTATACAATCGTGAAAGAAAAATATTTCTCATGTGACAACACCGGTCCTTACATCTACTTAATTCTGGAGTCTTATCCACTTATTGTCTCCAGCCCGACCTCGGGAGGTCCACTTTCCCACTCGCTATTTGACCGGGCAATAAAATTCGCGTTTCTCATCCTGATCGTCCCGAGATAAAAACCCGCGACTAATGGAGTCGTGCCATTCCTCTTGCAACATCCTGGAACTTGAGATTGAAGGTGAGACACATCGGTGAGACCTCAAACATGAAACTGTCATCACATTCAAATATCATTGAATTCTCAATACTCTCATTTTTTTTCCTTGCTGTCTCAACCCCATTTGTTTTGTTTGTTTCTTTTTTTTTTTTTGGTGAACTCTCACACCATTTCTATTTCTCTTTTCCATGGTGAACTCTTACCCCATTTCTCTTCTTTCCTTTGGTGAACTCTCACCCCATTCCTCCCCTTGTCTTTGGTTAAGTCTCACCGAATTTCTTTTTTTTTCCTCTTTTCTTTGGTGAACCCTCATCCCATTTTTTTACTTTTCATTGGTGAACACTCACCCCATTTTTTTTTCGTTTCCTTGGTGAACTCTCCCCCCATTCCTTTTCCTTTCTTTGGTGAACCCTCATCCACATTTGTTATTCCTTTGGTGAACTCTCACCCCTTTTTTTTTTTTGGTGAACTCTCACCCCATTTTTTTACTTTTCCTTGGTGAATTCTCACCCCATTTTTTTTTTCCGTTTCTTTTTTCGTTTGTTTTCGCCTACAACTGACAGGTGCCTTGCGACGATAAAAGGCAGCTAAAACATGTGTACGCCGCCGAACATTAAAAGAATATCACCCCATTTTTTCCCCTTGGTGAACTCTCACCCCATTTTTTTCCCTTGGTGAGCTCTCACCCCATTTTTTTACTTTTTCGTGGTGAACTCTTACCCCATTTTTTTTCGTTTCGTTTTTCGTTTGTTTTTGCCTACAACTGACAGGTGCCTTGCGACGATAAAAGGCAGCTAAAACATGTGTACGCCGCCGAACATTAAAACGAATATCACCCCATTTTTTTCCTTGGTGAACTCTCACCCCATTTTTTTTCCTTGGTGAACTCTCACCCTATTTTTTTACTTTTCCATTGTGAACTCTCACCCCATTCCTCCCCTTGTCTTTGGTTAAGTCTCACGCAATTTCTTTTTTTTCCTCTTTTCCTTGGTGAACTCTCATCCCATTTTTTTTACTTTTCCTTTGTGAACTCTCATCCCATTTTTTTTACTTTTCCTTTGTGAACTCTCACCCCATTTTTTTCGTTTCCTTGGTGAACTCTCACCCCATTCCTTTTCCTTTCTTTGGTGAACCCTCACCCACATTTGTTATTCCTTTGGTGAACTCTCGCCCCATTTTTTTTCCTTGGTGAACTCTCACCCCATTTTTTTACTTTTCCTTGGTGAATTCTCACCCCATTTTTTTTCGTTTCGTTTTTCGTTTGTTTTCGCCCACAACTGACAGGTGCCTTGCGACGATAAAAGGCAGCTAAAACATGTGTACGCCGCCGAACATTAAAACGAATATCACCCCATTTTTTTCCCTTGGTGAACTCTCACCCCATTTTTTTTTCCTTGGTGAATTCTCACCCCATTTTCCAATTGGTGAACCTTTTGGTGAACTCTTTATTTGACTTTGTTTTTTGAATAGACTCTGCTTTAGTGGTGTAAAACAAATAGCTGCGGTAAACTCTCACGTGTTCCACTCTACTCCTAACTCCAAAAAACAAATAGCCAAGCAGAGTCGCCGAGCGCAGTGCTTGTTTACACATTTATCCATTGTATTCACAAAATTATAAATTATTCCATCTATGTTAACTACACATACCAAGCCTACAACTGACAGGTGTCTTGCGACGATAAAAGGCAGCTAAAACATGTGTACGCCGCCGAACATTAAAACGAATATCCCATAGACTGTATAGAATGTAGACCGCTCGTGCAGAAAGGCACGTAACACACTAGAGCTACCCGATGAATTAATAAGCCGACACATTGACTGAAATGCAAAGCAAACGAAGCGTGAAACCAAAACAAGTAAACTTGTACCACACTAGAAGCAAAGTAAAACACACAAAAAGGGAGGGTTGCAGCCCTTTCCCCGCATACAATTCATATGTACACCTATCTTTAAAGAAACAAATATACTTTATCTCAACTTCTCCCTGTTGAGCTTGTCCTCCTTGTTGGACTCCTTGTCCCGAAGCTGGTTGAACTCCTTGAGCTCTTTCTCCGGCAGCTGGTTGAACTCCCTGAGCTGCATTTCTCGCAGTAAGTTGAACTCCTTGAACTCCTTGTTCCGCGGCTGGTACTAGTTTTTGAGGTCCCTGTCTCACGGCTGGTTGAACTCCCTGAGCTGCATGTCCCACGGCTGGTTGAATTCCTTGAGCTCCTTGCTCGCGGCTGGTCGAACTCCCTGAACTGCTTGTCCCGCTGCAGGATGAACTCCTTAACCTCCTCGCCCAGGTACTGGATATTATACGTCTGCCATCAGAAAATAGAAGAGGGGAACGGAGAGGCCAAAAGAAATCTTTCCACACGTCAGCGCACAACCACGCCGCACTGCAGTTGAGCCAAAGTGATAATTTATTCACATGTTCTAATCTTATATGCGATGCGTTACTTTAATGTATGTAGTGTGAATAGGATAAATGGCCAAGGTCAGGTCCATTTATACAAACTTCTTCTCTGCACTTTAACTGAGTTATCGTGAAGTCTTATACGTGTATAAACTAAAAATGGGGCCAAGATAACTGTCCGTAATAGAGAGTAAAATATAAAATATCAGCAAGACCACAGCGACAAACCGTTGAGTGGTGCCGGATCTCCCAGTTGTAGACCTGGATCAGTACAATAATTACTTGTATAAAATCAGAAAACGGCAAACTGATCCTTACGGCAAGGAGTAATCTATTGTTTTTATTTTCATAATTTCAAACTCTTATTTGTAACGAACTTTTAGTTTTATCTTCATTTTTCTGTTAGCCCCTGAAGAAGGTTTGTTTTCAAACCGAAATATTGGGCAAATTTGTTTGAATATATATATTGTTTTATTCTTTTATTTACTCCTTCATCGCCTTGCCGTAAGTATCAGTTTGCCGTTTTCTGATTTTATACACGTAATAGACCTCTTTCATAATGGCGGCCGATTTATTTAGTCTTTTATATGCATGTTAATTAGCCTCACTGGCCTCAATAGCATGTGCAAAATTCAAAAGAATTTTTACTCTAAAATGAGGCCAGTGAGGCTAATTAACATACATATAAAAGAATAAATAAATCGGCCGCCATAATGAAAGAGGTCAATGTTAACACTCGTTAACATCTCTCAAACGGACCTTGGACACCTTATGAGGTTTTACACAACGTAGTATTTTTTATCGTTATACCGTAGTACTGACGTACACGAGAACAGAACCCCATTTTACTGGGCAGAGAACTGAGGGAACAGAGATCCGGCTAAGCAAAGAGTAGTGTTTTGGGGTTTAGCATTGATCTACAGTGTTTAGGGTTAAGCACTGATTTGAAAACGGTTAGCTTTCATTTATTGTTATGGGTAACTCTATAAATATGTTAAAATTACATCTCTCAGCAACTAATCCACGTTGGTATAGTGGATAAGGATATTGGTTATGAAGCAAACGACTCGGGTTCGAGGCATACACTTTACTGATCTTTTTTTCTAATTTTACTCTAAGTGTGAAATAGGTTTTACTTCATGTAACTTAAAGTGAAAAGGAAAGGTCCGTTTGAGAGATGTTAACGAGTGTTAACCCTCTAGGTTCCTCAATAGAGAGGCCCGTATTATGCAAGTGTCAGAGGAGAGGTTCGATGGTCAGCAGTCATTTGTAGCAGCAGCGTTCGTTATGCCTGTATGACTCGAGTATAGAGCGGCAGGTTTTCTTGCAGTTAATGCGGGGCCTAATAATGATGGAACAATTACTTCTATAATCCATAAATAAAGTGTAAAGTTTATTGGTCAAGGTAACAACACTGATGCAAAAGAGCAGAGACAAACTTCGACCTTCCGATCGATATCCACTAAACCTATTTACTGATCGCTACGCCGGATATATTTATTTCTTTAACACCCAAGAACCGGTGCCAAATATCAAAATTCAAGAAAAATCCCAAATTTCATTATAGTAAAATATTGGAAAACAAATGGTACCATGCAAAAGCACTGCTGAAGAGGTTTCATTTGAATGGTCACACCATAGGATTTCATCCACAGACTCAAAAGTTAGAACAAAATGGTACCATTCAAAAGTACTGCTGAAGAGGTTTCATTTGAATGGTCACACCATAGGATTTCGTCCACAGACTCAAAAGTTAGAACTACACAACATATCTCCATAATTGACTCTGGGAGTGAAATGGTTATCAAATTAAAGTTTATTTACCATTACAACTTACCCTTCATCAATGACGATTATTGGTTGGGTTGGTGAGCGGAAGTTACAGTAACGATTTACAGGAACGTCAACCAACACTGCGGAGGCGTAGCTTTGGGGGGGGGGGGGGGGGGTCCTGGGGTGCCCGTGACCCCCGCTTTGTAAGATAATTTTAGTAAAACAGTGTGGATGTCGACATGATAATCTGGTAAATACCCTGGGTGTGACACCGTGTGACCCCCCCTTTGAAAGAAAGTTTGATCCTATAATTAGAATGTCTACAATTGATTCCAGATAATTGTAACCATTTAGAGGAAACACAAACGTTTCTCGCGAATTAAAAAAGTCTTTTTTTCCCGAGGTTAATAACTAAATTACCCTAAGAAATTATAACATGGGAGATAGGGGGAGGTTCGAATGATCAAAATTATTATAACATGGGAGATAGGGGGAGGTTCGAATGATCAAAATTATTATAACATGGGAGATAGGGGGAGGTTCGAATGATCAAAATTAACATGGGAGATAGGGGGAAGTTCGAATGATCAAAATTACAACATGGGAGATAGCAGGGGGAGGTTCGAATGATCAAAATTATAACATGGGAGATAGGGGGAGGTTAGAATGATCAAAATTCTGCTGTTAAATGTAAAATTGTTCTATTTTTTTTCAGCAAGAGATTTTACTGTAAAATTTTACGTGAGCCCCTACCGTGTCAAGAGAAAGGCTTCCGCCAGTGTTTGGAGCCCATATTTAACTGTTAAAAATCGACTTCCTTGTCTGTGATGGCTGGAACTGAAGGTAGGATTAAGGCCTGGCTAGGATTAGGGAACGCTTTCGCGGAAGCAAATGTTTTCTTATGTCTCGGGTGCATGAAGCTACAGCTTCACGGAATAAAAAATGTTTTTGTATCAAACAATATTGTATTATTAAGTATCAAGTAGTATTTTTGTAACATTTCTCCTCCCGGATTCATATCTTGCTTCCAAAGCCTTTTTCCTAGTTTACACTTATAATGTTCGTTTAAACATTTGACCAAAATCCATCGAAAAAAGTTGGACGCCATATTGAATACATTGTACAGCCTAATGTGCGCATGCGTATGTTTTTGTTATTTGTTGGATGGCATGTTCAAACGGCTTCAACACGATCCAACATTTTTCAGAACAAAGGTCCAAATGTTGGAGCGGTGTTGAATGAAAAGTTGAACCAATTTACATTCGTTGTAACACGCTTCCATTTGTTCTAGGTCGGTTCTAGGTCCCTCGAATATTCGCGCAATATGGCGGGAAATTTGCCGAGCAGGCAGTACGAGGCTGCCTGGTTTTATAGATAAATCCATCAAATATTTTTGTCGCGCGCGATTGGAATAAACATCCCGTGACGCATCCAAAACTGGAGAATATCCAATGATATGATGAGCCGGCACAGTTAGTTTTAAGCCAAAATATAAATGTATATGTTGCGGTTCAATTTTATCCTTGGTGCAAATTTTATTTTCCTTTGTTCTGGCTATTGTAATGTATGATAATGAGTTTTAAACAAAGGAAAATAAAATTTGAACCAAGGATAAAATTGAACCACAACATATACACCTGTACGCATACACAAACATTGAAACGAACTGAAAAACAACTAGATAATTTCAATTGAAGAAACTTAGCGCTATGATAAACGATGAAGTTTATCGTTGTTGAAGCCTGGTTTTTACTAGCCATATAAGCATAAGTAAGCGGAAGCATAACAGCGCTTCTTTCCAGTGAAAACGGGTCCGACATCAATCTTGTTCCCAGGGTCTTCTCCTTCACGTCCCCTCTCTCGCTCCAGGGGACGGGAAGGAGAAGTCCCTGGAAACGAGGTTGGTCCGACATGAGCATAAGCATAATCGCAAGTAAGAAATAAGAACCAATCTTACTCTTAATAATAATAATAATAATAATAATAATAATAATAACAATAACAATAATACCTATAGTGATTGGTACTCTTGGAAGCATATCGAAAGGTGCGCATGCAAAGACCTGGTTTGGAAAGTTAGATGTACCTGACTTCCTTGGAAGTGTACAAATATCGGCCATTCTTGGAACTGCGCACTTGTTGCGGAAAGTGTTGTGTCTCTAAGCTACGGGGAGTGGCTGAGACACAATAAACATTACCCGGCAACTGGAGAGAATCGAACAATAATAAAAGAACATGTTTATCCAGGATGACTGCGTCAGTTTAGGAAAAACTGCTATCAACGCAGGTCCTGCTAATTATTGTACGTTTGTACTTGACGCAAATTGTTATACAGTAGAACTAGAATCCCGATAACTCGAACCTCCAGGGGAGAGGGATCGAAATTTGGTCCGAAATCGAAGCTCTTAACAATCTCTAGTTTCATTGGACCTGGGTATCACGCAGCTCTATTGTTTTCAGGGCTAGGGTCCATTGTGCTGTTTGTTCTATTGCTTTCTCAGCAAATCAGAGAAGACCTTGTAAGAGCTGTGTACTGCCCCTAGCCAAGGGAATAAAAGTTTGGTTCGAGTTATCGAGGGTTCGAGTTATCGAGGGTTCGAGTTATTGAGGGTTCAAGTTATCGAGGGTTCAAGTTATCGAGGGTTCGAATTATCGAGGGTTCGAGTTATCGAGGGTTCGAGTTAGCGAGAGGTTCGAGTTATCGAGGGTTCGAGTTATCGAGGGTTCTAGTTAGCGAGAGGTTCGAATTGTCGAGGGTTCGAGTTATCGAGGGTTCGAGTTATCCGGATTCAACTGTACTTCCGCTTATGCTTATGTCGCTGGTGAAAGGCAAGCTTTACTCTTATACTTCTGTTTATGTTGCTAGTAACAACGAGGCTTAAAAGACGAACTAAGCACATCCTTAATTGCGTTCAAGAGTACCGGCGCGCCCACAAGGGGATAGAGTTTTGTCTTGAACAGTGGCTGTCAGAATAGTTTTCATTCTAAAATATCCTCCAACACACACTTCTTTTAGGTCCTTTGACCTAAAACCATTTAACTCCCAAGAGCGCTAAAAATTCAAGAAAAACTCCACTGAAATTTTGTTTTGTAAAATATTAAAAAACAAATGGTACCATGCAAAAGTACTACCGAAGAGGTTTCATTTGAATGGTCACACCATGGGATTTCATCAACAGACTCAAAAGTTAAAACAAATGGTACCATGCAAAAGTACTGCTGAAGAGGTTTCATTTGAATGGTCACACCATAGGATTTCGTCCACAGACTTAGAAGTTGGAACTACACAACATGTCTCCACAGTTGACACTGATGAAGTGAAAGGGTAATGCCAAGCTTTTGTCAAACACATTTAAAATCCTTCTCCTGCTTCTCGACATTTCTTTGTCAGTACCCCTCGTTAAGACTTGCGCTAAAACATGACGTCACAATAGGCATTGTTATAAACATCGCGATTACTGTTTGTCAACTAGTACAGGGTTTCCGGTACGCCAAAACAGAAACGAAATGAGGTTGCGGGGCTCCGTCGCATTACAGCCAGGATCGGTTTCACGACGAAACACAAAGAAAAACATAAAAAACTTGAGGGCTCCAAGGACCTCCCCCTCCAATATGCATTTTTAAATCCGCTGTTGAACAGTCAAATTCAAACTAAGCAATACTATACAGCGTTTATATTTCCAAAAATTGATCAAGATTTGTCGTAATTGTCTCTTTGTTTTAAAGATGGTCATTTTGTACCGGGATATTTCGACGGATAAAGCAGCAGCTGAGCTGATTTCCATAGCAACGAGATAAAGACGTCCAAAACCTTCCACAACCATACGTTCGTAACTCAGACAGCTGTGCGCGTGGGTGAAAACCTGTACCTTTTATAGTTTTTGTTTAACTTCCTCCAAAAATTGCCTCCCACAGGCGTGCTTCCTTAATGTGTCGTTTCGCCGTTCTACGTCAATTATTTGAATTAATGATCCGGTGCGGCCTTTTTGTGCCTTGTATCCGACTCGCTTTTCAATATAAGCGATAGGTGAGGGCGATTTTATTCGGATGAGCCACAGTTTGAATACGTGAGCCAGGACACTATGGAATCATTGAGCGTATACAGAAACTCCTATTCAGGTGACTTTGTTACGTAGCGACCTAGCATGTGAAGTCTTCCGCAGCATAACAAACAGCGCCACAAGAAAGTACTGTTTATAGCGCTTTCAGGATCCGTCGCACCGTGCGAGGGCCTTAGAACCAATACCCACTTTGCCAGAATAATAATAAGTACCACAGAAAAGTAACCTTTATTTAAATGGCGATTTGTTAACTTTCATTTAAAATGCATTTGGTCAGACTTTAGGATTGCACCTGACAGACCGTCAAAAGTTAGAACCACCTTGTACAGCATAACAGCACCACAGGAAAGTCCTGCTCAGTAGCTTTCATTTGAATGGTCACACTTTAGGATTTCATCCAGACTCAAAAATTAGAACCACCTTGTGCAGCATAATAAACAGCACCACAGGAAAGTCCTACTCAGTGGCTTTCATTTGAATGGTCACACTTTAGGATTTCATCCAGACTCAAAAATTAGAACCACCTTGTACAGCATAATAAACAGCACGACAGGAAAGTAGTACTGCTCAATAGCTTTCATTTGAATGGTCACACTTTAGGATTTTATCCACAGACTCAAAAGTTAGAACCACCTTTTACATCATAATAAACAATACCACAGGAAAGTTTTATTTCAATGGTTACAAGATTTTATCCTCACACTCGAAAGTTAGAACCACCTTGTACAGCAATGAGCAACACAGGAAAGTTCTGTTCACTAATAACCCCTTTATTGAGTTGTCGACATTTTAGAATTACCTACTCAGACGAGAAAGTTAAAACCGCCACACTGGCGGCATAATACGAAGCACTGCAGGGAAGTACTGCTCAATAGCTTTCATTTAACTCAATAGTTTTACTCAAGGATCTAAAAGCGACTCAACTGAAGCCATTATGACAAACCAATATGGCGTACGGATGAAGAAAGGAAAAGTTGACTTTCGTTTATGGTTTAGATGTTTTTCTTTTATTTTCTTGTTTCCAATTTTAAATAAAAAGCCAAGTTTTTAATCGCAGATTGCAGAATGTTATTTCGGAATTTGTTAAACACTGATCGAAAAAATTAACATTTTGAGCGGCTCGGAATCGATGTTACGAATTACGAAGAGATGGTGTTTTCATTTTGTAGTTATTGAGCTTTGGTAATCATATTATGTACTAGTTTATTCTTGTAGGAAAATAGGTTATCTTAAACTCCAAGGAAAAGTAATTCATAGTGCTATAATATCAAGGCCTTGTTTTAGATTTTTAATTTAAACAAAAGCGGAAAAAGCTGGCAAGATGGTCTCAAACCGGTAACTGCATTTTACGAAGAACATTATGAGTTCTTTCTAAAGTGAGTTTCAGTGGCAACAACAAACTGTTTCCATTTTTTGTTTACCGGTTTAAAACAAATTTGAGACTTGACGTTTTTGTTTCAAAAGTGCAGTAAAGTTAAATTTTTGGAATGAGACCGATTCAAACGGAAGCCATGACAAACTTTCCGTCATGTTGGTTAAATATTCTGAATTACGTTTTTAGTAATCGTTGAGAAAAAAATATAGAGGCTATTAATTCTCAACCGATTTAAAACGAATTCTAAGCTTGACGGTTTTGTTTTAGCAGGATAAGAAATAATTCCTTGAACGTGACCGCCGGTTCAAACGGAAGCTAGAGATCATAAAATGCCCGTCATTACATTGCTTAATAATTTTGAATAATGTTTTTACGTACTGACTAACGTACAGAGAAGAACGCGTGGGACGCCAGATACGTCATAAGCACAATGCACTGAAACACGTCAGTTAAACTTTAGTTTTTCAAATTGATTGAACAGAAAAAAACAGAAGGCTCTGCTCGGCAGCTTTCGATTTAAAAATGATGTTAGCCAAACTGACAGTAATTGAAATAATAGAACAAAAAAATCTGCATCACAGAAAGACGTATTTATAAAAAGCTTTCATAAGGACGGTCAGTCTTGAAAAATATATTCAAATTTAATGTTAGCACCGCATTTAACCAAGTCTAGAGCGAAAGAAGTTCCGTGTTAAACTTATCGTGCACCGTATGGTAAACTGTTCTAAATTTTTTGGCCTTGAATAAACTGCTTTAGTATGACCACTTAAGGTGGCTGAACACAGTTTTACTGTACCTATGCATCATTCATTGTCATTTTAAAACCACTAACGTCTGGGCGCCCAAAATTGGCGAGGCATAAGATTAAGCAACAAGCTTTATATTTTGATATTTTTGTTGAGCTTTTAGGGTGTTTCCATGGAAACAAGGTGGATTGTAAATCAGCCTGCAATATTTGGCTTCGTTTATTTTCAGAAAATCTAGTCGTTAGATTTTGTCCATCATTTGTCTCCAGTAAACTCGTAAAATATTCGCGTGTTAACACTGTCTGTAATTTTGACAGAGGGATCTTCAGTAATTTGTGGTTGAAAAACTCAAAGCTGAGAACTGACCATTTATAAATTAAATAGCTTTCTTTTGCATATTAATTTGTGGTTTAATATGTTTGCGTTTTGTAAAAATCTCCTCTGTTAGATTTAACATTTTTGATGGCAGGTGCGTTCGGCATATTCGGAACTATTATTGTGCCAAATTTCGTGAAATTCTAACGAGTGGTTCCGTTTAAATCAGCACGTTTCCGAAGAAAGTCGCTATAACATCCAGTCACAATGTTTTGGTCAGCTGCGCATGCGTTGCATTTGACTGGGTTCTCGATCCGAAGACAAAAACGACCAAAAAGGCAGTGTATTTCTTCAATGGTTCTATAAATTATCTATAAATTCAACAAGCATTTTTACGAACAACAAATTGCTTGATTTTAAGACGAAAAACAACACTTTCGTACTCCCATATATGAGCTGTATAGGTATGTGCCGCTGTGAAGGGTATGGTTTTCAGGTAGTTTAGTCTGGGATAGGGTATAGTTATCAGAGATTTTTGGTCTAGATTAGGGTATCATTTTCTGCGAAACTGATCAGTTATGTGAAGAAATTAAGTCTAGACAAGGTTTACTGGCAAATGGCATTTAAAAATCGGTACGGCGGGCAGTACAGCATTTTTACTGACCCCTGTTAACTAATAACTGTGATAGTGAACGCGTTTCTGGAAAATAGCGAGTCTGGAATAGGTATAGGATAGGGTAGGGTTTTTTTGGTGTTTAGTCTAGAATAGGGTTACAAAATGCAGCTAAAATGGTCTAGTATAGGTTAAGGGTCTTAAAGTCCCAGCGGCACACCCCCACCCAAAAATGTACAGAGTACCCCCCGGGCATTGTACTGAGCATTTGAATAATGGAGACATGTAGTGTAGTTTTAAAGGCCTGGCTAAACTGGGAAAATGTTTCCGGGGTGGCTAAATTAACGGGAAGCAATTTAAATGTTTTGCTGCCCCGGTGGCTAAACGAGAAAACATTGTTTCGGAAACAAATTGGCACGCATGCGCATTGTTGTACGCTCACCGGTCCGCTCGCCGTTGCTAGGAAACATTTTTAATGAGCAGCACTGGAAACTAGTCAACATTGCTTTCATGGTGGCTAACGGGGAAATATATGTTTCGGAAGCAAAATTTGTTTCTGACAAGCAAAAATGTTTTTGACCTGAGGCAAAAACATTTTCTTGTTTCCGAGCAGCAAAATTTGTTTCCGCAACATATGTTTCCCGCGGGGCTAAACTGGGAAACATTTGCCTCCGCAACAATGTTTCCTAGATTAGCCAGGCCTTAACTTTAGGCCTATGGACAAGACCTATGGTGTGACCATTCAAAAGGCCGATTTACACGGTACAACTTTGTCGTATGCGATTTTTTGTAGCGCGCGCTGCTTGCGTCAGGCGAAAATTGTATACAATTCGAGTCATATAACATTGTATGTGGCTACGATTGTCGTAGTGTTTTAAAACATGTTTCAAAATCTTACAACTTTTTTCGTGCTGCATGCAAGAGTTTTGACAACTATTGTAAAAAAGCATCAATCGTATTAAGCCATTTTTTTTCATCACAGTTGTAGATTCATTTCCTAAAAAGCGTGGAACGTCACGCAGTGCTTTCCATTTATGGGAATTCCTGCTCGAACTTCTCGCGGACGAGCGTTACCTATCCCTGATCACGTGGACAAATCAAGACAAAGGGGAGTTCAAATTGCGCAATCAGGAGGAAGTGGCGAAGCGCTGGGGCGAACTCAAGCAACGCCCGGGAATGAACTACGACAAGTTGAGCCGAGCGCTGCGGTATTATTATCAGAAGAATATTATTAAAAAGGTAAGTGAATTATTTAAAGTATTAAAGGAAGTTAAAAAAACAACAACAATAAAGGGGTTAGGGGAGTGAAACATGGAAATCTGGTACACCACAGGCTTACCAACCTCCGTTTGTGTGGTGGACTGTGTTAAATGGATACAGGGGTTAGTTTGTAAAGAAACTGTGTTGCTGCGTCAGTGCAGTGGGGAGTGAAACATGGAAATCTGGTCCATCACAGGCTTACCAACCACCGTTTGTGTGGTTGACTTTGTTAAATGAATACAGCGGTTAGTTTGTAAAGAAACTGTGTTGCTGCGTCAGTGCAGTGGGGAGTGAAACATGGAAATTTGGTACGCCACAGGTTTACCAACCTCCGTTTGTGTGGTGGACTGTGTTAAATGAATACAGGGGTTAGTTTGTAAAGAAACTGTGTTGCTGCGTCAGTGGGGAGTGAAATATGGAAATCTGGTACACCACAGGCTTACCAACCTCCGTTTGTGTGGTGGACTGTGTTAAATGAATACAGGGGTTAGTTTGTAAAGAAACTGTGGTGCTGCGTAGGTGGGGGAGTGAAACATGAAAATTTAGTTTTATCGACTGAGTTTATAGCGGAGCACTTGCCAGGCCGAAGGCCTGGCTGCGCAGCTCCATACTCATAGAACCTACGCCGTGATTTTTCATGGTCATGGCTAGCGGAATGTTTCGCGGGCGCGCGTCCGCCCGCCGGCCGCCCGTCGTGTTGGAACAACATCCGGGATCTTGAAAGCAAGGTTTTGTTTTTCGCGCGGCCACACAGCCGTGAGCTCGGTAAACACTTTAGTTGTTTTCTTGTGCCTAGCGGAGAATTAAACTCGTTATTCGCGGTTTGCTACTCAAGACAGGGATACTAATTAAGGTATACTCAGAAGCCGCTTTAGAGGAAAAAGACGAGCTTTCAGGGATAAAATCTTGCTTCGAGGAACTTCATGTATTACATTTTTATCAATGCGGGAGATGATTTCAGAACCAGAAGCGGAGATTTGAATTTCCAAGCAAGCGAGGAACTTAAAGGTAAAACAGATTACAGTTTTCGATGAGAATTTATGTTGATATCAATCTGTGAGTGACTTGTTATTAGTGTTATTGTTAGTTTTGGCGAATTGATTTTAAAACGTGCCTATCTCCTGAATTTCATCGAAGAAAGCTTGAACTCGATGAGCTATAATTATATGGTACGCGTTTTGCTTTTAAACGTAAACTAATGGAGATTTGAATAAATTTTTTCGAAAGAAGATTGTGTTGTCCATTTTTATGTGTTTGTTCATTCATTAGATAGATTGAAAAGCGATTTTATGTAAACAAAACAAGACTTGATTTTATAGTACAGTTCTATCTTCACTCGCATCGCCTTATGCAAATATGTTTGTGTATTTTTGCAATTTTTGATTTTCAAATCAGTTTCTCGGGCAATTTTTGACAAACATAAACTGTATTTTATTCGGAAACTAGTGGTGCTATTTATTCTAGACAGAGAAAAGTTGTTTTTGTGAACTTTTGTACGGTCTATAAAAATGTACTGTGCAGACGGTCGCGTAATACTGTTTTTGAGAATTGCTAAAATTGAAAATAGCCCGTTCGTCAATCTTAATTCTTGTGCTTCCAACCTTTCACCTTAGTTAAGTTTCACCTTAGTTAAGCTTGTTCAAAGTGCGACGCTGTTAGGCTTGGGCTATCTATATATATTAAAGTAAATTGACCATCGTAAAGATATCCCATGGGGGGGGGGGGGGGGGGTGTACTCTGTATATTTTTGGGTGGGGTGTGATGCTGGGACCCTGAAACCCTTACCCTATACCAGACCATGTTCAGCTGATTTTGCAACCCTATACTAGACTAGACACTGAAAATCCCCACCACATAGCA
This sequence comes from Cladopsammia gracilis, assembly GCA_022457155.1. Lineage (NCBI taxonomy): Eukaryota > Metazoa > Cnidaria > Anthozoa > Scleractinia > Dendrophylliidae > Cladopsammia > Cladopsammia gracilis. The sequence continues at coordinate 560,961 of JAJGOT010000166.1, read as the reverse complement.
AGTCACAGACTTGCTATGTTTAGAACTGTATAACTATTAGTGAAAAACTATCTGTCAACAATTTTGCTGCGATGATTTTATTTCCGTTTAGGGAAGGCTCTTTCTCTTCCGAGTTTAAATTTCTATTCTAGATTTAATTCTTCATATGACTGATCAGTTTCCCAACAAATGATACCCTATCCTAGACCAAACTCTCTGATTTCTATACCCTATCCCAGACTAAACTGTTTAAAAACCAAACCCTTCACAGCGGCTCATACCATTAAGCTTATATATGAGAGTACCCCCCCCCCCCCGGGAAAGATATTCAAAAGCTTACTTTTCCAGCACTGCAAGCACGTATGAACCGTCATGGTATACCACTCAAAGCCACACGAGTCATAACTAGTGCATAAACATCAGTGATATACAAGCGTTTCTCCCACACATATCTCAACACATGTGAAGATATCAATTTTATCTTTACTGCGAAGAGTGAAGATATCAATTTTATCTTTTCTGTGAAGAGTGAAGATATCAGTTATATCTTCACTGTAAAGAGTGAAAATATCAATTTTATCTTCACTGTGAAGAGTGGAAATATCAACTTTTTCTTCACTGTGAAGAGTGAAGATATCAATTTTATCTTCACCGTGAAGAGTGAAGATATCAATTTTATCTTTACTGTGAAGAGTTAAGATAACAATTGTAAAATTGAAACTTCTTCGGGTCTTCCTCGGAAATCTTCCCATATCTTCGGTAATCTTCGGAAAATGATCGGATACATTTGTATAACCTTCGGACATTATTATAGGAGAATTTGCGAAATTCTTCTTTAAACTTCGCAATAAGTGTAGAGTTGAAAATTCGAAGATAAATTTCGTATCTCCGCGCACTCATATATTAACTTCTATTTTCTTTTCATTTCTGATAGGTGAGTGGCCAAAGGTTAGTTTACAAGTTTGTAGATCTCCCGTACAACTACAAACCAATCAAAAACCTTTATGACAGCGGAATCCTGGAGACAGATCGTGCGATTAAAAATCAAAAGAAGCATACACTTGCGCATGCTCATCCCACACGAGAAGCCTTCCAACTGATTTCCCACCAAAGCTACGTAACCACTTCCGCCGCCTCCGAGTGCAAAGTCCAAGAAGAGCCAATCAGGAGTCAGCATGTCACTCACGTGTTTCCGGTTAGGAGTGGTTGTTGTTGTGGTGGTGTGAACCGGGGGGGCATGAAGCATATTTCAGTGCCTGTTATCATGAAGTGTGGTCAACCATCCGCTCTTCCTCGTTGTAGTCTCCCCTCGGACGGACAGGCATTGGCATAAAGCTTATTTAATTATGTATATATTTTTTGTTTGTCATACGAAGACGCTTCTGATTGTTTCAGTCGCGTCATTGAGTCACCCAGTAAACAAACAAATTTCGTAACTCTAATTTTGAACGTTAAACGGCCTTTCTGACAAAGTCATCTGGTGCTTGAATCATCTTCTGTGAAAGGTATCCTGTTTAACTTTACGTTGCTCTCTTGTTGTTTATTATGCTTCAAATAGAATGGTCTGCACTTATGGTTTTTAATTTGTAGATGTGATCCTAAAATGTGACGTGTAGATGATTTGGTTAAGTCCAGGCTACTCAAATTACTTTTCTGTAGCGCTGTTTGCTTTGGAAATTTGAAAATTATTTTGTTTTAGCAGCATAGTTGATTAAAAAGCGACAGTGACTGATTCTTTTTTTAAAAAAAGATTGCTTCACAACGCTATCTGGAGAGTCACGTTTTTACCCGCCTTAGTCTTAACAAGGAGTTGACCTTTCGTTTCATCACTCGGGAAACCATAAAGAACAACAGAAAAACTATGGTATAGTCTAGACTAGTCTAGTGTAGTCTAATCTAGTCTAATCTAGTGTAGTGTAGTCTGTCAAGTCTGTCTAGTCTAGTCTAGTCTAGTCTACATAGGCGACTCTGTCTAGTCTAGTGTGCATAGCCTGGTCGGTCTAGTCTAGTCTGTCTGGTCTATATTAGTCTAGTCTGTCTAGTCTATCTGTCTAGTCAGTCTAGTTTAATCTAGCCTGTCTAGTCTTTTAATTTAGTATGCCTGTCTGCCACTGATTTCCTTGCTTGGACAGGGACCTGACCTGTTTCTTTCCTTCGTTGGAAAGGAAGGCAGTAGAAGACGTCTGCGCGTGCGTGCTTATTCTCCCGTTTTATTTTCCTAAAGTTCTTCCAAAGTGGCTTATAGCCGCGAATACTAAGCCTATAGTATCGCCTGCATGGATAAATTTGTTTGATTCTAGTTTTATGTAAATTGTAAGTAAGTATTGTATAAATAACCGTATTCACAAAATATGTTATTCAAATGCATGCGTAGTAATTTTTTGCTTTGACATCAGAGAATAAATTGAAATAAGGTAATAAAAAAGAATATATATTTTTAAATCTATTGATGTGTTGCATTTTACATGTTGCAATTACCAGACTAAGGTCCTTTTTATATGAGCCCGGTCGACCTGGCTTATACTTACTTATACTCATTTTTTCTTTGGACAAATCTGTCCAAGCGGGGAACGGTGCAATGAGGTTAACCCTATGTGAAGCACCAACCCGTGAAACAAGGCCAGACCACTACACCGGGAACTCCGTGCCCTGCTCTTTACGGCTGGCCCGGCAACCGAGATCTCGTCTCACTCCTATTTCCTTTGTATGATTTGCCGAGATTACGGCCGAGATCTCGGTTGGTCCCATATGAACAGACCACGTTCCCGGTTACTGGGATGAAAATTAAAAATTCAAATATACATGCGTCTCGCTAACTGGGCCAGCCGGGCCCGGTAAGGGTCCGGTAACCGTTCAGTGGCACTGAAGTTACATCAATTCCCGGGCCACAGCTAGAGATTAAGTACCCTGATGCATTTAATTTTCTAATAGGCTTAAATTTCGTTTTGTTTACGCATTTTACGGCGATGTGTTTAAATTTTAAACGAGAAATCGTTCGTATTGATATTATCGTGACTCCATGAACTTCTCGGCATAATTTGAAATAAGCTCAAATCGCCACAAAACAGGGCGAAATAAACTATGGATTCAAAGTTAAGCGTTTCTTCTAAAGGAAATATTTCTACTTCCAAAACTACCAATAGTTGGCTTGCAGTATTGGGTTGGGTTGTCTGTGATTTAATACCTTGAGCTTGGGTAACCTGTGGACTAATTACTGACCCGTCACAAAAAAATGCTTCGCCTGCGCACTTTTTGTAATAAAGGAGGTTGCTAAGAAACCTGATAACAGATCATGCAGATGGCGAAAAGCTAGCAACCGTTGGTAATGCGACATGTTTGTTCAAGAAATTGACAATACGTTTAAATGTATACTTTAGTCGAAAACTTAATTTGAAATTGTTCTTATTTTGTTCACTCTTTAAAAGCTAAAAGAAAACATTTTTAAGCTAGTGACAGTTTAATGTAAGACGCGTATTATAAAATTGGGACAAGGAGACAGTTTGTCGGTCAGAATGACGCGTCAAGGTAAATGCACATTTTATGAAATTTTTTTAGGAAGTGGTTTACCCACGTTTAGAAAAGACGTCAGTGAAAACATCTAAAATGTTTATGTAATTTGTCAAACAAGAGAAAGAGTGTTTCATTAGAATTTCTAAACACCGAGTAGTGGGTTGAAAAAACAAGGCGCAGCCGAGTTTTTTTGACTAACTTCAAGGTGTTTGGATACCTGACAGAACACTATTTGGTAATAGCTTCTCAAACTGATCATTAAATACAGGGAAAACGAAGGAATAAAATGGCGGAAATTTATGCTAATTAAGATCGGGTTTCGTCACGCACATGAATTAATTTATTCAAACCCGATGAATAATTAATGAGTTTGAGAAGGAAGTGGTGTACCCACGTTCAGCAAAGACGTCAACAAATTTTAAATACGGAAAACATCTAAAATGTTTTATAAAAATATAGCAATATAATATTATGCCATTAAGACGATCCGTACGTAGATTAGGAAGTAAGGGCATTAGCGCCTGTAATATAGTAATCTCTATTTTTAAACTGAGAAAGGGAATTTTCGCGATCAACTACCTTCAAATAATATTTAAGCAAAAGACGAGTAAATTTCGAAATTTTTAAAATGGAAAACAGGATAATAAATCGTCGTTATTTGACAAATTTAACGCATGTAGAATCTACGTAGCTTGAAAACTTTAAAGCAAATGGTATAGCAAAATATTTTATCGAGCAAATCAGTAAAGCAGAACATTTTTAAAAGAAGGGAAATTGTGTACAAAAACGTGTGCGTAAATTAATTGTCAGTGGCTTAATGTTTTTACGCGGGTATCAAGTCATTAGAGTTTTTTTATGCATATATATGCGGGTATGTTTAATAAAATTGAATTTTGTCATGTCTAGCCAACCTGCATATTTTACTACATAAGGAAAATGAAATAATACATCATTTTTAAGGTAAAATCCGCCGCCCGCAAAATGGCACGAAACAAAATGTTTGTTGATGGGAAAAAGCTGGAATATTATGTCAAACAATTTCCTGAAAATTGTAATTCTGGAAAAAAAAAATGAACTGTTAACTTGAGATAGACAGCAATTGTGTTCTCTGCCGATCAAATTTGATCGATATTGCTGGACTATAAATTAAATAGTCTTTTAGTTTACGGTACTGACTTGTCTTATTAGTGTTCCACCGGGCTTTGACAGGTTATTTAAGCTGAGAAATGTACAGAAAAATTAATAAGTGGCTATATTGCATTTGTTACCCAGCAACATATATCAGATTTGAACAGAAACGTCTTCCGTGCACGCGGTATAAATAAATATTTTTAAATAATGTTTTTTTTTTTCAAATTTTTATTTTTACGGAAATAAAATGACATTAGATTCCGTTTTTTATTTTATGCCAACACAAAGTGTTATGCCTACCTAATAGATTTCAACAGAATAGCCCTGCAAAATTTAGCATTTTATCCACCAAAGTGTATAACCAACCTAAATATTGTAAGGTTTTGTAAAGAGTTAGAATACATCATATGAAACGAGGAATGACTCTTATGGGAAGGAAAGCTCTATTAACATATTTTCAAGACGATTACAAGTGAAATTCTGAATCAGGACTAGGACTAGCTTATAAAAGTGACGAAGATGCTCGTGGAAATTTTTTTAAAAGGACCTCTAAAAGGAAATAGAGACTATTGTTATGGGCGTGGCTAAGATTTTAAATGCAATGATGTGGATCCCCGTCATCCCTATTTGATTGATACGGAAGCTCCCACCAGGGGTTGTGTAATGTAAGTGCGCGCTGTTGGCAGTTTTCGGGTCGTTTTCTTTATTGTCTGACTGTCTGACGTCCTTGATTGGCAATCAACTTTCGCGCGGGCCACGCATTAAAGTCCCGGATGTGTTGCGGCATTCTGGGCGATGCATCTGGGATGTAATACTCACCATTAATATAATATAAATCAACGAAATGTACTTCCAACCATAAATGAAATGAACGACGAACCATTTAGAAGTAGACGTAATAGCGAGACACTAATTCAAAAACGATATCAAACTGCGTCAGAACCGGCAGGCCTTTTAGACGCCAGGGGCAGACATCATCTTGGAATGGAGTTGTACTGTTTTCCCATACCATTTAAGCGCCTTTGAAGGAAACTATGTGAAAGCTAAATAAATATAGTTTGAGCTTTTCGGTTCTTTTAGCTGAATATTTTAGCGACAGACAATTGTTAAATTTACTAAAATGATTGATAAAAGAGGCAAGGCTGATTCACAGTGCGCAAACGACTATATTTGTAAAATATTTGTAATATATGCTACAGGATCCAGTACCTCTATTTTGTTACGGTGGTCTTTCCAGCAAAAACAGTTATTTCGTACCCAGAGCAACATAATATATTCAGTTATCCCTCGAGAAACAAAAGACGTTAAATATTCTGATGTTTCGGAAGTTTGAGCGATATTTTAGTTAAAAATAACTCTAGTCTTTAATCTAATTTCAGTATTACGAATGTTTAAGAAGTCTAAGCCGCTTTCGAACAGCTTTCCGCCAAAACGATCTGATGGGGGCTCTTGACAAATGCTGTTTATTTGTCATGTTACGTTTTCTTTACAAACTAAATATATTTTATTCTGATTTTTGCGTAAGACCCATATTTGACAACGACGGTCAGGAGAAACTAAATTAGCGTCGGCAAATCACTGAAGTAAAATTAATTTTTAATCGTATTTATTTTTGGTAGCTCGTTTATTACACATCTATTGGTAAAATTTATTACATGTGCGGTTAGTCAGATTATTACATTTACAAAATGGCAAAAAATTGATTACTAATAAATGTGGCATTTATTGTTAGACTTTTATTGTTGATTTATTTATGGCTGGTATATTACAGTGTATTACATTTGTGGCTCACTTTCATTACATTCAGGGTGAGTATTACATTTATCGTTGTCCATTATATTAGGGCACCTAGCGAATTGTGTCGGTTGAAAAACTGTTCGGAAAGCCTAAGTCGCCTTAAAAATTTGTCATGAATTAGGGTATAAAAGCAAAGCGGTTTTCTTTAGTTAAAATTCGCCTCCAACTATCGTTACATTGGAAAATTTAACACCTTTTGTTGTCGGCGTTATATAAAATGTTGTTTTGGCTACGAAATAAGGAAGTCAGGTAGGATTTTCGAAACTGAAGGAAAAAGCAGGTGGTAAATTTTTGGGAATAAGATTTGTTTTCCTAAAATTTTCTGCTGCTGAAATATTCAGCTAAAAGAACCAAAAAGATCAAACTGTATTACCTTTCACATAGTTTACTTTAACCCTTTGACTCCCAAGAGTGCCAAAACTCAAAATTCAAGAAAAATCCACAATTCTATTTTGTACAATATTGAGAAACAAATGGTACCATGCAAAAGTACTGCTGAAGAGGTTTCATTTGAATGGTCACACCATAGGATTTCATCTACAGACTCAAAAGTTAGAACAAATGGTACCATGCAAAAGTACTGCTGAAGAGGTTTCATTTGAATGGTCACACCATAGGATTTCATCAACAGACTCAAAAGTTAGAACTATATTACATGTCTCCATAATTCACTCTGTGAGTGAAAGGTAAAAGGCACTAAAATGATATACCTAGGAAAAGAGTACAACGCCATTCCAAGCATTTTCCTAAACATTCCTTGTTGGGTTCCCTGTAAAGGCACTAAAATGATATAGAAAAACAGTACAACGCCATTCCAAGCGTTTTACTAAACATTCCTTGTTGGGTGCCCTGTAAAGACACTAAAATGATATGGAAAAACAGTACAACGCTATTCCAAGCGCTTTCCTAAGCATTCCTTGTTGGGTTCCCTGTAAAGACACTAAAATGATATGGTAAATTCCAAGCGTTTTACTAAACATTCCTTGTTGGGTTCCCTGTAAAGACACTAAAATGATATGGAAAAACAGTACAACGCTATTCCAAGCGCTTTCTTAAACATTCCTTGTTGGGTTCCCTATAAAGACACTAAAATGATATGGAAAAACAGTACAACGCTATTCCAAGCGCTATCCTAAACATTCCTTGTTGGGTTCCCTGTAAAGACACTAAAATGATATGGAAAAACAGTACAACGCTATTCCAAGCGCTTTCCTAAACATTCCTTGTTGGGTTCCCTGTAAAGGCACTAAAATGATATAGAAAAAGAGTACAACGCCATTCCAAGCGTTTTACTAAACATTCCTTGTTGGGTTCCCTGTAAAGGCACTAAAATGATATGGAAAAACAGTACAACGCTATTCCAAGCTTTTTCCTAAACATTTTCCGTCGGGTTCCCTGTAAAGGCACTAAAATGATATAGAAAAACAATACAACGCCATTCCAAGCGCTTTCCTAAATTATCCTTGTTGGGTTCCCTGTAAAGGCACTAAAATGATATGGAAAAACAGTACAACGCTATTCCAAGCGCTTCCTAAACATTCCTTGTTGGGTCGCCTTGACTACATTTATGGATGATAAAGTCAACACAGCTTGTATGTTTGTAAGGGAATCTGAATTTGAGCTCTAAACAAATCAGCTAAATTGGATAAAAAGATTCTATAGAGCAAAACAGAAGCAGTATTTTAGAGATAAGATTTTCTTCGCAATTTTTGCGTTGCGAAGTTTTTAAATTAGCTTCAAAACTTGCAACGCAAAAACACGAATTTTACTTAAGTTATTTCGCGTAACATACCTGTCGTTGATTTTGTTGCGTTGTAGTATTTTTCCATATCATTTTAATGTTCTTTAAAGGCGATGTTGAAAGGGACGATTCGCAGCGACGATTTTTAGCGCAACAAAATAAACGACAGGTATGTTACACGAAACAACTTAAGTAAAATTCGTGTTTTTGCGTTGCAAGTTTTTGAAGCTGATTAAAAAAATTTGCAACGCAAAAATTGTGAAGAAAATCGTCCGTGCACCCATGTTGCGCTAAAAATCGTCGTTGCGAATCGTCCCGTGCAACATCACCTTAAGGGACAGTGCGTGTTTTTATGATTATGGCCGGGAACTTGCTTTATTATCTTAAAATTGGAAGATGAAAGCACCCAAAGTGACGAACGCAAAGGAATATGAACTAAATAGACAAAATAGAGACTTAAAAATAAATCTCAAAATTCCACCAGAATGGAAACTTTGATTTCTTGACCGCCTGCCACGAAATCAAAATTGATGAACTGTAATCCACTTCATCTATGAATCCTGCACTTTGGCTGTGTTTTCACGAGGCGGTTTTTCTCGCTTAACATTCCTGTAGGTGATTTGTTTACTGACCGCGTTAAGCAGCTTAAAAAATTTATGCGTTTTCACGGACAGAACTTTATTCATTTTCTCATACCATGCGCGATATATTTTCTTTTGTTAAAACAATAGAAAATTAGAACACAAAAGAACGACAATAGAATGCCCTTCTTTGTTGTTTAATTGCCGACAAGCTTAAGCGACCTGGTTTGGTGGCTTAAATTTAATGAGAATTCTATTGTAGTTCGCCGACTCGCTTAACTTTAAGCGAGTTGGACAAGCAACTGTTTTCACGAGATTTCCGACTGTCACTCGCTCAGCGACTTGAAAAATCGCTCGTGAAAACACGGCCTTTATCTCTAAAATACTGCTTCTGTTTTGCCCTATAGAATCTTTTCATCCAATTTAGTTGTATATTTGGTGGAATTTGGCGATATGACATGGACATTTAGTGAACACAATTTCGCGGGACATTTTGTATAGTATTTCAGTAAAGCATAGTTCTCAAAAGAAAAGAAAAAAAAGGCAAGTTCTACCAATTTCCAAATTGTTATACATGTGCGGCCATTTTAAAATGGAAGTGACCTGCAACGTCGTCGAATATATTTCAAGCATTTTGGGCTCAGCTGGACTGTAAATTTCTCTGACCAAATTATTACGTTTTATTTCATTCTTACTCAGCTAATTATAAAAGGGGACAAAATAAGGACATTCGTAACGAAATCTCAGCCTGGGTATATTCTTGTAGCACGTTCTTAAAATATGGGAAATCCCAGCCTTATGAAAAGTTCTTATAAAACGTTCTTGCAAAAAGTTTTTATAAAAAGGTTCTTATAAAACGTTCTAATACTGAAAGGTTCAATATATGCAATATGAATATGTGACGTATAAGGAAAGCTTGAAGCAGGTTTCCCACCGTCGAGTTCACTTTCGGCAATTTTTCTCAGCGTTGCAGAGAAGCCCGCCATCTTTCTTTTGTTTCGCGTGTTCCTCTGATGTTCCTTTACAAATAACGCTTGGTCTCATGGGATAGATAAAAGGGACCAAAATAATAGGGGCGCAAAAGTGGCGTGTACACGGATTTTTCTTTTAAGGCCCAAGACGCCATTATTGGTGACATCATCAAAAATCCAGAAATGGATATGTCCCGGACTGACTACAGTATTGTGCAAAAGTAATGCAAACATATTTCGACGAATTTACTGGCTTTTCGACGAAATTTCGCTTGAAACGAAATTTCGCCGATATTTGCTGCATTTTTCGTGACGCCCAATGTTTCAATCCGCGCGATAGGAGGATTTCTTGGGGATGACGTTATCACTGGCACTCACCAGTAGACTTAGTGGACTAGGGGAGAGCCCGTCTCAGTGAAAATACTGTTACTGAAAACATATTTTCGGCCCGTGGGGTCTGATTCTCTTACACATACAATGAACATTCTTATTTTCACATTGTGTACGAGTGCTTATTTACTCCGAGTCACACATTTTCTACCAGTGGACAGACTGATGGCGGGCTTTTATTTAATGAAAAAAATATATTATCCGGTCACCGACAGAAATAGATTATTATTCAAATTTGACCATTTTATAAATTTTTCTATAATTAATCACGCAGATCTGAATAATATGACAGCTGTTCGGAGAAACAGAATTTTAATGAAAAGGGAACGAAAGAGCAAAAATATTATTGCTTTTTTATTCCTTTTGAGTCTCTTAGTTTCATAGCATAATTTTCTTAATACATTTTTGGTTATATAATTTACAATTCTCACGAACGCGTTGCACGATCCTATGTATGAAGACTACTTCTTATTAAGATAGTACAAAATTGCTTCCTCCTGTCCTCGTTACGTTCTGTCTGCCGTTGGACATGAATAAAAAACTATTAACGTTAGCGTATTTTTGTGTAAGTGGTACTCACAATATAGAAAATATGGCTATAAAAACAATTGTACTAAAACTTAATGAATGAACTATGCTAAATATGTTTATGTAATGTGCGAAATTTGACTATCTCAAAGATCGTAAAAACGCCGGTCGTTTCGAGTCCGTTAATTATATTCATATGGCATATGCAACTTTTCTATTGCGTGCGATGAGTTGACTTTTCAGGAGCCAATAAAAGTTTTGTTAAGAAAGTAATTAAGCTCAGAAGCTCACTTTTAAAGTTCATTAAAAAAACCAACCAGAATCGTGCACGAATTAAACATGACCCCAGGCATGTTTGGCGCGAGCAAAATTGCCTTTCCACATTCACCCCTTAATTTGAGTGCAGTTTAACCAATGGGATGCATTTTTTAATTTTTAGGTGTGCTTCAAACATCCTTTAAGACATCGCTTTACAAGCTGTCAAACATGCGATGTTGATAAAAATGTTATTATAAACTCACGCCTCTTCGGATTACAGCTCGTTTCCGCTGAGCTCTTGACTCCATGCTAATTTGTAATCACTTCGTGATGCGCACGGGCGAAAAATTATTTTCGCTTCATTACTCAATGTTTTAAACCGCATCGTAAGGCGTTGTTGCATTTATCGGAGCTATAACCGCTGAGGATCGGGGAACTGCGCTTTTTGTTGGCTAAAGATGAAGAACTGCTGGATGTATTACGACACGATCTTGTTTCTCGCACACGCGATGATTTGAATTCTCTTTCAATAAGCCTCATCATACAGTTTTGTTACATTAAACGAAGCTGGAACCACGAATTAGCTACTGAAGGTCGGAGAACTGCCTACTTTGTTGTGTTAAAGCCGAAAATCTGCCGGGTATATCATTACATTACGTTATGTCGCAAACGGGCGAAAATTAGAATTCGATCCGTATTCTCAGTGTTAATATAAACCACATCGTGGAATTGTGTTTGGTGATGCAACCAAGGAAGAACCACTGAGAAGATAAAAACTGTGCATTTTGTTGGCTTAAAGCCGAAATCTGCAGGCGGGGTGTATTACGATACGGTTTTGTATTTTCACCTGTTGTCCTGACTGTCACTGGTCGTGTGACGTTGATTGAGAAATGGCGACTGAATCGATGTCAACAAATGGAGCCGTTTCTAAACTTGTGGCCGCGCAATTGAGCATGCATACACAAAGTAGTGATGGATTTGTTCGTCCTCTGTGGTTAACAGATCCGCCCATTGCAGGCCAGGAATCGTTTTTCGAAGGAGTTCCAATGGTTGAACTGGGCGAGAAACGATCTAGTATGACATTGGAAAGGCCAAGCCGCTTTAGGTCTATGCTTCATAAAGTCAACGAACCTCGTGAAACGAACGGCTTTATGTTGAATCACGAAAGCAAACTTGAGGAATCGTTAATGAAAGCGGTTCAAGAGGGAAACCTGCAAGTTGTCGAAGTTCTGATCGATCATTATCTTCAGCTTTTTAATTTGGAGGATTTGTACGAAAATAACGTTTCCTCGATTTCAGAAACCGCGCGCGATTCCCGAAAAACACCGGTGAATTTTCTGCCGCTTGTGGTTGCAGCGCATTTAGGGAACTATGAAGTTCTTAAACTGTTTATTTCTAAGGGGTTTACATTGGAAAAACCACACGATGTTCTATGCAAATGCGACCATTGCCAAGAGGACTATTTCAGGCAATCGCAGAAACGTCTCGATGTTTACAGAGCTATGGCAAACCCGATGTGGATTTCCCTGACGGGAACCGACCCATTTTTGATGGCGTTTAAACTGAGCAAAAATTTAAAATCGTCAGCGAAGCAAGAGGACGAATTCGAAAAAGATTACTTGGCGCTGTCGTTACAATGCAGCCAATTTGCACTGGGGCTCTTGGATGAGTGTAAAACATCCAAAGAACAAACGACGGTTTTACATTTCCCTGGCAATGAAGCGAGCGAAGAAGAATTCGCCGAAGAAGCTTTGGGATTGCTACACAATGCGATTTCTTACGGGCAAAAAGAGGTAATATGTATTGATAAATAATCAAATTAGCTAAGAAGTCGAGATAAAACAGGTACTTGAGCTAAGACAGCAGAAATTGTATTTTCTTTAGAACGCATCTCTGTATTTACAAAATGTGTTTTATGTTAGCTTTATTAAATCAATTTTCGTTCTACAGCGCTCTTAACTTTCACACGTTTATATCATTTGTTTAAACCAAAAAACATACTCAGTTACAGAATTTTATTGCGGTTCGGATTCCAATCAGTTAAATATAATCTCTAAGTACGGTTTCATAGAACACCTCAGCGCATAAGATATTGATATTGAAAGCAATTTTTCACGATACATTTGCATAAACAAATGTTCGTTTCCGTACTTAGCAGGCATGGAACCAACCTTGGCATGAATTTAAATCTTCACTCAAAAAATCGATTTCAAAATCCAGCAAAAATTTTCATATAAGGATTACATTGCTCGTTATTCCTTAGGCCATTGTAAACTGATTTTTGCTTATTCGCTTTTATAGTTAAAACAAATAATCGCGAAATACATATAAGGATTAAAACAAGCTAATTTTTTGCGGTTTTCTTCACACATGGGATACTAGTTTTGATCACCGGGGAGTCGCAACTGTATTTAACAGCGTATGAAAGACTAATATTAATTTATCTTTCGGTTTTGTTGCCAAAATAGAATGCTGTTCGTAAAGTTTCGTTTGGCGGCATGGCACAAAGCGAATTTGATGTCTCAAATCAGCGCGAAGTATGTTTAGCTAAAAGAAAACGAGTTAGGTCTAGAAATTAAAAGTGTTTGCACAGTGCAGAAGGTGGTAACACGAATTACAGATAGTAAATGGTTTTGGCGTTAACCGAAATATTGAAAATTCAAACTTGTCAGCACAGTTGAAATGAATGTTATTGCAACATGCAATGCATTTATTGTTATCCTCTTGAAATTCAATTGTTGAAAAGAAAACACGAATTTTATTTTGTAGGATATTAAAAACGAACATCGCCACAGGTAAACAAAGCTCACTGGCCACACTTTAATTTTTTCCATAGATTCAAACGTTAAAACCTCGCAAATTAAACAGTTGAAGTTTAATGCTTGAGGCAAAGTGCTTTAGACAATTTTTAGCCAAATGAGTACGGTAAGAAATAGTCGTTTAGCAAAATTCGTTGTTGTGAAATGAATATTAGCTGTCGGCTAAATATTCCCTGCTTAAGATAACTTATTTCCAAGTGGTTTTTCTTTTCACAAAGGACGCGTAACAGTCAGAGAGCAGGTGTCATTTCGTATGCGCTTAAATAAAATTGAAAAAATCCATGGTCAGAAGAACTTCTGGTGTCTGCCTTAAGCTGATAATGATATAGATATATATATATTTTAAAAACAAACTTCTTTTTGCTTGCCCAGGTTTAAATATATTCTCTGCCTCTGTAATCCTACTAAATGCCGTTTGGTATTTTATGCGAAAATGACAAATTTGTCGCTGCAAAATACGCGCAAAGCCTCTGAAGTCAACGAACGTTTAAAAATACAGTCATTAAATATTAATATTTCATTTTTTGTCAACATTCGACACAACTTTTCGGCTTTGATAATTGCAGAAACTGAAAAAAGTGTCAAGTTTGTCAGACAAATAATTTCATGTAAATTGGTAAATAGGTTATTTTGGAAAATTCAAAAGAAAAATGACTTTTCTTTCTATAATCACAACACAATCTGCATTTAAAATCCTCTTTATTCAAGAAGTTAAATACGTATTTAAGGAAATTCGTGTTTTCCTGAATAAACTGTTAAGTTAATGCTTGAATATCAAATATTTTCTTTGCCGGACGAATTATCATAACGAATATTTTTGCTGGCATTTATTGCCTATTAAGCAAGTTTCCTAAAATGATAAAACCAAGCATGCCAAAAATTACGATTCCCACAGTTCTGTGATGAATCGTTTTCTTACATTTATCTAAACCGTTATTACCATTGCAATAGAAACCCGTAGCGCTTTTAAAAATGTTTGAATAAACATGAAATTATGAATTTTCTATGTTGTCTTATAAAAGGCGCTTTAGCTTAGCGGCTACGTGATAACGGAGTTATTTTAAACAACTCGAAGCCTATACCTTTGTACCTTTAGGCGTTGTTTACAGTATTTCATAAAAAAGAAAAGGATTATTTCTGTCTAAATTGAACAACTTTATCGTTCTCGTCGTCAATTAACTGAGTTGAACTTTAATATATTTTTTTGTAAATAAGAAACGTTCGATAATTTTCTTTTACACTTGCGTGGGCTAATAATCTTTTTTTCCTTATTCTGCCGGCACGTACATAACAGTAGTTATTTAGCGTGATATTTTAATGAGTTTATTATATCTGTTCTGGACACACAGACAATATTATCTTCTTTGCCTGGGAAAAGAAAAAACAACACTTTTTAAGAATCATGGTAAATATATTCGTAAAATTGATAATGTTCTCAAACGTCGAGTTTAATTTCATTACGATTTTTGAACTGAAGCCAAACGCATGCAGTTATGTTACAAATTTGTAACCGGTGTCTTTGTTAACGTTGAAAATATAACGCATATCTGCTGCGTCGAAATAGTCTAAACTAAGCAAATTTATGGCTGACGGAGTGAAATGTTTAACGATTTTCATATAAACAACGTGATGGTTTTGTCTAACTCTGTTAGAAATTGAAAACTTCTGACGAAAATCGCATTTCAGAAGAACGTAATCCAAAAAGTTTGGCTCATCTCTAAGAAAATCAAGGCATCAACAATCGAACACATCTCACCGATTCTACGCCTACAGTTTTTTTACAATATCTCATTGTTGCGTGTAGTCTAATATAAGCCTCCTAGCGTTTTATCCAGAGAATTCACAGACTTCAGAAAGCCTTTGATAATACGCTCAAAATGCAAGCGACTTATCTTCTGTTGCAACTCATTTTTAATTTAATTTAAAATCCGGGTGATGGCACTAAACAATGGATAAGCATATATTTTTCTGTCATGTTAATCTGCACCCTGACAGATCCAAGGTGAAAGGCTTCAAGCCATTTATAAAATATTGATTGAAAAAAAAAAAACAAAAAAACCCGGGGAATTTACCATCAAAAGACTTCTTAACTGCGGTCAAACGAGAGAAATTTGCAAAAAGTTTAATACATTGCCAATACACTGTCAATTTACCAAACGTTTTGAAAGTTTACCAAAAAAAGTTCTAAGCGTTTAAAAACAGTGAACTGCAGAATTGTCGGCGCCATTTGCCAACATAATTTTGATCAGGCGAGATCAAAGAGTTTTGGTCAGTTTTCAACGGAAAAAAGCTCACCATTTTGAAAAAATTGAAAGATATTACCGTTAACTAACTTTTTTTATACATCCTTGCCCATATTTCCATTTAATATTAAATAAAATCCCACTTAATAAAACGAAAAACGCGGTGACCGCGGTGGAAAGGACTTCAAACACAACCTCAAGGGCCGTCTCCGCCGTCAAAATCGCTTACCGGGCGAAGGCTGTCTAAATAGACTTATGTCCAGAAACGCACGTAACTCGGACCTTGGGCACTTCATATTACACACAATTATTTGTAATTTCCATATGACTTCATGTTTGACAGAATTGTTTGTGTTTAGGTGAGAATTAGGTCTAGGGGACACTTCATGATGTCTATCATAAAGAGACATAACTCTCTAAATACTGTCTAAATACTCCAAGAACCGTAAAGTATTTTGACAGCCTCGTCCAGGGGTTTCGCCTCCCGCCATTGTGAACGTGGAGAAGGCCCTGAGACGAATTTGCTCCAAATGCGAAAGATCAGTACATCGCTTTCACAATGTCATCTTTCTCGGTGGTTGTGGCGGTCGACTGACAGACTGACCGACTGACAGACTGACCGACTGACAGACTGACCGACTGACCGACTGATCGACTGACTGACTGACTGACTGATCGACTGACCGATTGACCGACCGACCGAGTGAATTTGCTCCCAACTGCTATAACTCTATATACTTGGCATTTGCTCCAAAAGCGAAAGATCAGTACATCGCTTTCACAATGTCATCTTTCTCGATGGTTGTGGCGGCCGACTGACCGACTGACCGACTGACCGACTGACCGATTGACCGATTGACCGACCGACTGACTGACCGACCGAGTGAATTTGCTCCCAACTGCTACAACTCTATCAACGCGTAGGCATATTCACGAGTTAGTTAGAAAATTGTTTATTTCAAAGCTCACACCTTAGGATATCATCCAAAGACTCAGAAGTTAGAACCAACTTGTACAGAATAATAAACAGTTCTACAGGAAAGTACTGCTCAACAGCTTTCATTTGAATGGTCACATCATAGGATTTCAGAATATCAAAGGTACAGAACCACCTTGTACAGCATAAAAAAGAACCATTAAGGCAGCTGGACTCAGTTTTTTTTGCCGTGAGGTGTATGTTTTAAAATCAAAATTTCACAGAGTAGAAATGTTTTGATTGCTTTCATACTTCACCAAGTTAATGAAATGTGATCTAAGTTTTATGTTTCACTGCTTTCCAATCAAACAGCGGTTACCATAGCAACACCAGCTTATTGCTCTTTGTTTTAAACAATGTACTGTAATATATTTACTTACTCAAAAATGGAGAATGCTCAAAGCTTTTCTCAGAATGGTCACATTTTCGCGGGGTCGCAGGACGTAAATTAACATGTCTTGTTTCGATTTTAGTTTGTAGCTCATCCATTCTGCCAACATCTTCTCATGAGCTCTGTGTTCAGCGGAGTCCCATTCTGGCGCACGCGTGGTATCACTTTTCGGATCTTCTACGTCCTGATTCAAGTGCTGATCTATCCAATAATGGCTTGCTTATATTTTTTCTGTCCTTTCTTAAAACTAAGCCGCAAAATAAAAATACCATTTGTAAAATTCATTAATCACACTGCTTCGTTCGTGATCTTCCTCTCTCTCCTCGCTGCTTCATCTCACGAGAAATTCAACATCCGATTTGGTAAAGTACCATCCGCACTGGAATTGATCATCCTTATGTGGATTCTCGGAATAGCCTGGGGGGAGTGTAAGCAGGTCTGGCATGACGGGGTATTACGATACCTATCAAGTGGCTGGAACTGGATGGACATGGGAATGATTATTCTAATCCTCGGCGCCTATGTAGTATGGTCATTACGCGCCGTTGTAGATAAATACATTGACATCGATCGCACAGCTCATCAATTAGTTCTGAGTACGGCAGATGGTCTGTATGCCATGGGCGTAATTGCCAGCTTTTTTCGATTGGTATACCTGTGCCAGATCAGTCGATACTTGGGTCTCCTGCAGCTCAGCTTGAGTCGCATGGTTCGAGTCATTTTCCAATTCGCGTTCATTAGTGTTGTGATGCTAATATCATTTTCTGTGGGTATGACCATGCTGTATTCATCCTCATTTGAGGCGTATGGCCAGGAGAGACCGCACAGGAACAACACTGATGTGATACAGAGTCTAATCAGCAAAGGATACCACAGGTAAACTTAACGAAGATTATTTACACCTAATTGTAGAAACTTAAATACAAAATACCCAATAGGAATTAATTACCTCAATGATATTCACAGAATTTAAAAGAAGATAAATTGTTAAGAAATAAAAAAAAAATATTCACTGAGATAAAATTTGATTAATTTATTTGATAGAAATTTGTTCACGGAAGAAATATCTGTTTGAAAGGTCATGTATGCGAAAGAATACCTTTGCGAATTATTATCCCTTTCACTCCCAAGAGTGCCAAACATCAAAATTGAAGAAAATTCCCAAATTTCATTTTGTGAAATATTAAAAAACAAATGGTACCATGCAAAAGTACTGCCAAAGAGGTTTCATTTGAATGGTCACACCATAGAATTTCATCAACAGACTCAAAAGTTAGAACAAATGGTACCATGCAAAAGTACTGCTGAAGAGGTTTCATTTGAATGGTCACACCATAGGATTTCATCCATAGACTCAAAAGTTAGAACCACATGACATTTCTCCATAATTGACTCTGGGAGTGAAAGGGTTAAGGTAATTAATTCCTATTTAATTTGGTATTTTGTTTTTTTCTATGACAATGTTTCTGCAATTAGCTAGGTGTATCTAACATTAGGTGCGGTTACACGGGGCACTTTTACCGTGTTAAATGGCCCTTTCACTACGGGAAACTGCATTTAGTGAGTGTGACCGACATTTCCCGAGGTAAATTTCTCGTGGTAAATATCCATGGATACATCAAAAAGATAACACGAAGCACCCATGACATTTAACGTGATAAGTTGCAATGGTTTTTTGATGCCCAAGGTACAAGAGCCAATCACGATGTTCCTTTTGACATCAACACGTTACCGCAAAGCAAAAGTGATTCACTGAATTGCGTGACATTTTTTAACCTTGGCAAATCAGAAATCGCCAATAACACCTATAGAGGGTGTTAGATGTAATTTTGCTTGAGCCGGCGTAAATTACTATACATTGAGGCTGGTAGAGGATAACCTGCTCAAAAGATTAAACCCGCTCGAACACCCCAAACCCGCTCGAGCACCCCAAACCAGATCGAGCACCCTAAACCCGCTCGAGCATCCCAAACCCGCTCGAGCACCCCCAAAGCACCTGTTGTACAGCTTAGGTAGAGGCCATTTTCTTGAGCTCTATAAAATTGCTACACATTTTGGGCGATGTAAGATTATTTTCTTACTTTGTTAGGCATGAGATGCGTCGGACAAAAAAGCAGTTAGCCAGAATAGACCACTTTATTTTTCTATATTTCGGCTCCGGCAGAATAACAATCGATACTGCTGGCCAGAAAGAGGACCTTAAAATTATGAAACATTGTAGAATTGAGCGTTCTATTTTGCTTGGAAGCAGAGATTAATATAGCTCAGTGAATCAGTTGGAAGTGTTTGTAATGTGGTACGCGAATCTTGCATACAGCTATTTCAATTAACGTTGTCGGATGAAAAAGGCGAAAAACCAAGACCGCAAGGCAGTATGGGATGTTTATGCAATGGCGATTTACAACAACCCATACTACCTTGCGGTCTTGGCTTTGAGCTTTCAGCCGACAACGTTAATTAATTGAAATAGCTGTATGCAAGAAATTGCTATGGCCATACAAATGTTTTAGGAGCGGATGGCCAGGATAGCAATGGGATGTAGCTTGAAACATTTAGGCTGCATTTTCAAAGTTCTTCCTCAGGTATATTAAGGCATGGGTTAACGGTTATTTTCAAAAAAAGGTAGGGGGTGGTCTATCTTCGGAGGCTTTAGCCATAAAAACATAAAACTTTGGAATACTGAAGAGTTTGCAAATGCAGTAATTTTAGGATATAGAAGTTATGCAAATTAGGTCACGTGACTTGATACGGCCACAAAAACCAAAATCAAAGATGGGAACAGTTTATGACAACCGTAAATAAACTTCACTACTACCAGATAAGTCCTAAGAGGAGAAACAAAAGATCTGTGCTTGGAAATTGTTGAATATTTCATTATGTTTGAAAATAAACGGTACTTTGTACTAGTGTCCAGTCCCCCATAACAGTTATTTCTTTTTTCCTCCCTTTCTTTTAAATTATCTTAAAGTTTCCAAGCACAGAAATTATGTACCTTGTGGCCTTAAAATCATAAAGCTGATGGCAGACTCCAGGAAATAGTAAAAAGTGTTCCCATTTTGTGTATAAGATTTTTCAGCTAAAAATAGCCCTGACAAGTCACGTGATTTAATTTCCATATTTTCTGCGTACGAAAATGACCACATTTGCAAACTGTTTATTCTGCCAAAGTTTTTCGTTCTTATGGATAAAGACTCAAAAGATAGACCACCCCCTCACTTTTTGTGTGAAATGGCAGGAGACCCATGCCTTAATTCACTTGAGTCTCCGTGTCTTTGAAATGCCTGGCCGCTGTTGTTCGTTCTCCCATTAAGGTTTCACTTAATATTTTCTTTGTTTTTAGCTTCAAAGAAAATTCTGTGCATGAGTAAAGGTCCTTGTAAATAATTTTAGCACAAATCCTCATGACATAGCCCTTTTAAGCTGTCGGTGGAGCCTCGTGTAGAAAACCCTATCCCTTCCCTGGTCAAATATCTACAGCTTTCATATGACTCGCTGTTGTATCATTTCTGATTCAGTCTGATTACAACAATGGTGACTTTGACATGGGCGAGCTTGGACATGGTAACACTGGATAGCCTGTCGGTGTTCAAGAATCAAAGTCTAATCCAGATCTGGACGGCTATTCTGTTCACACTCTACCACGCAGCCTCTCTTATTGTTCTTCTCAACATGTTGATCGCAATGATGAGCAACTCGTATCAGCGAGTGGAGGTAAGTTCAAAATTTCAGTGTCATTTGCAAAATTTCGCCGACTATTCGTTTTGTGAAGGGCTTTTAAAGCCTCCAAAATGTCGGCGAAAAATTTGCAAGAGAAAGAGTGAAATTTGCAGAATTTGTACTATATACAATAATCAATGTGTATGTTATCAGATAGGAATAAGGAAAAGTAGAAGCAACAATGTTTGAACGTTTAGAAGGATTTCCAACTTAACAACGCTAGCAACAGCCAATCATATTTCAGCCACATGTCTAGCAAATGTTGGACAACAATGTTGGGACGTTCATCCAGGCGTCCAACAATGCCATCCAATAAATGTTGGACAACAATGTTGGGACGTTCATCCAGGCGTCCAACAATGCCATCCAACAAATGTTAGACAACAATGTTGGGACGTTCATCCAGGCGTCCAACAATGCCATCCAATAAATGTTAGACAACAATGTTGGGACGTTCATCCAGGCGTCCAACAATGCCATCCAATAAATGTTAGACAACAATGTTGGGACGTTCATCCAGGCGTCCAACAATGCCATCCAATAAATGTTGGACAACAATGTTGGAACATTCATCTAGGCGTCCAACAATGCCATCCAATAAATGTTAGACAACAATGTTGGGACGTTCATCCAGGCGTCCAACAATGCCATCCAATAAATGTTGGACAACAATGTTGGGCTTTAGGAGGACTGAGTCCCTTCTCTGGTCTCTACCACTGTGCAGGTTTTTACGCATGCTCAGTCGTTCCAATGACCGTGCCAAAGCGGATGACTCAGGACTCATCGAACCCCCACCAGGGTATAACCCTATGTACGGTGGATTAAGTGAGTCCTGGAAACAGGACTACCAGACTAATAACGGTATTTCACTTTTTAGGACAACATTGAAACTGAGTACAAGTTTGCTCGAGCGCAGCTATGGGCAGACTACATTGGTGATGGTGTGGCTACTCTCCCTCCTCCCCTGAATCTGATTCCGTCTCCAAAGAGTATTGTAAGAGTGATATGTAAACTGACAAACAGGTGTTTTGGAGTTCCTAAGCGGTTACCTTGCTGTGTAAATGTAAGTAGTCGCCGCCACGAAACGAGTTATTTTCTCTATGTTCTCAGCCTGGTTTTCAGGGTCTTCCCGGACTTCAGACTGACGACAAGAAGGACCCTGGCAAAAAGCAGATTTGTGACCTTTGAATGTTCCAATGTTGAGACTTCCAAAATCAGATTTTGATTTCCATAGGCACATTTGTTGGAAAAATATTTCAAATAAGGAATAACGATAAAATATCCAACTACATTGGATATTCGAGAGTCTGAGCTTGATAAGGATGCCATGAAGACGTCTAAAACGTTCAAAGGTTTAGAACACCACCAAAAATAAACGTGTATAAGATAAATGACTTGCCCAACTTTGAATTAAAACAGATCGCGATAAGCCAAAATAAAATAAAAACAATCTCTATTTTAAATTATTATAAATGTTTATACGCCGAATAAATGTCTGGTTATACGCCGATAAATAGCGGAAAAGATTGAAAGATCGACTTATTCACCTGATAATCTTTCTAATATGTGAAACTAATATTCTTCCCACAGGGACAATTTCGTGTTTATGAACAACGCAGCATGGACGTAGAACAAAAGAAACAGTGCTACCAGGTGAGAAGAAATGTTGTTTATCCATTCACTTCCACTAGCAACCAAATCAAATTCAAGAAAAATCCCCGAATTTATTTTTCAAAATAATGAAAAACGAACACTACCATACAGAACTAGTAGCTTTCATTTGAATGTTCACAATGCACGGGAAACCAAGTCAGAACCACCCTTATAAAGTACCGTAAAATAAGCAGTATCTAAGGAATTTGCTGCTGCTCAGTAGCTTTCATTTGAATGGTCACACTTTAGGATTTCATCCATAGACTCAAAAGTTAGAACCACCTTGTGCAGCATAGTAAACAGCACCACAGAAAAGTACTGCTCAGTAGCTTTCATTTGAATTGTTACACTTTAGGATTTCAGTCCACAGACTCAAAAGTTAAAACCACCTTGTGCAGCATAGTAAACAGCACCACAGAAAAGTACTGCTCAGTAGCTTTCATTTGAATTGTTACACTTTAGGATTTCAGTCCACAGACTCAAAAGTTAAAACCACCTTGTACAGCATGATAAACAGCACCACATTGACCACAGGAAAGCACTCCTCGGTATAGATGAAAATAGATACCCATTTAAATCTTTTTATTATTATTTATGAACTTAATGGTATTTGAAAAAGATATTGGCCCATTTCACACTAGAAGACGAACAAATCGTCTGGACGGACAAGTCGTCCGACGATTTGTTCGTGTAATGTGAATTCTAGACGGACAACTCACCTAGTGTTTGTCATCGTAAATTCATATCTAAACGAACAAACAGACGATTTTGAAAGCAAGGGGCCTGGCACTAACTGGCTTGGTTACCATGGTTTCCCATAAACCATCACTCCCTTTACTAGTTCCATTCCCCTTAGCGAGTACTGGGACCGAGATACAACCATTTGTTGGTCATTTGTTCGTCTGGTGTGAATTTAAGTCGGACTTTGGACGACTTATCCGTCTAGACGAACAAATCGTCCTCGAAAAATCGTCTTAATAGACAGCCAAATCGACGAACAAAATCAGACGACTTTTACGTCCAAAATTTTGTTCGTCCCGTTTTCTCACTAAGACGACTTGTCCGTCTGAGACGACTTGCCCGTCCAGACGATTTGTCCGTCTCTAGTGTGAAAACGGCCATTGGAAGTCACTTGAAGGGGTGCAGGCGGAGATGAAAAAATTCAGATGTTTGTCTATGACGAATTAAAACTATTTTTTACTTGCATTACAGAATGTCGTTCGAGAACTCATCAGTCGCTATTGGGCACGCCTTCGACTGCAGAAAAAACCGTCAGAAAACGTCAACGCCGATCAAATGGCTGCTATGGTAACGGTCAAAGAGGAAGTGGCAGATATGTTAAGCGAAATAAGAAACATTTTGAAAGCAAATAAACAAATCCGAAGGCGGAAAAGCATTCTAAGGAATGAGGAAATTCCTTTAGAGGTAAATGTAAAGCTGGGACTGTTCAATTATTGCCCTGTTTTAGCAGTGGTGGTTTCGGAACACAGGGAACGGTTGATTAATCTTACGTTGGTTCATGCAACCTTTTCCAGGTAGATTCTGCATGTACCGGTCACATATTACTTAAAACAAAAGGAACAAAGAACGACAATAATACAAATGCAAAACAAGATCAAAAATACAATACCTCACAAAAAATAGAAGACAATGAGTGGTTCATGGATACCGGTACATGCAGAAAGACCCCTTTTCCAGGGCTCTTGGAATCCGGCATGCAATCAAGATACTTGTAATCTGAATCCGCAGCGGAAAATCAGGAATCCTGTCTCTGTTTTTTGAGTCATAAAAAGCAGTGGTCCATCTTACTTTCCTTTTCTTTCTTCTCGCAAGCACTTTTTATAACTAAATTTTTAATTGTGTTACAGTAAGTGTAAACTCTTCACAGTCTCCTATTTTCCCGTGAGTTTGTCGAGTTCGATCGATCAGTTCGTTTAGTCGCCATCTTGAATGTTACGGAGCGATAATAACTGGGGAGAGAACAAAATGCCATGACATTTAAGATGGCGACTAAACAAACTGATCGATCGAACTCAACCAACGCACGGGAAAACAGGGGACTGTAAACAGTCTACAGTAAGTGTGTGTCATATGAAGGTAATACTACTATAACCAGATTCACAATCCTTCGATCAGTTCGCTTAGTCGCCATCTTGAATGTCACGGAGCGATAAAAACTGGGGAGAGTACAAAAATTCCGTGACATTCAAGATGGCGACTAAACGAACTGAAAGATCGAACTCGACAAAACGCACGGGAAAATAGCAGACTGTAAACAGTCTACAATAAGTGTGTGTCATATGAAGGTAATACTACTATAACCAGATTCACAATCCTTCGATCAGTTCGTTTAGTCGCCATCTTGAATGTCACGGAGCGATAAGAACTGGGGTGAGTACAAAAATGTCGTGGCATTCAAGATGGCGACCAAACGAACTGAACGATCGAACTCGACAAAACGCACGGGAAAACAGTCTACAATAAGTGTGTGTAATATGAAGCTAATGCTACTATAACCAGTCCTTTCCTTATTTGAACCGTTTTTTTTTTTTGTTTCAGGCTGGAGAGTCATCCAAGACAAATGGGAACTACAATTACGTGGCTGAACTTTGACCAAAGTCTCCGTCAAGTGGAGACGGGTAAATTAAATAGGGACCTTAAAGGGACAGTTTCCCGGCTGATAGAACAGTTTTCAATTGAGTGTCGAAAGTAATTGCACAATTGCTTTGGTTTTGCCTTGCCACGCTTTGTGATTGGCTAAAAAATCTCGCGCCACTTCCTCGACCAATCAGAAGTAAAACCAAAACCAATTGTGACTTGCTCGCACGCGTTTTCTCGCGCTTGGCGCTGCCGACATGTAATTGCTTCGAGGTCTGATTGGTTCATTGGATTGTTTACGACTGCTGTGATTGGCCAGAGTAATTACTTTGGTTTTGGTTTTACGACACTCAATTGAAAACAGCTCTATTGTTGTGTTTTCATGACTATTATCTTGAAATAGAAAAACAGAATCGCCAAAATCGCCAAAAGCAATTAAATTTTAAATAAAGGGAGCAAATAACGGCTAAAAAAAGGTCAAACTTCCACAAGAATGATGAACTTTAATCCACTTCTATCCTTGCAATCCCGAACATTTTGTCCAAACTACTGCTTCTGTTTTGCTCAATAGAATCTTTTATCCAATTAAATTGTTTATTTGATGGCATTGGCGATATAACATGGAATAGGGGTAAGCGGAATTTTGTTATTTCGGCGGAACGTCGGGGGTTTACCTCGGTGTAAGAACCTGTAACTTTTTCCTTTGTTTTTTGCCTTTGTAGTAATTGCATTCCCAATTGGCTCTATTGTTTCATGCCTTTTGTTTTTCTTTGTTTTACGTCACTCATGAGTTTCACAGGTTCTTACACCGAGGATGAGCCGACGTCGGTGTCCTTCAAGTAAACACGACGGCAACTGCACTGAGCTAGCTTTAATGCTGGATTAAAACAATGACAATGCTTATTCAGCTCATTCCTTAAACGTCTTGGTACATTTTTAAACTGTTCACTAGGAAACAACACCAATGGTTTATGGTTTTATGGAAAACAAAGATGGAAGATCAATTTTTTTTTGGCTTTACGAATTTAGCTCCTTGATGATGATGATGATGATGATCATCATCATCATCATCAACATCAACATCAACATCAACATCATCATCATCATCATCATCATCATCATCATCATCAACATCATCAACAACAATCAGGTGTGAAGACAAGAACAGTGCAAGCTGCTCGTTGATAGCTTGGCCAGTTTAAGACAAACCAAAACAGAATTTGCTTTTAAGTGTCGCTTTCGATGTTATGGCCGTCCTGTTTGCTTTTATAAAGGTTTGTTTTGAAATGCTAAGAAAAGCAATAATCGTCTGACTACACATTTCCCTGTTCATTACCAGAAAATATACGATCATTAACGCGAATTTTGATTTCATTTACACTGCATATGCTTAAGTTTGCTTGTATAAAGTACATGTATTAATGCATACCAAGGTACATGCAGTACTTTTGAACGTATAGAGTGTTTTCACTCACGTGGTCTGCAGCTATGCTAATTTGTTTGAACAAAACAAAGTGTTTGCATTAGAAAAGAGTTCAATCCCGACAGGATTAGCTTGGGACACCAATATGACCGCCGTTTTATTGTTTTGGGACACCAACATGGCCGCCGTGACGTCATGTGAAAACACTCCATAGTTGTCATAGCTTGATGCAAACGTATCAAATTAAGGAATGAATGTGGATACAATACAAAATTTTCTAAGCGATGATGACGAGGAATCTATTTATTGTGCGTGCTGCTAGCGTATTAGCGCTTGGAATGTTTTACGTAAATGAAATATTATCATTATCATTATCATTTTTATTATTATTGAAATATTATTTTGTAACAGATTGACGTTAATATTTTGTGTATTGGCACTTATTTTGAACACTAAGGAATGCTCTTTCACGAAACATCTATTTCTTGTGCATGCTAGCGTAGCGTTTCGAAAGATTTACGTAATTGAAATATTATCACACTTATTGTGCAATACAGTCATTGACGTTAATGTTTTGTGTATTGGCACTAATTTAAAGACTAAGGAATGCCCTTTCATTTACATGGTTGCCTAATATAGTGTTAACGAATGTTAAGTTGCAATCCATTTCCGTCCTGGCCATTTGCAGCCAAAGATAGCGAATAGTAATTTTTATGTGCACAAGTAGAGTGTTTGTTAACAAAACTATTATTTGGAGGTTCCCATTGAAACAAATATGCTTTTTGACTTTTCAAAGTAATACTATGGATAGGTGACATGGCCCATTTATGAATTTTTGAAAAAATTGGCCAATTTTTTAAAGTTCTTCCCAAGTGTCCTGGAAAAAAGCAAAAAGACTTATCATGTTTTCTTCTTCCTTGAAGAGGATTCACTTGATATTTTATTCTTGGTATTCTTAGAGCAATTTTATGTTTGAGCAAAGGTACTTTGTCAGCTATTTGGTGTATTTCGACCTAAACACAGCAAAATCTGCGTGACAGTGCCCCTTTAATGAATTTGAAAAAAAAAAAAAGAAAGATTGTCCATTCAATATATAAAAATCAAACCTACTGTCAACTTCGTTCCCAGGGTCTGTCATCTTCCCGCCCCTCTCTCGCTCTTGGAGGCGGGAAGAGGAGGACCCTGGGAACGAACGTATGTAATAATAAAAAATAAACGTATAAACGTATAATAAACGTATGTAATAATAAAAAATGGCGATGACGGTTGTCCGTCAAAACACGTTTCGCAAACTTAAAAACGTCGTCTTTTAAAAATGTATTTTTGCGTTAATAATATTGAAATTCGCGTTAATGATGGTAATGAACAAAAAGAAAGTGTATTACAATGCCAATAGACAACACTAATGACATTTTTCATACGGCATTAAAAAGATGCCGGTTTGGAGGACTTCTCAAATTTCTTCTAGCCGCAAAACAAATATGTTTTGCAAAAATAAAAACGTCGCTTTCTTTTAACGCATTTTTGCGTTAATGAAATTGAAATTCGCTTAAATGATGGTAATGAGCAAAATGTGTATTACAATGCCAACAGACAACATAAATGACATTTTTACATGCATAAGACATTAAAAATATGCCGGTTTGGCAGTGGGTAAAATATTGGAACGATGAGAGTTTTTGTATATATGAAAAAAGGATGCTGGCGAAATTGATTGCTTACCATTTACCGAAGGTAAATTCTCCCTATACAAATCATTTGAGCTTTCCAACGTTTGAAATATCATATAACGACTAATACAATTAGGTCCACAAACTTGTCTATATTGCTAATTTTAACCTGCTTTCATTCTTTAAGTTGTATCCCATAGTTTTAGCTAGTGGTAGGTCGTGTGACCCTCATCTGCAAATGGCCTGATACCAGCAAGAACCATTATAGGGAAAAATACAAATAAATGAATTATGCAACCCAAGAGGCCGTGAATTTTCTACTCACAGAGGTTTCATCATTAACAAAACTTTAATCTTGTAACATATTTTTGTAGTCAAGTTTAGCGTTTTTGGTAATCATATAATGTAAGTTAACAATTCCTTCTTGTTACCAAATTAAAAAAAACAACTAAGTAATTACAATATATGTAAAATAATGATTATATACATGTGTAGATATCTGCTTAATTTGTGTTTGTATTACAACGTAATTGTATTCTTTATCGTGGCATTTTTATGGAATTGTAGCTTATGTTGATGTAATATAAAGGTTGACGTTGTAGATTTTTTTTAACTGGTTTAAGTAATGATCCGCAAAAGGAAGAAAGTGCTAACGGCAATGCACGATGCATGAATGTCAACTTGTTTTCATTGTTACAACTAGTGATCTCATTGGCCTAGACTCAAAGACCGCTAAAAAGTTAAGGTTCAAGGTGCATTTTGTCCAATTCTTTAAAGGTTTCAAATAATTTGAGACCCAATCGCACAACATGCAAGTTTTAAAAGAAATTGTATTTGAGGAAATTCATCAAAGAAGCAAAATTATTAGCTGTTGTCTTCTGCTATTCTGATTGGTTAAACACGAACATTTCCTAAAATTTCTTTAAGGCAAATGGATTTTTCATCAGCCCCACCTCTATTCTTGAACTCAAAGAAATTCTATGTGAGAAAGAGCCAATGCCGCAGAACAATGAAGTTTACTGTAGTTCTTATGTGGAACATTACTTAATCAACTCTCTTCATCCAAGGATAAATTCTTGAAAATTAATAAAAAAGTGAATAAAAAACATTAAGTGTGGCCATTCAAATCAAAGCTATTGAGAAGCTTGAGAAGCATGCAGTACTTCTCGTTTATGGTACTGTTTATTACGTTGACGTTTGAGTCTGTGGATGAAATCCTAAAGTGTGACCATTCAGATGAAAGCTATTGAGCAGTACTTTCCTGTGGTACTGTTTATTATGCTGTACAAGGTGGTTCTAACTTTTGAGTCTGTGGATGAAATCCTAAAGTGTGACCATTCAGATGAAAGCTATTGAGCAGTACTTTCCTGTGGTACTGTTTATTATGCTGTACAATGTGGTTAACTTTTGAGTCTGTGGATGAAATCCTAAAGTCTGACCATTCAAATGAAAGCTACTGAGCAGTACTTTCCTGCAGTGGTACTGTTTATTATGCTGTACAAGGTTGTTCTAACTTTTGAGTCTGTGGATAAAATCCTAAAGTCTGACCATTTAAATGAAAGCTACTGAGCAGTACTTTCCTGTGGTACTGTTTATTATGCTGTACAATGTGGTTCTAACTTTTGAGTCTGTGGATGAAATCCTAAAGTCTGACCATTCAAATGAAAGCTAGCTACTGAGAATTAGTTTGAGAAGGATGCAGTACTTCCCGTTTATGGTTAACCGTACTGTTTATTACTTTGACGTTTTAGTCTGTGGATAAAATCGTAAAGTGTGACCATTCAAATGAAAGCTATTGAGCAGTACTTTCCTGTGGTACTGTTTATTTTACTGTACAAGGTTGTTCTAACTTTTGAGTCTGTGGATAAAATCCTAAAGTCTGATCATTTAAATGAAAGCTACTGAGCAGTACTTTCCTGTGGTACTGTTTATTTTACTGTACAAGGTGGTTCTAACTTTTGAGTCTGTGGATGAAATCCTACAGTGTGACCATTCAAATGAAAGCTCTTCAACAGTATTTTCCTGTGTTACTGTTTATTTTGCTGAACAAGGTGGCTTTACTATGAAATCCTAAAGTGTGACCATTGAAATGAAATATTTTCAGCAGTACTTTAATTTGTTTCCTGATATTTAATGAAACAAAATTTGGTATTTTTAATTACTATTTTAATCTTGGTGGCTTTTGGGAGTTAAAAGGTTAAATTCGCCTAATTACAGAAACACGAATTGACGATGCTGAAGTGCCTAGCACGGGAATATCAAGATCAACAGGCGCAACTGGTTTAACCGGTTCAAACCCAAGAGTTGTGCCATCCATGGTAGCGGGGTACATGATCCTTGTCCGGAAGTCAAAAAGAGGTGGCGTACAACTCATGGCGCATGGATACCACAATGTGGAACGCGAAGGCATGGGTATGGACGACGACAAGGACTCGCTTCTCTCCATGGGGGTGGTGACGGAAGTAAATGCAGATGACCATTCAGCGTCTCTCAGAGGAGGGGTGGAATGAGCTTGTCGTGATGATGACGATGTAACGCCAATCTCTTGCTGCGCAATAAAGGCATTGATCTTGTGACCATGTCGGGACCCTATCTCGCCAGAATCTTTCTTTCCATCACATGCATTGGTCCTGTGACCGTCATATCGCGACCCCGTCACGCCAGACTCTTTGTGTCCAAGACATTCATTGATCCTGCGTCCATGATGCCTTGACCGTGTCACGCCAGGTTCATATTTGTAGGGTAACTTGTAAAACCTGTAGCACAGCCTTTGGTTTGGAATCTACACAACACAAAACAAGATATTTTTTCAATGTTTTACAAAATGAAATTTGGGATTTTTTTTGAATTCTGATATTTGGCACTCTTGGGAGTTAAAGCTATGAGGCCTCAGTGGACAGAGTCGATAAAGTAAAGGCGAAGGATGTATGATCGATCGAGACTTTTAGACCATATATTGACCTTTAATTCAATGAATGAGTAGCAAAAACATTCAACATTTCAAATACGATTGGCTCAGTTGTCATTCAAAGGAATAAAGCCTGTCTATTTTCGTTCAACATATATGTTGAATATGTTGAATGGCCTATCTGTAGTTTGCACGGTCACAGAGGAGAGACTGGGACTCGCTCACGTGTTTTTGTGAGCTCACACTTCAGTTCTTGTTCGGTGCTGGTCAGTTTCTTCCAGTAGACTTGTGGCCGTGTATTATGTAAGTTTTGAATAAATTCAATATTCAACATGGCATGATACACTGTATCATAGGTTTCGCCTGGAAAAGTAGGCCGCACTTATCTCGTGGCGTAGCCGACGAGTTATATTTTGCCCGATGATTCTGTCTTTTTTTTTATTATCATGCAATGCACGCATATTATATTTTCACTGATCTGATTGGTTGACGGCAAAATTTCTTTTCTGTTGACTTGAAAAGCAGAAGGAAGAATTACAGAGTACAAGTTTTACAAGTTTTCCAAGTCAATGCAAAACGTTCATGGATTGGATAGGACCGTTTGATATTGTGTTTAATTTTTTTTATAAAAGCACTCGAAGCACTCGGGAATTAATACTGCAATGGGTTAAAGACGCCAAGAGTTCAAGCTGCGTACAGCTCTACATACCTTCTGAATTATTTCTTTCTTATAGTAATACCTCAGCGCTCGGCTAAGTTTTTCATAGTTCATTTGGTTTATCTTCTTGAACGATCCCCATCTCTTTCCCAGTTCCTCGGGGTTTATTATCTTAAACTCCCAGCGATTTGCATTGGTCCAAGTTATTATTGAATGGCAGGTTTCATTCGCTAGAAGTTCCAGTAGGAATTCCCATAAATGAACTATGTTCTTGTAATGCGTTTCTCTACTGTAAAGAGTTTCTCTACTGTCCACGCTTTGAGGCGAACCTTGGTCCGTGAGCTGCCATTGCCATGTTACTGGTGACTCTGCGAAGCAAAGAAATAGTCAGTCAAGCGGGAAACAACATGAACATTACATTTTCAAACGCGTTATTAAAACTAAAGACCATAAGAAATTTTGGAAAAATAGAGGCTGTAAACACTATAATTTTTTTTCAGCTAGTAAAAATCCCGCACCTTACAGGGGGACAGTCAGTCCAACAGTAGAAGTAGGAGACCCGCTAACAGGGCTAGAATCCGACAGCCATAAGCATCATGGGATACATTATTAAGTGAGAATCCGCTGATCCAGATTACTGTTGGCACTGAATTGAGCTAACCAGTTTCAATCACCATGAAACTACGCTGAAAATGCCTTGAGCCTCAAAAAAATTTCTAATAATCGCAACAGTATCAGTTTTATTCTATAAATTTCTCACATTTTTCTTAATATCCTGGAAGGTTCTAATATCTAAAACAATATCTTGATATTTGTATCTAGCCCCATCTTTCACTAATTACTTTGTATATTGACGTTTCACATGACTCAGCTATTATAAGCGACCACCTCTCGAAAGCGATCACCTGACCACAGGAGAGCTGAAATCAACCTAAGTATTTAATATCGTATAAGGTGGTTAGAATTTAAGTTTGAGTCTCCATAGGAAATCCTAGGACCGGTTATTTAAACAAAGTTTAGACAGAGACAGTGTTTAATAAAACCGCGGTCTAACCCAATTTTAGTCTGGTCAACCTCAATATTTAAACTCTATTTACTGTAGGCATATAGCACAGACTGGAAAAACATTTATCTTCATAGAATAATCAACTTATAAACAGATATGGAGGTCCTCCATTAATTTTCTTAAACCGCGGTCTAAGTTAGACTTCGTTAATTAAATAACCGGCCCCTAATGTCTGACCATTCACATATTGAGCAGTCAGGTTCCTTTAGACTGCGAACCGTCTCTTATTTTCCTTTTAGTTAGCGAACGAGAACCATGGAGCGGTAAAGCGGTTCACGCAGCTTCGCGGCTTCGTGGCTTAAGAGACCACTTGCAGTCTGTAGCTCCCTGTGGTAATATTTATTAAGCTGCACAAGGTGGTTGAAAAGTTTGAGTCTGTAAATAAAATGCTCAAGTTTTAGTTTAGTTTCCTAAACAAAAAAAATACTACTTAGCATAAACGTGTGACAGGAG
This sequence comes from Cladopsammia gracilis, assembly GCA_022457155.1. Lineage (NCBI taxonomy): Eukaryota > Metazoa > Cnidaria > Anthozoa > Scleractinia > Dendrophylliidae > Cladopsammia > Cladopsammia gracilis. The sequence continues at coordinate 527,500 of JAJGOT010000166.1, read as the reverse complement.
ACGGTAACAGAACGAAGTCCGAATTGACACTGAACTGCCCAGAACTAGTTGCACTTAGTTAAGAAAATAGTAATAATGAATGACAACTACTACTACAACTACTAGAGTGATTTTACTTCATCTGTGAAACACTAACAATTAGTGTGTGATAGTCAAAATTAAACAAAAGAAAACAAAGGAATTACAGTCTAAACGTGCGTGCTATTCTACTAACTATTTCACAGATGAAGTAAAATCACTCTACTACAACTACTACTACTACTACTACAACTACTACTACTACTACTACAACTACTACTACTACTACTACTACTACAACTACAACTACTACAACAACTACTACAACTACTACTACTACAACAAATACTACAACTACTACTACTACTGCTGCTACTGCTGCTACTGCTACTACTACTACTACTACTACTACTACTACTACTACTACTACTACTACTACTACTACTACTACTACACTGCTATACCATATAGGTAAAAAATTGACATCCATTTGTTTATATATTGGCCATGTTAACCCTTCAACTTCCAAGAGTGCCAAATATCAAAATTTAAGAGAAATACCAAATTTCATTTCGTAAAATGTTGAAAAACAAATGGTACCACGCAAAAGTACTGCCGACGAGGTTTCATTTGAATGGCCACACCACAGGGTTTCATCAACAAACTCAAAAGTTAGAACAAATGGTACCATGCAAAAGTACTGCTAAAGAGGTTTCATTTGAATGGTCATGCACACCATAGGATTTCGTCCACAGACTGAAAAGTTAGAACTACACTACATGTCTCCATTATTGACTCTGGGAGTGAAAGGGTAATGCCGGTTATTAGGCTAGGGCTCGCCAGATCGAAATTGGATTAGACCATGGATTTGATAAACACCGTCCATACCCATTCTTTCCTAGATGAGTCAACATAAAAAATTTATGGATCTAACTTTGAGCTTGTGGATAAAATCTAGTTACATTTAGTCATTCAGCAGTAAAACATGTTACGCAGTTTAAATCGAAGTAGCTGATAAAATTTAGCTAACCCTTATTCACTCAGAGGTATCCAACAAATTGTTTACGGAGTCGTGAAATATTTGTTCGGGATCCGGATGTTCATACCTCAGATTTTCGCCCACATTTAGTCATTCAGGTAAAATTTGTTGCGTATTTTAAATAGGTAAAGCTGGGCTAATAGTTATTCACTTCCAATTGTAAATCTTGCTGTCTAATTCTTTCCTGGAGTCAAAGACATGAAATGTGGCACTAATCAGTACTGAAAGTTTATTGAATGATCATACTTTCCCGTGTTATTATTGCTGTTGTTTGGTATCAGTCACGACTGTAGTTATGAGGTAATTGTTCACTCTTGAAAGCTAATCAGAGTAAATTAGTACAGAAAAGAGATCATACCTTGGAACTCAATGCTCTTCAATTCTCGTCTGTTAGGCATAATTCAGTATCCGTCGAAAAAAAAAATGACTCCCTCAAATGATGATCCTGAATAAATTAAAGATTTGCTCTAAGATGTCAAAAGATGGCTCTCTTTGGCTGGAACTGAGCAAATTTGTGAAGCAAGCTAACTTTAACACTTCCAGGGGATGACAAAGTTGTACTAATTAGGTACTTAAGGAAGTTTCACTGATAAAGGATGAACAAAATAGTTCCTTTTAAGGTCGGATTGGTGTTGTTTTTCCTGTCAGTATTGGTTTACGTATTCCTGCTAAGGGTTGATTTCCACTGTCGCGTAATTTTCACGTGCGTAAATAAAAATAAGAGACGATGTATGAACAGCTTGCGTAAAAGTTTACGCGAGCTGTGCATACATCGTCTCTTATTTTTACTTACGCACGTAAAAATTACGCGACAGTGGAAATCAACCCTTAAAGTGGATTTCCACTGTCGCGTAATTTTTACGTGCGTAAATAAAAATAAGAGACGATGTATGAGCAGCTTGCGTAAAAGTTTACGCGAGCTGTTCATACATCGTCTCTTATTTTTATTTACGCACGTAAAAATTACGCGACAGTGGAAATCAACCCTTACGTCAGCACTTTCATTTTACCAGATGTCTGCGCGCAGGCTAGTTTACTAAAGACCCGTTTACACAGGCGATTTTTTGTGCAATTTTTGTCGCACTTGTCGATGCAAATTTTGTTGCACGCAAGTTGCATCTTCAAATCGCATGTGTAAACGGGCGGCGATTTCAGTGCGATTTGGGCGCGATTTGTCGCGGGATGTCGCAGAGGTTTCGAACATGTTCGAAACCTGATGCAACTTGGAGGCGATTTTTGGGAAATCGCAGCAAATATCGCACCCGAGTCGCACTGAAATCGCCGCCCGTTTACACATGCGACAAAAATTGCATTGGAGAGCGCGTCAAAAATCGCATCAAAAATCGCATGTGTAAACGGGCCTTTATAAGGCGGTGAACAAGTGACCAGTGTGCAAAGAAATAGGAACTGTCTGCAATCACTATGAACAAGTAAAATACCGAATTTTATAATATAAAATACAGAAAAATAAGCAGTACCACAAGAAAGTACTCAAGAAACAGCTTTCATTTCAGTGTTTGTCACACTTTTGAGAGTTACAACCCCATGGCACAACTAACTCGGGGTTTATCCCGGAATTTAAGAACGAAAACGTGATTTGAAAGCACAGTAGAAATGCTTGCTTAGCAGCTTTAAGGATTTTCTAGAACATGTTTAGAAAAGATTCACTCAAGCGAAAGATACACAGTACGGCATCGTTCAATATTAAATGCTGCTCAACCAATGTTGAACAATGTTGAAACCTGTTGAATGAGTAAAAAACGCACTCAACATTTGCTGTCATCGATCAACAAGTTGCAATTTGTTAAACGGAATAGATCCTATTTATTTTCTTGTCGAACGGAATAGACCCAGTCTCTATTTTCGTTCAACAACATACAAGCCTATTTCAACATAGCATGATGTACGATGTATATGATATATGATGCATATGATACACAGCATTAAACTGAGAGATCACAACATGCATCTGTTGATCAACAAATGTCGAACCGTGTACCTCAGACTTAATGAAGTGATGAGAAGCATAATAGAAATGCCTTCTCGGCAGATTTTGTCTATCCACACCCTTTATACTTTGGCGTAGCTTTATCTCCAAACAGTCAAAGGTTATCATAGACAAAATTTTTTGTGAGACGGGAAAAGGAAAGATTTTCCGCATAGCCCAAGACACATTTTAGCGAAACTAAAACCACCTGAAAGTGGTTTAAAGGCAATTTTTTTAGAAGGCAATAAGTGCGCAAATTGATCTGTTGAAAAAGTCAAAGGAAATTCGTCCCGGTTAGAAAGTTTATAGTGAGTTCAAAGGCCTGAAACAGATGTCTAAAACGCGCTGCCTGTTTTTGTTGATTAAGCACAAAGTAAAAAAACGAACCGAACATAAAATGAAAATGAAAGTGGACCACCCAAGAAATAGAGTCCGAAAGTGTGACGTCACAAAAACTGAACATGCCTTTAGGTAAGGTAAGGTAAAGTCGCACTCGGGCCACGATGGCTCACACGGCCGGAGCTTAACCCAGTTTCCGTAGCATGAAGCAACTAGGAATATTGCTACTCCCCCCTGTATGGGATGCTAGTCCATCGCAGGGTTACCCCCAGCATTTTGTCGCCGGTACCCATTTATACACCTGGGTGGAGAGAGACAGTGTGGAGTAAAGTTTCTTGTCTAAGGAAACAACACGACGGCATAGACCAAGCTCGAACCACCGACCTTCAGGTTGAAAGTCCGACGCGCTAACCACTAGACCACCGTGCCGCCCCAAAAATGCCTTTAAGCGCAATTAAATCATTAAAAGAAAGATAAACATTGCTTTCTAAAGCCTTTGTGAACTTAACGTTTTCGATCTGTCAGCATTGGAAATTTATCAGCAGCAATTCAAAGTAAACATTGTCAGTAAACTTGTGCGCGTTAATTAAAAATAATATCATAAAATAAAAGCAAAAGAAAAAGAAAATAAACAACTAACTTCCCGTACGTCGACCAACCGGCACAACTAGCTTCCAACAAAATGATTTTCAGACTAGTTTTATTTATAGTCGCTGGAGTTTTACAACTTCCAATTGACGCGAGATCAGGTGAGGTGTTTCATTCAGCTGTCGGTTATATTCCAGCATCGATATTACAGGAATTTATTGGCGAATTTCTTAGTCGTTAGCTCTTGTGTTGTGGCATGGGTATTGCTTAACCCTTCCACTGCCAGAGTCAATTATGGAGACATGTAGTGAAATTCTAACTTTTGAGTCTGTTGATGAAATCCTATGGTGTGACCATTCAAATGAAACCTCTTCAGCAGTACTTTTGCATGGTACCATTTGTTTTACAATATTTTATAAAATGAAATTTGGGAATTTTCTTGAATTTTGATGTTTGGCACTCTTGGGAGTTAAAGGGTAAATGTCTTTTGAATCGTTTGTGTTGCGTCATTTGGTGATTGCAACATCCACAACGCCAAGAAACTACAGATATAAATCATCTAGCATCTATCTACAATCATTCACAATATCTTGGAACACTGTTTGTTTCAAAGTCTGTGCAATAGGGGAATCTTCGTTGACGTCATTTTTTACATGAAATTTAATTTATTTGCACACGAATTCACATAAAGAAGGCACCGTACATGCTTAATGTATGCATTATTTAGCTCTTTTTATGTAATTTTTAAGGAAATAAAAGCTGTCAAAAACTTCAAACTTGCTTGGCGGCAAAAGCGCCAATGAGCCTTAGATCCTTTGCGTTACTATTTCTACTTTTTAAAACAGCATTGTACTAAGAGTATCTCGTATATCGGGCTCAAATTTCAAGAGAACGTTAAATATTCAGCGTTGGTTCTTTCTGTTGCTAGATTAGAGAATGAGGCGCATATGCAAAAAAATGAGTCAATAATTGTAAACGACTGGGGATTCGCCTATAAACCCCGCATTAGAAACAATGTAACTTGTCTTGGGAATCGAGAGTAATCGCAGACCTTCCAAAAGTGCACAACCGCCAATTTTATTCCAGTCTCAATAACGGCCGCTTGTACAACATTATCGGGAAGGTACTGCTAAGTATAAGCAAAGTCAACTGCTGATTAGTAACTTCTCAAGAGAAAATACCGTGACTTGTTTGTCAATATCTGACTTTTAACGGATGCGCGGTTCAACATCGTTCAAATCTCATGTTGTTGCGACTTGTCGTACAAGTAGAAAACGTGTCTTTATTTTCGTTCCACAACGTTCAAGATGTTGAATCGCCTATTTCAACTTTCAATTTGTGTTGATACACTGTTCAACATTTGTTGATGAACAGCAGTAAAAATATATGTTGACCAACATGTGATTTACGTTCACTATCAATATCATTATGTATGCTATCACTTATCGAATAACAGTAGACTGACATGTCTTTATTTTCGTTCAACAACGTCGTTCAACATGTTGAATGGCCTATTTCAACATTAAATATGTATTGATACACTGTTCAACATTTGATGAACGGCGGTCGAAATATTTCTTGATCAAAAAACCTGAATTGCGTATCATGCACGAGACCGAACATGTCTGTATTTTCGTTCCACGACTTTCAACACGTTGCATGGCCTATTTCAACTTTCAATTTGTTCACTGTTCAACATTTGTTGATGAACAGCAGCGTCTTTAAACCAAAACTACAGTTATAATTACTCTGACTTATCACAACAGTGTCGTAAACAATCCAATGAACCAATCAGAGCTCGAAGCAAATACATGTAGCCGGCACCAAGCGCGCGAAAACGCGAGCAGGCAAGTGACGATTGGTTTTGGTTTTACCTCTGATTGGTTAATAAAGTGGCGCGAGATTATTTAGCCAATCACAAAGCGTAGAAATGCAGAACGAAAGCAATCACAGAATTACTTTCGATACTCAATTGAAAACCGCTCTAGAAAAATACAAAATAACATATTGGAATGAATGACCTTAATGATATTCACAGAAGTATTCTTTCGCAAACATGACATTTCAACAGATATTTCTTTCATTTACTTTACTATCTCTGATATACATAAATGTCTAAAATCTGTCATCTGTTATATTGTTTGTTTCACAGTATTTTAAACCATGAAATTTGGGATTTTTAATTCAGTAATTTCAGGTAGTATCGTTATATAAAGAAAAATTCCGACATGTTTTAGCCTAACAAGTTTACGTGTGTTTTGATAAGAGGATGTGATAATATACTGTATTGGTGATGCCGCTAGAACAATAAATAGATACAAAAATAAAGGCCCGTAAGCCTGCGTACCCCCCCCCCCCGGGGGGTACTCCCTATAATGGGCTATACGGGGATGCTCCGCCCGAAAAGGGGTACCTTTTTGAGGCTGGAGGTATATGAAAGGGTCGTGATTTCACGACTTGAAGTATATGAAAGGGTAGGGATTTCACGAAAAATAGGGAAGGGTACCGAAAACACGCCGTTGAGGCGTAAAAAAGGTAGGGAAAACTGCCATTTAAGTCTTATAAAAAGGGCCTTTCAAAATATATCACAGACGCACGTAAAAGCTATATGAAAGGGGTACCATTTTCATTGAAAGGTATATGAAAGGGGTACCATTTTCAATGAAAGGTATATGAAAAAGGGTACCTTTTCTGTCAAAAACGGTATATGAAAGGGTAAGGGTTTGAACCCGGGGCGGGGCATCCCTGTACAAAACTTTGTTGAGTACCCCCCCCCCCCTGCCGCGCTGCGTACAAATAGTTGTCTGGAACACTTAGCTCAGTTTATATTTAGACTTCCTGGCTCATATCGCTGCTTCCGCTCTGCCAATACGGCTTACGTCCCGTGCCACCTTATACCAAGCCAATGACGTTAGCAAAATGACTAACACCACGGTAGAATCCTCAAATAAACAAAAGTTTGTTCAAAATACGCGCATCAATACATATAAGGTTTTTAAAAGACTTAAAAGGCCACGAAACAAACAATAGTGAAACTAGCGAAACGCTTCTGAGAACTTATAAGAAATCAATGAAATACGCTAATCACTTCATCGTACTCTCGAGAACTCGTGTCTCAAATTAGCAACAGTTTGTTCAATACGCGCATTAATACATATAGGGTTCTTAAAAGACTTGAAACGCTGCGAAACAAACAATATAAAACTAATGAAACACTAAGAACTTATAATTAAGAAGCTGATACAATACAGACGGTTCGAAATCTATTTTTAATTGTCTGTAACTGTATTCTATTGTAGGGGTCATCCACTAGATTAGCGTTTGCTATTTGGATGATCCCAACTCACTCTCTATTTTTTGTTACATTTTTCTTTTATTCCTTTGCTGTACTTGTGTTTAGTTGCCTATGTAAATTTTACCCATATGTCATGTAAAATTGAGCTGAGTTGAATAAATCATCTTGTCTTGTCTTGTCTTGTCTCGAGTTATGGACACTACTGTATGTCTATGGCTTTATCTGTTCTGGAACATTTTGTATCAACGGCGTTTTTTTGTCATAACTTACGCATTTTGTAATAAGATTTGCAGCAATATGAATTGCGGCAATATAATAAGGGCTGCGGCAATTTGAAATAACTGATAGTCTACGCGATTTGTAATACTGACAATAATACAATAACCATTTTAACGTAAATGTATTTTAATAGTAGAAATAATAGCTGATTACAGATAACGTGATGCGAATACAAAATCTGTGAAAATATTATATAATACTTAAGGGATACAACGAAATTAGAACATGTTTCGGATACTTCAGTATCTATCGTCAGTTCAAGGATGTTTACAAATTTGCAACTGTTTATAAAGTTAATAACAAAGAAATGCTAATTATAGATAGTAGGAATAATAGCTGATTACAAATAACTTGATGCGGATTCACATCTGTGAAAATATATAAGGGATACAACGAAATTAGAACGGATGCGCGGTTCAACATCGTTCAATTCTCATGTTGCGATTTGTCGAACAAGTAGAAAACGTGTCTTTATTTTCGTTCCACAACGTTCAACATGTTGAATCGCCTATTTCAACTTTCAATTTGTGTTGATACAATGTTCAACATTTGTTGATGAACAGCAGTAAAAATATATGTTGACCAACATGTGATTTCCGTTCACTGTCGATATCATTATGTATGCTATCACTTATCGAATAACAGTAGACTGGCATGTCTATTTTCGTTCAACAACATCGTTCAACATGTTGAATGGCCTATTTTAACATTAAATATGTCTTGATACACTGTTCAACATTTGCTGAACGGCAGTCGAAATATTTCTTGATCAAAAAACCTGAACTGTGTATCATGCCCGAGACCGAAGTCTAACTTTATGTTATAATATGAATCCATCTTTGAGTCTAAGGATCTCATCCACAGGCTCCGAAGACTGCGCTGTTTAACCTTTCAAATAAAACATTGATAAAAGCTGTTAAAATGTACTTACTACACCTAATTGAAGGAACGTTGTCCCGCATACAGTGGTTTTCATTTGAGCATCGTTAAACCAAAATCACAGTTGTAATTAATCTGACCAATCACAACAGTCGTAAACAATTCAATGAACCAATAAGAGCTCGAAGCAAATACATGTAGCCGGCGCCAAGCGCGGGAAAACGCGAGCAGGCAAGTCACGATTGATTTTGGTCTTACTTCTGATTGGTTAATAAAGTGGCGCGAGATATTTAGCCAATCACAAAGCGTAGAAATGCAGAACGAAAGCAATCACGGAATTACTTTCCACACTCAAATAACATATAGGAATTAATTATTTTAATGATATTCACAGAAGTATTGTTTTGCAAACATGACATTTCAACAGATATTTCTTCCATTTTCTTTATTATCTCTGATATACATAAATGTCTGAAATCTGTCATCTGTTGTATTGTTTGTTTCACAATATTTTAAACAATGAACGTTGGGATTTGTAATTCAGTAATTTCGGGTAGTATCGTTATTTAAAGAAAAATTCCGACAAGTTTTAGTCAAACAAGTTTACGTGTGTTTTGATAAGAGGATGTGATAATATATTGTTGATGCCGGTAGAACAATAAATAGACGCAAAAATAAAGGCCCGTATAAAGCTTGCGTACAAATCGTTGTCCGGAACTCATTTTATATTTAGACTTCCTGGCGCATATCACTGCTTCCGCTCTGCTAAGACTTCTTACGTCCCGTGCCACCTTGTACCAAACTAACACCATACGTAGAATCCTCAAATGAGCAAAAGTCTTTTCAAAATACGCGCATTAATACATATATGGTTCTTAAAAGACTTAAAAGGCTTAAAAGGCTACGAAACAAACAATATAAAACGTACGAAATGCTAAGAACTTATTAGAAACCAATGAAATACGCTAAGGACGTCAAACTGACACTACACCACCTACAAGTTTGATGTTCAATACGCGCATTAATACATATATGGTTCTTAAAATACTTTTAAAAAAGACTACGAAACAAACAATATGAAACTAAAGAAATATTAAGAACTTATAAGAAGCTAACAAAATACAGACGCCGGCTCGAGTTATGGACACTATTGTATATCTATAGCTATATCTGTTCTGGAACATTTTGTATCAACGGCGTTTTTACTCATGCGCGCAGCGGCATGAGTCTAGGTTTCGGTCGAGTTTCTATCGCCTTTTTTTTTTAAAGTTTCTCGTATCCCGCGGGACGACTTTAACTGGTCTGATTGGTGACACGCGACCTCGTGATTTCGGCGTGCCCGTGTCAAGCCACTAGCGTTTCAGGCATTTGGACTTTACCGGAATAGAAATTACATTTTTCGATGGGAATTTATGTTGATATCAATTTGTGATTGACTTTTTCTTCGTGTTCTCGCTAGTTTTGGAGAAATGCTTATAAAACGTGTTAAAATTCAGTCGTAAACAGCGTAAATTCAGTCGTAAAAATGATATCTGATATTATGTAAATAAAACAAGACTTACATGTCACGCAAAATTCGTTGAGATTGAAGGGGTGTGTGACCCAGTTAAAATAAACCGTAAAACTTTATTATGCAAGCGCATGAGTATAGGCTACCAGTGTAGCCTCTTGTTTGTCATAACTTACGCATTTTGTAATAAGAGTTATAGCAATATGAATTGCGGCAATATAATAAGGGTTGCGGCAATTTGAAATAACTGATAGTCTACGCGTTTTGTAATACAATGATACCATAACCATTTTGATGTGAGCTGTATACACCTAATTCAATAAAGGTTGCTTTGGCAGTTGGTCATTGGTAATTGGGAATTGGCATTTGGCATACGGAACACAATGCAATGCTTCGCTTGAGTGACCGCCAAACAATAGCTTCCCAATGCCCAATTACCAATGACCAAAGCAACCTTTGTTGAACAAGAGGCTCCTAGCAGCCTATACTCATGCGCATGCGTAAGTAGGCTGTACCACAATGAAGGGAATGATTCTTCTAAGACTTATATATACCAAACATGAACATTGCTAATGTAAGTAGGGTTGTAGGAGACGCTGTCGTGACACTTGAGTAACGCTCTTTTACCGGAAGTGAGAGTAGCCGGAAGTCACTAAACAGGAAGTGTAGTGGAAAAGCTATGAACCGGAAGTGTACAATTTAAAATATGCGTGCATAAATTTGCATGCAAAATCGTGACACAAAAAATAAAAATAATAATAATAATAATAATAAAAATAACAAGAAAAACGGAGCCGAAACCTTACCTCATGCCGCTACGCGCATGAGTAATTAGGTTTATAATTACAATTTCCCGGCGTATCCAATCGAACGTTCGGTAATCGAACCCAATCGAACACTAATCGTTCGATTGGGTTCGGTAATCGAACGAAATCGAACTCACAATAAAATTTCGTCAATCGAACAAAATCGAACGTTCGATTACCGAACAGTGAAAAATCGAACCCAATCGAACGTTCGATTACCGAACAACCAACCATCGAACTCAATCGAACGTTCGATTATCGAACAACCAACCATCGAACTCAGTCGAACGTTCGATTACCGAACAGTGAAAAATCGAACCCAATCGAACGTTCGATTACCGAACAACCAACCATCGAACTCAATCGAACGTTCGATTATCGAACAACCAACCATCGAACTCAATCGAACGTTCGATTACCGAACTCCTGTCTGTTTATACTGCGGACATATTGTACGGTGCACCGTCCCCCTAATCCTTTTTTTGGCGATTCGCCATACCCCGGGATAGGACGATTGTCTGCACAATAGCCACGAACACACTAGTCAGCTACGTGGTTGGGGGAAAATTTGCAAAAGGTCGAATCACTGCTAGCTTTGGACAACCCAAAAAGAAATGTCTAGAGCGTCAAGAACCCGAAGCGATTTCCAGAAGACCCGGAAGGAGACTCTATACATTGAAATTACATGTACTGTAAAAAAATGCTTTACTTGTTCACTTGCTATTTTTGTCATCCATGTTAATAGTAAGCACTTCCTCCAATGTAATTGTTGTCATGCTGGAAATTGCTCTTCTCCTGTCAACGTCGCTTTTAGCCGCCCTCGAGGACTTGGACAGACTGATGGCGGCAGCGTTTTGGCTACTAACAATGATTCTTCACATATTGAACACCACTGCCTGTGTTGCAGTGAATGAAATAGTGCAACTTCTGTTTGAGTGTAACGGTGACAAACAGGGCAGAAACCATATCCTTCCTTCTAATATAGAAATGTAAACGAAAGTGCATTTCATTATTTTACCGTCGTTTTGTTCTCTGCTACAAAATATATATTACTAAACATTGACATTCAGTTCGATATTTGGACGTTTTTCTATTTATTCCATTCAATAAAAGTTGATTATGATTAGTCCTGCGTGATTTACTTATCAAGACATGGATTCCGAACAAAATCGAATCCGATTGAGTTTGATTGTGTTCGATTGTGTTCGATTGGTTCGAAAATCGAACTCACAGCAAAATAGATGTTCGATTTTGTTCGATTACCGAACCCAATCGAACGATTGGTGTTCGATTGGGTTCGATTGATTTTTGGTTCGATTTTGTTCGATTGGATACGCCGGGCAATTTGCGTCAGTAAAACAAATTGTTTAGTCTTATGATATTAAAATGCCAAAGAATTTGTAGTCTGAAGTATCGGACGCTTTCTCGACTTACCACAGGCAGCCAAAGCTCACATCACGAGAAAGCTTACCCAAAGCCTTTGACACTTGAAACAAAAAGTTCGGCGGCATTTTGGAATATCATCAGACTAAGCAATTTGTAATACTTGACCTTGCTTTCTTTATACAGTAAGATGACTTCAGATAACAACGATTGAGGGAACTGAATCGGTTGGAGGTATAGGACGTATAAGGAGATATCGGCCGAAACAAGTCAAGTACTACTGAATTTTAGAATCACGCAGTGGCTCTGCATCCGAGACTTAGAACGTTACTGCATTAAAATCAAATAAAATGAAATCAAAGGATATATTAAAGAAGTTTGGACGCCAAATCTTCAAGTGAAATTTAATGATGTGATAGATTTCTTAGATCGATGCTCAGTTTCACATCGTGGTATATATGGTGAACGCGTTGGATCAAACGTAGCTGATAATTTGATTCGCTTTTCTCCCTTGGAAGTAGATCGCTGTGAAGCGAGGGTTGTGTTTAAGAATTTAATTGTTCCAATTTGTTTAATTTGTCTGCTGAGACAGAATTGTCCAGGAGCTGAATTCATGGTGATGGTTTTCAAGTTCAAATGGAGTAAGAAAATTAACCGTCGTGTGTTCACGTTGTCCACAAAACCTATAATTTGATTATTTGACATTGATGATTTGCAGGGAAGGGCAAAAAAAAATTACAAAATGTAAAACGCACTTGCAGATGATTTGCAGGGAACCGCAAAAAATTTACGAAAATGTAAAACGCACTTGTAGAGGCATTGTTTTCGCTTCTTCTTTATAGTTGAACTAAGCCGTTTCTTTCTCAGACTTTGCTGGTATGAGCCCGGCATTGGAAGTCCTGAAAGTTTAGCGCTCTTGACAAGTTCAATTTCTAAACCAATTACGGAGATGTTACGAACTTAGGCTCTTGTTTCTGCCTAGAAAAAAGATTTGCACCAGAACCAGATGAAGATGATTTTTTCCGCGCTCTCATGGTTAGCTATGGTTGTCGAAACGTTAGTCAATGTCATTCAACAACAACAGTTATTTTCAGATACACTAACCCGGACGATCACACTCAACAGATCGGCTCAAACCATTTACAATTTTTACAAAGAACTAACTATATAGTGGACAAGTGCTGAATGACTCCCATCAATCGATCGCCGTTTTGGCGGCATACCTGCAGGAGCACCCAACCCATGATCCTTTGGATAGAAAGCTGTTCTGGTGGCCTCAGTCATCCTATCAATTCCTAAAAAAAATAGATTAAAAACAAGAGCTTTCTTAAGTAAAACATCGCCTCAAACATTCGTATCATCGCAAAATTTAACGCCCGTTTGTTTTCTGACAGATAAAAATTATCGCTTTGAGGTACGAATAAGGTCAGCTCGGTGGAATTTCAACCTGTATTACTAGTAGTCCTAGTCGGTACTAACCTGATGTACGAGATGGATGGTCCAAAGTATTCAGCGACAACGTGGATGAACCACTCGGGTACGACATGTGGTTATCTGAGTGACTACTGCTTTGTAGATGTGTTAAAACCACCTGAAATTTATGCCGCATAAAACAATCGCAAAGTGAAGGCGCTCCTTAAAATTGTGGTTTTGATATTGGCACGTTCTATTTTTGACCAAAAAAAAAAAGTGACATTTATCAGTATAGCGCATTTTCTATGTGATACTTAAATGCACTTTACAATACTGTTCGGGGGACTTTGCCAGACTGCTAATGCAGTGACACAGGTGCCCCCATGACTTAAACAAAGCAGACCACAGACACCGGGGACTACGTCCCCTACTCTTTGTTAAAAGCCAGAACTTCTATTGTCTCTTGTGGACTGGAAACTGAAATCAATTGCAAACTGCTCCCTAATTTTAATTTCTCGAATTTTCCTTTAAATTCATAGCGTGGTTCATCTCAGAAAACTTGTCAAAAAACCGCCTATTAAGAATTTACGACCGACTTCACGCCCACCGATTTGCATCATGCGAAAGATCGTGTAGCTTCAGTCGGTTAGAGCGTATACACTCTGTCTAATATCGCGCAATTTAGGGGTTCAAATCACCTTAGAAACTCGAAATATTTATTTTCTTATCACTAAAATCGCTTACTCAGAATTTACAAACAGATTTATTTTACGCCCACTGCTTAAATCGTCAAGCATTATATAGCTTAGCTCATGATGTGGCATAGATGGTCATGCTTGTCTACAACAGAAGCACTTCAAATTGAGATAGATATAATGTCGATCATGTGACGACCATGGGGTCGACAAAGAAAAAAACTCTGATTCTCCGACGGGAACCGAACCTATAACCTTCCGTAAACCGGTCGAATGCTCTAATCACTAAGCTACGCCAGAGACTCGTGGCGAACTAGGCTATATACTAGGTTCACACACCAGTCGGATGCTCTAACCACTGAGCTACGCCAGAGACTCGTGGCGAACTAGGCTATATACTAGGTTCACACACCAGTCGGATGCTCTAACCACTGAGCTACGCCAGAGACTCGTGGCGAACTAGGCTATATACTGGGATGCTCTAACCACTAAGCTACTAACCACTGAGCTACGCCAGAGACTCGTGGCGAGCTAGGCCATACTAGGCTCACACACTGGTTGGATGCTCTAACAACTGAGCTATGAGAGACTCGTGGCAAGCCAAGGCATATTATACTAGGTTCACACACCGGTCGGATGCTCTAACCACTGAGCTACGAGAGACTAGTGGTGAGCTAGGCCATATACTAGGTTCATGTATGACATGCGTCCTGCGTACTGCTAGGATCAGCAATGTCGAAAACGTCATCGTCTGTGGTGATAATGCGCCAGGTCATCCTACGCTTGTGACAAATGAATATTACATGTGTCTTATTTCATTACCGAGCTTAAAATTTACCATCTTTCTTTAAATTTATTTATCGCCCTTCAAATTACTTCAATAAATAAATTGCGTTCATATAAAAAAAACTTCGAATATCATTTTTTTGCGATGTTCAGAAATACATGTGAGGAAAATGAAAAAAGTGAAAGATTTACAAGTCTTGTCATATCGAAAAAGATAGTTTTTGCCCCATAAACTAGACTAAATTTAATTATTATAAAACCTTTATCAAGTTAATAAACTTGCAAAGACAAAAATACTTCCCCAACGCGAACATCACGTTAGTTCAATAACATCTACATCTATATCTCAGGTAAACCGTAAGAGAGGTAAAATCATGCTAAGTATTTGATATTGTACAAGGTGATTCTAAAGATAAGCATGAGTCTCGAAATATATGTGGTACTCATTTATTATGTTGTACAAGGGAGTTGTAACTTTTGAGACTCTTGGGAAACTACTGAGCAGTACTTGCCTGTGTACAAGGTAGTTCTAACTTTTCGAGTTTGTGGAGTATGTCGTTAACCTTTGGACGTACAGGTTAAGGTTTTTCTCCGATATTTTCAAGACCATTTAAGATTAGCACATGCCGTTTTCAGTAGCTGTTCATTTATCCTTGAGACACATTTTGGTAAAGTTTGGCGACGACCGGTTTTTATGGTAACGAGATATGACGTCATAAGTAACATGTGGTCAACCCATTTTTGAAGAAAAAAGCGTGTTTTTCACCTTTTTTCAGCGAAAAACATATAAAATGCTACCAAAAGCATCAAAATGTTTGATTGTATGTTATTTTGCTACTCTAGCAGACAATATTTGCAATTTCCGCATTTTTCTGATAAATTTGAATTTTTAGTAAAATCCAAGACGGCGGCCACCTTGGTGGCCATTTTGGATGACGTCACGGACCCCAGCAGCGCCCCAACCCATAACATTTACCTTCCCTTTAAGAGCCCATCGTGGGTTATCTATTAGATGTAAAATATTTCCGAAATATGGCAACATTGCAAAAACCCAAAGGGGGTTGCAACAACCAAGCATTAACCGAAAGAACGAACGCTGAACTCAGTTTTGTATAATACACTATATATGTCATATTATTTTTATCTTATGTTTACAAGTATGTTGTCTACATGTCATGTATCAGCCAATCATTTATAACCACGTAATTTTCAAATTTGAGGAGCCGTTACAATATTTTCTTTCAGTATAGCCCTGGCCCTGAGGAAGACAAGTACAATTAGTCGAAATATTGGCCATTAATAAATCTGCCTTTTGCCGTAGTGCCAGCCTTGCATTCAGTTTTGATTTCACCCCCCCCCCCCCCCCCCCTTGTACCACGGTTGGGGTATACGTTTGCGTGTACGTCCGAGGGTTATATATATTAATAAGTTTGACCATTCAAATGAAAGCTATTGAGTAGTCCTTTCTGTGATACTGTTTATTATGCTGTAAAAGGCAGTTCGAACTTTTGAGTCTGTGGATGAAATCCTAACGTGTGACCATTCAAATGAAAGCTATAGTGAGCAGTTCTGTTCTGTGGTATAATCAGTATGCTGTGTAAGGTAGTTGTAACTTTAAAAGTTGAGAATATAATCCCGCAGTTTTACCATTCAGTTAAAAGCTATCGAAAAGTACTTCCTGTTGTGATGTTAATTAGGCTGTCAGCGAATTCCTTCACAGATAAAAAAAATTAATACTACAATGTATATAACTATATAGACAGGAAAACTAGGACCGTTTAATTTGCCAACAGTTAGAGCTTCCAGTGTAAATCCTATCATTGTCTATGATATGTTACTTTATGACCATTAATTCCTAGATGATAAAATATGAAAAATTTATGGCACAACTTTAAACCTGTGGATGAAATCTAGCTAAATCTTAGCACACACATTTGATCATTCAGGTAAAATATGCTGCGCAATTTAAATAGAAGTAGAGAATCTTGGCTAATAGTTATTATTTACTCGGGGGCATCCAAAGGATTGTTTCGTCAAATATCTGTTCTGGAATGCTCAGTACCAACCTCAGATTTTTCGGATTATAATTATATGTTCTCAACCGGTAGAATTTAGTGTAAACCGATATTTTCGATATTTTTTTTTCTAGAGATCATACCCGAGTTTCGTTTTTCCGGAGTAAGGGATGTTGTTCCTAAATACTTTCGGTCTGTTGAATTTTCCGGCAGCTAACGCATCCGAAGAGATCGAAATTTTATAGTTGATACAAACATCCTTCTGAAACGGCAATAAATCACCAAGCCTTGGAATTGGAAATCTTGCTGTCTATGAGTATCTTTCCAAGAGCCTTAAGACAGGAAATGTGGTTCTAATACTTTTGAGTCTGTAGCCATTCAAATAAGAACACCTATTGAGCAATACTCTCCAGTGCTATAATCGGTGTTGTTTAATATTCCCACAACTGGAGTTCTGAGGCAGTTTTTCACTCTTGAAGGCTAAACAAAGTACATTAGTAAAGGATATAGACAGCTGTAGAGATCATACCTTGGAGCTCACTGCTCTTCGATGCGTTAGGCATGATCCAGTATCCGTCGAAAACTCCCCTCAAATGACGATCCTAGAAAACGATTTGCCGTTAGATGTCAAAAAATGACTTTCTTTGGCTGCAACTGAGCAAATACAATTGAAGCAAGTAAAGTTAACGTTAACACTTCCAGGGGATGGCAAAGTTGTTCCGGATCCGGCACTTAAGAGGAAGTTTTTATAACGAAGGATGAACAAAAACATAAGTTCCTTAGTTTTGTGTTACCATGGATACTTCTCGCGTATTCCATGCTTATGTCAGCACTTTCGTCTTATCCCAATTGCCCCCTAAAGCGTATTCGTGCTTTCGTCAGAAGTTCCCCCTAAGGCAGTAAACAAAAAAAATGCAGCATTCCATAATGTAAAATACTAAAACGTGAACATCCCACGGGAAAGTACTCAACAAACAGCTTTCATTTATTTGTCACACTTTTATAAGTTACAATCAAATTACACAGCTTGGGTTTGTCACTTGGGGTAGAAAAAAAATCTACGGTAGCTGTAACCGCCCAGTCGTGTGCAAAGGTTATAATGTTTTGCTTGGAAAGGAGAAAAAGAGAAAAATAAAGAAATAAAATTCTGAAAAAGTTAGTAGTTAATCAGTTAAAATTACGTTCACATACTCTACATATTACAGTTCAAGTTCATGCCTGCAAAAGGGAAATCAGCAGCAACTGAAACTAAACTTTCGAATCTAAACTTGTCCTCGTTACTACTAACAGAGGTCATTAAAAATATGCAGAGGAATCCACAACAGGGCCATTTATTCGAGAGAAATAAGCTGCGGCTTATTTATCTCGTATAAATGGCCCTAATATTCAAGATCTAAAAACCAAACGAAAACAAAAACACAAAAAAAAACCCAGCTACCTCGTTCAAAAGCGGATATCCTTTCGATGACCACAACTAACTTCCCACTAAACGGTTATTAGACAAGCCACTGGAGTCATTTACGTATACAGCTTCGGATGGACGTGTTTTGAGCAATCGGTCACGATATTCCAGCATCACGGTTGTTTGACAGTAATTGTTAAATAATAGGCGAATAATATAATAGGCGAATCTTTGCGGACGTCATTGTTTATATTAGTTTTTGTTTTTTTGTTAACTGACGGGAGTACCCCCTACCCTCCCTCCCGGGGGTCGCACATCAGGGTGAACCGCGAAAGCAGAACCGTAGAAGTGCTTAAACTTTACATGTAAATTTTCATTATTTAAACACGATAGTTTCAAGCGTAAGATCAACTCATTGTACCATGAAGAAAAGATTTAGTGCACAATAGCCGATTTTACGCCAGGCTCAAAAGTTAAAAGACGGGCCTAATGTGCAGTATTATCAGGAACAGTACTGCTGAGTAGCTTTCATCATTTAAATGTCACACTGCTTTAGAATTTTATCTCCGGCACACTAAAAGCACGTGCTATGAATAAGTTTTCTTTCTGGGGGCAAGCATGACGTTCTCAAGGTCACAGTGTTATTATTATCATGTATTTTGAAGTCAATATTAGTAAGTTCTATGCTTTTAAACCCTTTCATGTCTCTCAGTAGCATTTCCTGCACAACACTTAACTTTTTATCCTGAGGGAAAACTGTACTGGCAACATCATTTGATTTCAGACATTAACATGTAGCGATATACCTACTTACAAGAACATTGTCATATAAAATAGAAAATAACAAATAGGAATTAATCAGCTTATATATGTAAGAAGAGAAATTGCTAAGAAATTGAAAATCTATTCATTTCGCAAGTTTTTACACCGAACTAAACCCGACAAAAGAGCCTTGTTTCTACCTATTCGAAAAGTTGCATCGTGGGAGTTTTACGATGTTGAACCCCCCGGGCCGGGGGTGACTCCGATATGAAAATGACGGGGGTGCTCGTCGTACCTTTTAGGGGTCAAAATTTGTAGATTAGTACAGCTTTGGGTGCTGAAATCTATAATGACCATGGTTAGAATTATCGCGATACCTTTTAGGGTATTGAGCTGAAAAAATATGACAGAAAATGTCTTGTGTTGTATAAAATTGGTACCTCTTAGGAGTAAACATGTATTTGAGCCACGCCCATCAAACGAGATTCTGGTACCTTTTAGG
The DNA here is from genome assembly GCA_022457155.1 of Cladopsammia gracilis. Lineage (NCBI taxonomy): Eukaryota > Metazoa > Cnidaria > Anthozoa > Scleractinia > Dendrophylliidae > Cladopsammia > Cladopsammia gracilis. The sequence goes on along the minus strand of JAJGOT010000166.1, from coordinate 507,802 downwards.
GTGTTTTTCGAAATTTTCCGACGAGCACCCCCGTCATTTTTGTAAGGGAGTCCCCCCCCCCCCAACCGGGGTTGAATCGTAAATCCGTTCAATGTAATTGCAATTATTTTTTTTACGCAATGTTTTAAACAATGAAATCTGATATATAGTTTCTGGTAGTATCGGATAATTCCGACACGTTTTAAATCTAACACGTTTACGTGTGTTTTGATGAGAGGATGTGATAATATATTGTTGATGATATAGAATAATATAAAGGTTTAAAAATAAAGGCGAGGAAACCTGCTTACAAACTTGGGAGTTGTCCGGAACACATTTTATATTTAGACTTCCTGGCTGAAACCACAATGAACATGTATGGCAAATATGGTGCAAATGTTTGTCATATATATTTAGCTGAGAGACGAATGTGAAATTTGTCCTCAGGACAAATAGGATAATGATGCATTCACTCCCGAGACATGAAATTCAGACAAACATGTTCAAATGCAGACAAATATGTTTGAAATCTAGGCTGGCAGTCTTTTATAAGTGAGGCATATACATGTAGAAACCGAGCAACTTCGTTAATGGGGTCTCTCTTCTTCCCTTCCCTTGAATAAAGCGGTGAAAATTTATAGCGATCTAAGATTTGGACTCTAATGCGGGACTCAAACTAATGCGGGACTCAACCTGATGCAGGACTCAACCTAACGCGGGACTCAACCTGAACGCAATTTTCCCGCACTTAACATGGCTTTAATGGAAATATCTCGTTCACGTTTCAAGCAATCCAAAAACTCTATGCTCATCTCAATGCTCGTCTCATCTCTCTTTTGTAAATTTTTGGGTAATTTTTGGGTATGTTTGGGAGGAAATAGTTTTTCTCAAAGGATTTGTAAAATTTTGAGAAATAAGAAATATTGAAGATTTAATGTAGTGTTAGAATTAGAATTTGTAGTTAATAATTAACAGATGGACACCAAAATAGTCCACTTTCTTTCTTCTATCCCTTCTTTAAACCTCTTAAAATTTCATTCAAATTTAGGTTGAATCCCACCTTAAAGGGACACAGTCTATCGAAATAGCAAAATTTCGCATACCTTATTTTCAGGTTATTTCACCAAATGCCACCAAATATACAACTAAATTGGATAAAATTATTCTAAAGAGCAAAACGGAAGCAGTAGTTTGGAGATACAAAGCAGGACCCCAGGATGGAAGTGAATAACAGTTCATTAAAGGGGCAGTATCACGAGGTTCCACGCGCGGCACTGTTCACTATTCTTGCGCCGGAATTTTGGACATGTCACTGTTAAAAGTGATTTTTTATTTCTTCCGGCTATCAAAACGGATTTTTGATTCAACAAATACCTCCCCATCTCGACGACCTTTTTGAATTTGCGGAATGAAACTTGAAAACGTGGGCCGACGTTCTCAAGTTTCGACCTCGTGATACTGCCCCTTTAAAGAGGCTATGTTGCGAGGATGGCGGGTGAGTACTGGGTACTAACAACTTGATAAACGTCCGGTGGCTTTTTATCAAGTTGGCGGCCATTACTGTCGAATTCGCTGCCCATCCGTTCCATCCCGTCGTATTGCGTGGAAGGACAGATCTCAAGTTTACAAATTAGTTAGAGTATTTACTTGTCTAGATTTTTGTTAAATTATTTCTGTACCTTCGAAAAATTCGATTTCTTCCAGTAGTGGTGGAAGTTGGGGAGGAATTTAAAAGCGAAATCGATCGTGTGTTTGTTTATCTCGCGTGGTTCGACACGAGTGCAAGCGCGATAAAACTTGCCGCGGTTCGGGAGGGAACAATAGAAATTTGACGTGTTTGACGTCAGGTGACGTCACATGACAGGAACTCATTGCGCAGACTCACTTTGCGACATAGCCCCTTTAAATTTGATTTCGTGACAGGCGGTCAAGGAATTTTGACTTCTTTAGCTATTATTTTGTCTGTTTAATTACTCATGCGCGTAGCGGCATGAGGCAAGGTTTCGGCTCCGTTTTTCTTGTTATTATTTTTATTATTATTATTTTTATTTTTTGTGTCACGATTTTGCATGCAAATTTATGCACGCATATTTTAAATTATACACTTCCGGTTCATAGCTTTGCCACTACACTTCCTGTTTAGTGACTTCCGGCTACTCTCACTTCCGGTAAAAGAGCGTTACTCAAGCGTCACGACAGCGTCTCCTACAACCCTACTCACATTAGCAATGTTCATGTTTGGTATACAGCTGTTTGATTAAACGTTGTCACTGATCGGTCTTACCCCTACGCGACCAGACCGAAAGGGAGTATGGGTGAATTAAAATGCATGATTAATTATTCTATATCGCGTTTAAAACGGAGAACAAAACTCATGTTTGTCTTCGCGTGTTACGCAAAGACAACCAGAGTCGCTTCGATAAGGACGTTCCGTATTTTGATAATGTGCAGTTATTGAATGTGAATTGATTTCTCCCCATAATCCTTTTCGGTCTGGTCGCGAAGGGATGAGACCGATCAATGACAACGTTTAATCAAACAGCTGTATACAAGACTAAGAAGAATCATTCCCTTCATTGTGGTACAGCCTTCATTTCCAAAACAATCAATAGTAAACAACGTGGTTTGCAGGAACGATGACTGAATGAAAGGAGTACTCTTCGCCATGTCGGACATCTTATCATGTTTAAAATATATCATGAAACTAACTTACGCATGCGCATGAGTATAGGCTGCTAGGAGCCTCTTGTTAACATTTCTTTGCTTGTATCACTTTTGGCGATTTTTGCTTCGTATTTCAAGATAATAAAGCAAGCTTAAAGCAAGCTCCTGGCCATAATCATGAAAATACGATATACCAGCCGGGACAGTGTCCCGTAAAATTTCGAAGTGAAGTTGATATGTTTACCACAAATTGCAGAGTGCGGTTAAAGTGTTCTGTGATCAAATTTTTGATTTTTTTACATTTTCGTGTACTATTAGACTTTCTTACTCATCTTGCCAAATTTCAATTCATTACCAACATCAGAAGTCATTTTATTTTAACATTTATTTCCCGAGAATTTACGGTCGCCATTAATCAACCTTGTTCCAAGGCATGGTTGCGATTGGAAGAAAGTGACGTCAAAGACTCAAACATACCTCACGGGTTGAAATTATAATAACAGTAAGTATTGAAAATCACGCGAAAAGCAACAAAAAACTTTGGTTCTTCGTGCAGTTTTCTATGCTGATTGTTATTATAATTCTCAAACTTATTAATAATTCATTGAGTGACCAACCAATAAATGACGTCCATTTGGGTCAGGTGGATGAGTCTTGATACCCAATGAAACACCAGATCAAGATCTTAAGGGTTTTGATTTCAGTTCAAAACCGTGTTTGATCTCAAATCAAACACTTGCATATTAATGGCGTTTGCAACAATACATGTTATTCCACTCAATTATGTAATGACATTCGGAACCTTACATTCCTTTCTTGGTCTTCAAATGCAAGCCCTCTCGTGTGCCATCTTTCTATTCCGCGTCCAATGCTCGGTGAAACAGAGTAAACCTTCGAAACAATAATCTGAGTATTATAACTGGAACTTCAACATGACATCGACATTTTAATTTAAAAGCAAAATGGACCATTTTTCTCACCTTCGGTCGCCATTATCAAGAGGATTTAATGCTTCAGCACCTTTCTTCTCTTCTAGAAAGCGTCGGATACCGCATATTATGCCACAAACAGTCTTCGGTGGATATCTTTCTCGCGACTTTTTGGCCACGTCCATGACAAATTTGCTAAGCCAATAATTCACTGACTCAATGCGTCCGTTTCTTCAATACGAGCAGAAAGAAACATAATCTTGTGTAAATCATAGTCCTTAAACATTCCTCTCGAATCTCAGAGAACGGGAACTTGAACCGTCCGAGAAGTTTGCCATTCGTAGAAAATGAATGTTGCCTATTTGTTTCTTATATTTCGTTGACGGGGGAATAGCTTTATCGACTAGATTTTCTTCTTCGACAACCGTTTTAGCCTCCCTAAACCGAGACGCTTCTGCTTCGCACATGGTCTCATACCAAGTGGCGAAACACAACAAGCTCAATAAAATTATGCATGTGACGGCATTTGAAAAGGACAAAGCCAAAAAAAATAACACTGAATAATTCTGTATTGTTTCATTTGAGAAAGCTGCACAAAACAACACGATTAATGAGCGAAAACAATGCCTCTGCACGTGCATTTTACATATTGTTATTCCCTGCAAAACAACATCGTCAAATGATCAAATTATAGGTTTTGTGGAGAACATAAACACACGACGATTTTCCTTTCTCTATTTGAAATTGAAAGTCGTCCCTACGAAGGTCTACAAATTCAACAGGAAGCCAAAAATTACCGCGTAAGCGAAGATGATTGACAGATCGGGAAAGTTAACCTGCACTAAAGTTAATTTCCATTAATTTCCATGGGAACCGCATCAGGAATTTTGTTAAACCAGTTAATTTTAATTAGTTAATTGCAAATAACCGGGTTAACTACGTATACTCTAGTGCGGCCGCAGCCAATAATACACTCGGCGCGTTTTTTATTTCTTTATTCAATCCGTGAGGTATGTTTGAGTCTTTGACGTCACTTTCTCCCATTCGCAACCAAGCCTTGGAACAAGGTCGATTAATGGCTGCTGTAAATTCTCGGAAATAAATGTTAAAATAAAATGACTTCTGATGTTCGTAATGAATTGAAATTTGGCAAGATGAGTAAGAAAGTCTAAAAGTACACACGAAAATGTAAAAAAAAAAAATGAAAATCAAAAATTTGATCACAGGCCGGGGCACTTTAAAGCAAGCTCCTGGCCATAATAATGAAAACAATATACAGCTGTTTCGAGAAAGGTTGTCAAAAAAAAAGCGTAAAAGTGCACGCGACAATCCAGAAAGGTATTGTGGGTAGCCATCCACGTTATATCCTAAAAACTAATTTATCCCAATGGCCCGCCATCTAAGATCGTACCTGTACGGACGAGGCATCGCGGTTTCATGTATTTATTTGACTTATTAAAATTCATTGATCATATCCCATATTATTTTTCGGGAATGTCGCGTGCACTTTTGCGCTTTTTTCCGACAACCTTTCTCGAAACAGCTGTATATCAGCCGGGACACTGTCCCGTGAATTTCGAAGTGAAGTTGGTATTTTTACCACAAATTGCAGAGTCATCATCTGTAAGGATTTTGGACACTTCAATCTTTAATACCAATCCTTTGATAGAGTGATTTTACTTCATCTGTGAAATAGTTAGTAGAATAGTACGCACTTTTAGACTATAATTCCTTTGTTTTCTTTTGTTTAATTTTGACTATCACACACTAATTGTTAGATAGTGTTTCACAGATGAAGTAAAATCACCCTATCCAAAACGAAATAAAAACAACTTGCAACAAACAGTTCAAGGAGTGTTATTCATTCCTGAAGCCGTGTACTTAAACCGCACAATCCCAATTAAAAGCTAATTTATCAAAGGCACTTTTGGGTGCCACTTTTCACTAATTAACTGCGTTTCACAGCTTGGGCTGCAAACCTTTTCTAAATTATATGAATTGAAAGATGAGTATTCTATTCGTTTCCCGCTGAAGTCATCAAAACAAGCATTACTGAGTGATCCGCACAACTTCCAACAAGGAATAAATTAAAACAACTTACAACAAACATTCATTCTCTCAATAATTACCCTCTATTAATACCTTCGAAAATTTATTGAAAAATTTTTTTTGGCGTTAAAATAAAGTTTACAGAATGAACTTTCATTCAAAAAAAATTATCGAAAAATAGTGAAAATTGACGGAGAAATGACGGTATAACTTTTGTGAGCGGAGTTTGTTTATTAAGCGAGATGTTTTTTTAAGCGCCGTTTTCTCAAAGTTAAGTTTTCGCTTGTTGGGGACACTTTAAAGAGCTACAACTCAAAGGAAATTTGTTCGATTTTCCTTAACTTTGGACAGAAGCTAGGCTAACATACAATCAACAAAAACGAGTCGGCGAATTTCTTAATTCCGAAAACTTTTTCGTCAAGAGCCATTTCCGTGCGATCATTCCAATTTTTTTCTCCCCTTTTCGAAAATATTCTGTAACTTTTCACTGCAATTGAATATGGGAAATCGCCGACACGTTTTTTTAGCGCTTCGTGTCCGAAAACCCGAGAACAAATCAAATTAGCAAAATATAATAATCGCTTTGAGTTATAGCGTTTTAAAGCTGATTCGGACGTTCGAATTTAGACGTCGTAAAAAATTCGACAATTCATTTTATTAGCAAATGGTTTCCATATTTAGATAGCCAGCTCTATAAGCTTTAATTTGATATCTGGGTTTAGGTATATTAAGTGTAATCTTAAGACGCTAGAGCTGTTATACTGGAGACACCCCCGAAGGTACACTGTAACCTTAATAGGGAATAATAAATCCTGAGTCCGCAAGTTAAAGCTATTTTATCAAACTGCGTCTTTCAATGAAAAAGTGACAGTTATTTTTTTGTTGGGATTAGTACCACACTCTTCGAGTCATCACTGCGAAGACTTAAGGCTCAAGCTGAACTTAGTTATGGGGTGTTTCAAGTGTAAATTTTTGGGTGATTTTTGGGTATGTTTGGGAGGAAATAGTTTGTCAAAGGAATTGTAAAATTAGTGAAATAAGAAGTATTGAAGATTTACTGGTTTTAAAATTAGAATTTGCAGTTAATAATTAACAGATGGACACCAAAATAGTCCACTATTAACCTGGGGTGCTCTTGCGCGGGTATCAACTGTCGGTTGGTGTTCCAAAAATCATTTTCTTTCTTCTATCACTTCTTTAAACCTTAAAATTTCATTCAAATTTAGTTTGAGTCCTTACTTAAGGTATGGTTAGATGTTTTATCGATTTTTGACCATTTGTGCAGAAATCTTTTTCTTGTCTCATTTTTATCTCATTTATGTTTTCTTTGGATCCTACCGAGACGTACTAAGTGCCGTTTCGTCAGCCCTTACTTCTTATACAGTGTAGTATTTTGTTTATTTTTGGCTGATCATATCTCTTACAGATCCTGCGTATACCAGCAGCATTTTCGTTCACGGTCCGTTGCATTCTCGTATCTTTGGACCTTAGATCTTGGCAGATCCGTTATGCTGCGTTATTTTTTTTTCACATGATTTGGCCATGTTCTCTATTGCAGATAGTTTTGCTGTCGCCGCCTAGTTGTGTACGCAACAGTGGCATGGTTTCTTTTTAAGAGTAATTTAAAATTGTTTTTTTTTTTCAATAGTATTCCATAATTAACAACTCTTTTCTATTGTATAAGTCAATAATTTTACAGATTTTGATTTTTGAATCTAAGATTTCTTAGTGTTATTTTATTTTATTTTCCACTTTCGATTTTTTTATTATTATTTTTTAGTGATCTGTTATTTAGTTACAGGACCCTTTTGATAACAGTTCTTTTTAATTTTTTTTCATTTCATTCTTTATTTGTCATATATACAACATTTTACAGCGCAAGATGGAAACAATAAAGGATTAGAGAAAAACGTGAATGGCGAGGAGACCTGAAAGAAACACGAGGCTTATAATGAGTCAGGTTTCCTCACTTAAAAATAAACTAGTCTAATAGAACTGATAGGTTATCCTTTGTATAAATATTCGCGTTATTATTATTATTATTGTTATTATTATTATTATTGCTCCTTTAAGTCGCGTTGCTTTCAAATACGTTATTTCAATCAATCGTTCTTTATTAGACAAATACATTATTTTCAAAATTGTAGGCTCCCGCAGGTAGCATCAATTATAAAACATAAGCGTCAATTTCCTATCAGAATAAGAGACATCATAACCAGGGATTTCCTTTGTATTTCCGTCTTCAATTTTTTTCGCTCGAGTGGGCGGGAAGAAGAGAGACCCTGGGAACCAGATTGGACTTCGCGTAGTATTAGAACTAAAAGTGCAAGGAAGGCGTAAAAAAACTCGGTTGATTCAAACACGTTTTAAACCCAACACGTTTGCGTCCGATATAATGAGAGGATTTGATATAATGATGTTGAATAAAAAGGTGCTAACATACTAAAGGAAGTCGTCTTGTCGTCCGGAACACATGAAGCACTTCCTGACTTTGTATTCTTCCGCTGATTAGCATTTTGTTTTTCCGCTCCGCTGAAGCGTAACATCACCAACCGCGTGTCACGACTGATAGTCGTTTCGGTGGAAAAGCTGTTTGGGCGGCCTTAGTCGCCTTAAAAGTCACTTCATGTGACGCTAGCTTCGACATTCTGATCCTTTATCATGACAGTTCATCGAAATCTAACTTAGCCTGAAGTTTTTTTAATTAAGTCAGATAAACAGTCGAAAGCGGTTTAAACATTAAAAACAGGTAACTATTTTCACCTAGGTTTAAAGCCATAAAATAATATGGTTTAATATAACGTTCATGAACGTTTTAGTCTCGGGTTAATCACGGTTAGTAATGCCTTGTACAGTGGTCCAACATTCAGTAACGTTAACTAATATATTTAGCAGTACTTTCCTGTGGTGGTGTAAGTTATTATTACTCGGTATTTTATGATTTTACCTGAAAGGAGATCTTGGATTATCTGTCATCATTGAGAAAAAGCACATTAGTTCAACATAAAGGCATACCTTGAAATTCACTATATTATATTATTTCGAACAGACGCAATTCCCTTCACAACTGACATCGGATAACTCTGCGTTTTTCTCTTCGACTTCAAACCGTGTTTAAGTTTCTTTTGCTAAACGCAAATGAATTAAATTTTAGCAAGTTTTGCACTTCCAGAGGATGACAAAGTTAAAGCTAACGGAAGTAGATGCAATATGATTAGTCACGAGTTCCTCAGTTATATTTGCCGGCTTCTCGCTATTCACGCCTTTATGTCAGGATAGGCACGGTGTTGTCTTACTTAGTGTTTTGTTGACAATTTTTTAACACATCTTGCCTGAAAAATGCCACTAACATTAAGTCCGGGGGGGGGGGGGGGGGAGGGTACTCAACAAAGTTTTGTACGGGGATGCTCCGCCCCAAGGTCCAAACCCTTACCCTTTCATCTACCGATTTTGACAGAAAAGGTACTCCTTTCATATACCTTTCAATGAAAATGGTACCCCTTTCATATACCTTTCATTGAAAGTGGTACCGCTTTCATATAGCCTTTACGTGCGTGTGATGTATTTTGAAAGGCGCTTTTTATAATACTTAAATGGCAGATTTCCCTACCCTTTTTTATACTTCAACTTGTGTTTTCCCTACATTTCATATACTTTGTGAAATCCCTACCCTTTCATATACTTCAACCCGTGAAATCCCTACCCTTTCATATACCTCCAGCCTCAAAAAGGTGCCCCTTTCGGGCAGAGCATCCCCTTATAGCCCACTGTAGGGACTACCCCCCCCCCCCCCGGGCATTAAGTACCTTTTGAATTGCTACATATTGACATATTTTTATCGCAGCCTTAAAAGGTTAAAACTACATTAAACTAAGTTTTTCCGCGTAGTATATTTTACTGCTAATATCACGTTCAAAAATGTGAACCTCGCAGTATTTTAACATCAATATTAGGTTGTATATTTATTTTGCTAGTAAACTCTTTAAGAGTTTATCTTGGTCAGTTGAAAAAGGCCACAAATTAATATCGGTCTCACTGCTTTATTTTCATCCAGTTCTTATGGAGTTGTATTTTTAAGTTAAAAACCCTGATACGAACAATGAAAAGGCGGGAAAGACTGTTTATTTATTATTTTTTACCAGGTGTAGTAGTTGCGCCCTTTTCCTTTTCTTGTTTTCCGTAATAAAACCTGGTTATGTCACGGTTGTTTAATTGGAAAGGGGGGAACGAGAAACATAAATATAAATTTAACAAATAGATTCCATTTGCCGTGTGTCTGTTCAGTTGTAGATCACAGATGACGTTAAAATGTCGTAAGAACAAAAAAGTGGCACACGAGCTACAGGCGAGTGTGTCACTGATGTTCTTACTACATTTTGACGTCTTCTGTGATCTATAGCTGAACAGACACACGGCCAAATGGAATCTATTTGTTATATACAATGAACAGAAAAGTAAAATGAGTAAAACTACGAACTTCCCTCGTAGCGCTCGACTGTTCGAAGATTTGTTCCAGTTCAGGTATTTTTCAAGTCGCTAAGAGTACTTAAATTTCGTCTTGGTTTCTTCGTTTCCTTGCTCGTAAACAGCTCCTGCTAAACATTTTTCGAGGCTTTCACTTGCTCAATCCAGAATAATCTCGCAAACATTTTCAAAACTGTGCTTTCTATGACCTAGTATTCAGTTCATTGTATAAAAATAAATAGACTTATTAAACGTTACTGAATTGTTGGTTGGACTCATTTATAGAAAATGAACTCTGTTTTAATTATTAACACAAATCGATATTAATATTTCTTTCAGCATTCATAGCAGCAATAGACAAATTCGGCTAACACATTGTTGTACCCAATTCAAACCTTCTGGGAATAAGATTCTTTGTTCACAATATTTCCATATAATTTCCATGTCAATGCTTCATTGTTATGGAAATATGACGAACAAAGAGTTCTAATCCCAAAAGGTTTGAATTGGGTACAACAATGCGTTAGCCGAATTTGTCTATTTAAAGCAAACTTCAGTTTAATCAATATATAACCTCTTCCGTCGTAATTAAAACAAAGCGTTCAGTAAAAAATAGTTTTTTTCCTCGTTGAAAGAATGCTCATAGGCTAGACAAATATAAACTTTTTAAGCCATCTTCCCGTCAACCGCAATCAACTTCCCGCTTAATGATAGTCATTTGCGTCTTACAGCTTCCTATGGATGTGTTTGTCTGAGTCTACATACAGCAGTTGGTATTATTCATCAATATAAATAATCGTTGAAAATTTTGACTCCACAGTTATTAAGTAACAATAGACTTCCTGATGTATGATATAAGCTGCCTCGGGCTTTATTTGCAAAAAATACCAAAACTGCAAAAGTAGACTACATGTAAATAACATTTTGTGGCAAATGCAAAATAGACCGCAGCACTACCCGAAAGTACTGCTACAAATCAAAAGTTGGAACCACTATGTACAGCAATATTAAATGATCTTATAAACCGCAGACTGACCGACACCCAGTGCTTAATATAGAGCCCGGCATGTCATTTGAATAATTACACTTCAGGGACCGGTTGTTCGCCGGAATGCGGCTAACCCGGGATTTAAAACTTAACCGAGGATTCAATTTCTCTTGTTAGAAAAGTTTTCAAAAGCTATTTTTAAGTTACATGTGGAGACAAGTCAAAGTGGAAACTAAAGGGCAAAGTGACTTTGGAAAAATCTCCATTGATTATTTATTTAACTGGAATTCAAAACTTGACGCTAACCCTGGGTTAGAAAAACTTTAGAATTTTCTAATTATGCTGATTGTTATTATAATTTCAACCCGTGTGGTATGTTTGAGTCTTTGACGCCACTTTCTCCCATTCGCAAACAAGCCTTGGAACAACGTTGATTAATGGCGGCCGTAAATTCTCGGAAATAAATGTTAAAATAAAATGACTTCTGATGTTCGTAATGCATTGAAATTTGGTAAGATGAGTCTGGTAAGAAAGTCTAATTGTACACGAAAATGTAAAAAAAATAAAAAAAAATAAAAAAAATTGATCATAGGGTCACTTTAACCGCGCTTTGAACAACTCGGCCCAGGATTTTGGCACAGACACAAAGAAGAAGAACAGTTGCCAGTGGGTAAAATATTGGAATGATGAGAGTTTTTGTATATATGAAAAAACGTTGCTGGCGAAATTGATTGCTTACCATTCACCGAAGAAAACGTTTTCCCTACAAATCATTTGAGCTTTCCAACGTTTGAAATGTCATATAACGACTAATACAGTTAGGTTGTTTATATATATTGCTAATTTTAACCTGCTTTATTCTTTAAGTTGTGTCCCATTGTTTTAGCTAGAGGTAGATCGTGTGACCCTCATCTGCAAATGGCCTGATACCAGCAAGAAACACCAATAGGGAAAAATACAAATAAATGAATTATGCAACCCAAGAGCCAGTGAATTTTCTACTCAGAGAGGTTTCATCATTAACAAAACTTTAATCTTGTAACATATTTTTGTAGTCAAGTTTAGCGTTTTTGGTAATCATATAATGTAAGTTAACAATTCCTTCTTATGACCAAATTTAAAAAAACTAAGTAATTACAATATATGTAAAATAATGATTATATACATGTATAGATATCTGCTTAATTTGTGTTTGTATTACAAAGTAATTGTATTCTTTGTCGTGGCATTTTTATGGAATTGTAGCTTATGTTGATGTAATATAAAGGTTGACGTTGTAGATTTTTTTCAACTGGTTTGATCCGTATAAGAAGGAAAGTGCTAACGGCAATGCACGATGGAATGTCAACTTTTTTCATTGTTACAACTAGTGATCTCATTGGCCTTGATTCAAAGCCCCCCCCCCCCCCCCAAAAAAAAGTTAAAGTTCAAGGTGCATTTTGTCTGATTTTTTAAAGGTTTCAAGTAATTTGAGACCCAATCGCACAACATGCTATTTTTAAAAGAAATTGTATTTGAAGAAGTTCATCAAAGAAGCAAAATTATTAGCTGTTGTCTTCTGCCATTCTGATTGGTTAAGCACGAACATTTCCTAAAATTTATTTGACGCAAATGGATTTTCCATCAGCCCCTTCTCTATTCTTGAACTCAAAGAAATTCTACTGATGTGAGAAAGAGCCAATGCCGCAGAACAATGAAGTTCACTACAGTTCTTTTGTGGAGCATTACTTAATCAACTCTCTTCCTCCACGGATAAATTCTTGAAAATTAATAAAAAAGTGAATAAAAAACATTAAGTGTGGCCATTCAAATCAAAGCTATTGAGAAGCAGTACTTCCCGTGTATCGTACTGTTTATTATGTTGTACCAGATCATCTTGTACAACATAATAAACAATACGATACCATCCGATGGTTCTAACTTTTGAGTCGGTGGATAAAATCCGAAAGTGGACCTTTCAAATGAAAGCTACTGAGCAGTACTTTCCTGTAGTACTTTTTATTATGTTAAACAAGGTGGCTTTAAGTTCTGAGTCTGTGGATGAAATCCTAAAGTGTGACCATTCAAATGAAAGCTATTGGGAAGCAGTTCTTTCCTGTGGTACTGTTTATCATACTGTACAAGGTGGTCCGAACGTTTGAGTCTGTGGTTAAAATCCTGAAGTGTGACAACCATTCAAATGAAAGCTACTGAGCAGTACTTTCCTGTGGTGCTGTTTATTATACTGTACAAGGCGGTTCTAACTTTTGAGTCTGTGGATGAAACCCTAAAGTGTGACTATTAAAATGAAAGCTACTGAGCAGCTCTTTCCTGTGGTGTTGTTTAGTATGCTGTACAAGGTGGTTCTAACTTTTGAGTCTGTGGATAAAATCCTAAAGTGTGACCATTCAAATGAAAGCTATTGAACAGTAGTTTCCTGTGGTGTTGTTTATTATGCCGTTGGGTGGCCTTAACCTTTAAGTCTGTGGATAAAATCCCACGGTGTGACCATTATGAAAGCAGTACTTTCCTGTGGTACTGTTTATTTTGCTTTTTTTTACTACGAAATCCTAAAGATTTTCAGCAGTACTTCATTTGGGCCTGTTTGTTTCCTGATATTTAGCGAAACAAAATTTGGTATTTTTTATTATTATATATTTTAATCTTGGTGGCTTTTGGGAGTTACTAAAAGGTTAAATTCGCCTAATTACAGAAACACGAATTGACGATGCTGAAGTACCCAGCACGGGAATATCAATATCAACAGGCGCAACTGGTTTAACTGGTTTAAACCCAAGAGTTGTGCCATCCATGGTAGCGGGGTGCATGATCCTTGTTCTGAAGTCAAAAAGAGGTGGCGTGCGACTCATGGCGCATGGATACCACAATGTGGAACGCGAAGGCATGGGTATGAACGACGACAAGGACTGGCTTCTCTCCATGGGGGTGGTGACGGGAGTAAATGCAGATGACCATTCAGTGTCTCTCAGGGGAGGGGCGGAATGAGCTTTTCGTGATGATGACGATGTAACGCCAATCTCTTGCTGCGCAATAAAGGCATTGATCTTGTGACCGTCATGTCGGGACCCTATCTCGTCAGAATCTTTCTTTCCATCACATGCATTGGTCCTGTGACCGTCATATCGCGACCCCGTCACGCCAGACTCTTTGTATCCAAGACATGCATTGATCCTGCGTCCATGATGCCGTGACCGTGTCACACCAGGTTCATATTTGTAGGGTAACTTGTAAAACCTGTAGCACAGCTTTTGGTTTGGAATCTACACAACACAAAACAACGTATTTCTCGCTTTTGATTGTATATAATCATACATTAATCTAAGCTAATGCTGATTAAACCTTTCACTCCCGGAGTCAATGGATTGAGAATGTAATGTCTTTCTAATTTTTGAACCTGTTGACGAAATCTTATGGTGTGACCATTCGAATGAAACCTCTTTAGCAGTACTTTTGCACGGTACCATTTGGTTTTCAATATTTTACAAAATGAAATTTGGGATTTTTCTTGATTTTTGATCTTTGGCACTCTTGGGAGTTAAAGCTATGAGGCCTGGACAGAGTCAATAAAGTAAAGGCGAAGGATGTATGATCGAGACTTTTAGACCATATATTGACCTTTATATTAATTCAATGAATGTGTAGCAAAAACATTCAACATTTCAAAAACGATTGGCTCAGTAGTCATTCAACAACTGGCAACTTGTTGAACTGAATAAGGCTTTTCTCTATTTAAAACCAGTAAGACCCTGAAGAAGAAAGGCTGTGCATTTCGAAATATTGGATTCAAATACAATTTCCGTACCGTTTAATCAGCCTTGCTTTTGTATCATACTGTTTCATTTTTACGCTGATTAGATCCTTTACTACAGGATCCGGTGCTTCTATTTTGTAACGGTGGTCCTTGCAAACACAGTAACATGTTGAATGGTCTATTTAAATATTCAACATGGCA
Organism: Cladopsammia gracilis; assembly: GCA_022457155.1. Classification (NCBI taxonomy): domain Eukaryota; kingdom Metazoa; phylum Cnidaria; class Anthozoa; order Scleractinia; family Dendrophylliidae; genus Cladopsammia; species Cladopsammia gracilis. Next base: position 492,777 of record JAJGOT010000166.1, on the reverse strand, counting down.
TGATACTAGTGTGACTGTATCACAGGTTTAGAAAAGAAGGCCGCACTTATCTCGTGGCGTAGCCGACAAGTTATTAGACTGAGAGCAGTCTCTCTTTTTTCGCAAAAGTCAGTGGGCACTAACGCAAAAAAATAGCGGTGCGAGCGGCGAGCCGCGAGTAGCGCGGGCACCGGCAGGCGAGCCCGCGCTACTCGCCGCCCGCCGCTCGCACCGCTATTTTTTGCGTTAGTGCCCACTGACTTTTGCGAACAAAGAGAGACTGCTCGCAGTCTAACAAGTTATGTTTTGCTCGATGATTTTTGTCTTTTTTTCGTATCATGCAAATTTATGCACGCATATTATATTTTCACTGGTCTGATTGGTTGGCGGCAAAATCTCTTGAAAAACACCCTAAAAGGTACCAGAATCTTGTTTGATGGGCGTGGCTCAAAATAATTTTTACGGCCTAAGAGGTACCAATTCGAAAACAACACGTCATATTCTGTCATATTTTTTCGGCTCATACCCTAAAAGGTACCGCGATAATGGGTTAAAGACGCCAAGAGTTCAAGCTGCGTATAGCTCTACATACCTTTTGAATTATTTCTTTCTTATAGTAATACCTCAGCGCTCGGCTAAGTTTCTCGTAGTTCATTTGGTTTATCTTCTTGAACGTTCCCCATCTCTTTCCCAGTTCCTCGGGGTTTATTATCTTAAACTCCCAACGATTTGCATTGGTCCAAGTTATTATTGAATGGCAGGTTTCATTCGCTAGAAGTTCCAGTAGGAATTCCCATAAATGTACTATGTTCTTGTAATGCGTTTCTCTACTGTCCACGCTTTGGGGCGAACCTTGGTCCGTGAGCTGCCATGTCACTTGTGACTCTGCAAGGCAAAGAAATGGTCAGATCAGGCCGGAAAACAATATGAACATTACATTCTCAAACGCGTTATCAAAAATCTAAAGACCAAAAGAAATTTTGGAAAAATAGAGGCTGTAAACACTATAATTTTTTTCAGCTAGTAAAAATCCCGCACCTTACAGGGAGACAGTCAGTCCAACAGTAGAAGTAGGAGACCCGCTAACAGGGCTAGAGTCTGACAGCCATAAGCATCATGGGATACATTATTAAGTGGGAATCCGCTGATCCAGATTACTGTTGACACTGAATTGAGCTAACCAGTTTCAATCACCATGAAACTACGCTGAAAATGTCTTGAGCCTCAACAAAATTTCTAATTATCGCAACAATATCAATTTTATTCTATGAATTTCTCACATTTTTCTAAATATCCTGGAAGGTTCTAATATCTAAAAAAATATCTTAATATTTGTATCTAGCCCCATCTTTCACTAATTACTTTGTATATTGACGTTTCAGCTGATATGACTCAGCTCGTATAAGCGACCACCTCTCGAAAGCGATCACCTGACCACAGGAGAGCTAAAATTTGTGTCTCTATAGGAAATCGTAGGGTCGGTTATTTAAACAAAGTTTAAACGGTGTTTAATAAAACCGCGGTCTAACCCAATTTTAGTCTGATCAACCCTAATATTTAAACGCTATTTACTGTAAACAATGTCAAGTAGGCATATAGCACAGACTGGAAAAACATTTATCTTCATGGAATAACCAACTTATAAACAGATATGGAGGTCCTCCATTAATTTTCTTAAACCGCGGTCTAAGTTAACTTCGTTAATTAAATAACCGGCCCCTAATGGGTCTGACCATTCACATATTGAGCAGTAGTTCCTTTAGACTGCGAACAGTCTCTTATTTTCCCTTTAGTTAGTCGAGCGAACGAGAACCATGGAGCGGAAAAGCGGTTCCTGCGGCTTCGCGGCTTCGTGGGTTAAAAGACCACTCGCAGTCTACAGCTCGCTGCGGTACTATGTATTTATTATGCTGCACAAGGTGGTTGAAACGTTTGAGTCTGTAAATAAAATGCTCAAGTTTTAGTTTAGTTTCCTAAAAAAAATACTACTTAGCATAAACGTGTGACAGGAGACGGTAACAGAACGAAGTCCGAATTGACAACTGCCCAGTTGCACTTAGTTAAGAAAATAGTATATAATAATAAACACTAACAATAACAATAACTTTATTAACGTGGCTGACACTTAGCTATAAAGCTAGTTTACAGGACAGTCAACTACTACTATTACTACTACTACTACTACTACTACTACTACTACTACTACTACTACTGTTACTACTACTACTGTTACTACTACTACTACTGTTACTACTACTACTACTACTGTTACTACTACTACTACTACTACTACATAACTACTACTACTACTACTACTACTACTACTACTACTACTACTACTACTACTGTTACTACTACTACTACTACTACTACTACTACTACTACTACTACTACTACTACTACTACTACACCATATACTATGGGTAAAAAATTGACATCCATTTGTTTATATATTGGCCATGTGAACCCTTCAACTTCCAAGAGAACCAAATATCAAAATTCAAGAAAAATACCAAATTTCATTTCGTAAAATGTTGAAACAAATGGTACCACGCAAAAGTACTGCCGAAGAGGTTTCATTTGAATGGCCACACCACAGGATTTCATCAACAAACTCAAAAGTTAGAACAAATGGTACCATGCAAAAGTACTGCTAAAGAGGTTTCATTTGAATGGTCATGCACACCATAGGATTTCGTCCACAGACTGAAAAGTTAGAACTACACTACATGTCTCCATTATGGACTCTGGGAGTGAAAGGGTTAATGCCGGTTAGATAAATATCTTTCTCTCCTGTTCAATTATTAGGGTTCGCCAGATCGAAATTGGATTAGACCATGGATTTGTTAAACACCGTCTAAACTTCGTTTAAATAACCGGCATATGTTTCATACCCATTCTTTCCTAGATGAGTCAACATGAAAAAATTATGGATCTAACTTTGAGCTTGTGGATAAAATCTAGTCACATTTAGTCATTGAGCAGTAAAACATGTTACGCAGTTTAAATCGAAGTAGATAAAATTTGGCTAACAGTTATTCACTAAGAGGTATCCAACAAATTGTTTCCGGAGTCGTGAAATATCTGTCTGGGATGTTCATACCTCAGATTTTCGGATAACAATTTTAACGCCCACATTTAGTCATTCAGATAAAATTTGTTGCGTATTTTAAATAGGTAAAGCTGGGCTAATAGTTATTCACTTCCAATTGTAAATCTTGCTGTCTAATTCTTTCCTCGAGTCAAAGACATGAAATGTGGCACCAATCAGATTTTTGAGTCTGATCATACTTTCCCGTGTTATTATTGCTGTTGTTTGGTATCAGTCACAACTGTAGTTACTGAGGTAATTGTTCACTCTTGAAAGCTAATCAGAGTAAATTAGTACAGAAAAGAGATCATACCTTGAAACTTAATGCTCTTCGATTCTCGTCTGTTAGGCATAATTCAGTATCCGTCGAAAAAAATGACTCCCTCAAATGACGATCCTGAATAAATTAAAGATTTGCTCTAAGATGTCAAAAAATGGCTCTCTTTGGCTGGAACTGAGCAAATTTGTGAAGCAAGCCAACTTTAACACTTCCAGGGGATGACAAAGTTGTACTAATTAGGTACTTAAGGAAGTTTCACTGACTGAAAGGATGAACAAAAGAAATTCCTTTTAAGTTCGGATTGGCGTTATTCTTCCTGTCAGTATTGGTTTTACGTATTCCTGCTTACGTCAGTACTTTGATTTTAACCCGATGTCTGCGCGCAGGCTGGTTTAACTAAGGCGGTGAACAAGTAGCCAGCGTGCAGAGAAACAGGAGACGTCTGCGATCAGACTACGAACAAGTAAAATACCGAATTTTATGATATAAAAATATGTACAGAAAAATAAACAGTACCACAGGAAAGTACTCAAGAAACAGCTTTCATTTCAGTGTTTGTCACACTTTTGAAAGTTACAACCCCATGGCACAACTAGCTCGGGGTTTATCCCGGAAGTTAAGAACGAAAACTTGATTTGAAAGCACAGTAGAAATGCTTGCTTAGCAGCTTTCAGGATTTTCTGGAACATGTTTAGAAAAGATTCACTCAAGCGAAAGATACACGGTACGGCATCGTTCAATATTAAATGCTGCTCAACCAATGTTGAACAATGTTGAAGCCTGTTGAATGAGTAGAAAACGCACTCAGCATTTGCTGTCATCGATCAACAAGTTGCCATTTGTTAAACGGAATAGATCCTATTTATTTTCTTGTCGAACGGAATAGAGCCAGTCTCTACTTTCGTTCAACAACGGACTAGCCTATTTCAACATAGCATGATGATACACATTTGATACACGATGTATATGATATGTGATGCATATGATACACATTTATTAAACTGAGAGATCACAACATGCATCGATTGATCAACAAATGTCGAACTGTGTAGCTTAGACTTAATGAAGTGATGAGCAGCATAATAGAAATGCCTTCTCGGCAGATTTTGTCTAGCCACACTTTGGCGTAGCTTTATCTCCAAACAGTCAAAGGTTATCATAGACTGAATTTTCTAGTCAGACGGGAAAAGGAAAGATTTTCCGCATAGCCCAAGACACATTTTAGCGAAACTAAAATCACCTGAAAGTGGTTTAAAGGCACTTTACACGTGGTTAGAAGGCAATAAGTGCGCAAATTGATCTGTTAAAAAGTCAAAGGACATTCGTCCCGGTTAGGAAGTTTATAGTGAGTTCAAAGGCCTGAAACAGAGTCTAAAACGCGCTGCCTGTTTTTGTTGATTAAGCACAAAGTAAAAGAACGTACCGAACATAAAATGAAAATGAAAGAGGGCCACCCAAGAAATAGAGTCCTAAAGTGTGACGTCACACACATTAAAAGAAAGATAAACATTGCTTTCTAAAGCCTTGTGAACTTAACTTTTTCGTTCTGTCAGCATTGGAAATTTATCAGCAGCAATTCAAAGTAAACATTGTCAGTAAACTTGTGCGCGTTAATTAAAAATAATATCGTAAAATAAAAGCAAAATCAAAAGAAAACAAACAACTAACTTCCCGTCGACCAACCACAACTAACTTCCCACAAAACGATTTTCAGACTAGTTTTATTTATAGTCGCTGGAGTTTTACAGCTTCCGATGGACGCGTGATCAGGTCAGGTGTTTCATTCATCTGTCGGTTATATTCCAGCATCGATATTACAGGTATTTCTTGGTGCAAAGGCCGATTCACACGGTACAACTTTATTGCATACCACTCGCTTACGCCATGCTAACGATATCACTTGAGTTGATTCACCCGAAGCAACTCGTGTCGTAAGCATTCCCCGAGCGTGTCGCATGTGACAAAGTTGTACCGTGTAAATCGGCCTTTGTGAAAACTGATATTCGTTAGCTCTTGTGTTGTGGTATGGGTATTGCTTAACCCTTCCACTGCCAGAGTCAATTATGGAGACATGTAGTGAAGTTCTAACTTTTGCGTCTGTTGATGAAATCCTATGGTGTGACCATTCAAATGAAACCTCTTCAGCAGTACTTTTGCATGGTACCATTTGTTCTAACTTTTGAGTCTGTTGATGTAATCCTATGGTGTGACCATTCAAATGAAACCTCTTCAGCAGTACTTTTGCATATGGTACCATTTTGTTCTAACTTTTGAGTCTGTTGATGAAATCCTATGGTGTGACCATTCAAATAAAAACCTCTTCGTCAATACTTTTGCATGGTACCATTTGTTGTTCAATATTTTACAAAATGAAATTTGGGAATTTTCTTGAATTTTGATATTTGGCACTCTCGGGAGTTAAAGGATAAATGTCTTTTGAATCTTTTGTGTGCGTTATTTGGTGATGGCAACTTCCACAACGCCAAGAAACTACCGACATAAATAACATCTATCCACAATCACTCACAATATCTTGGAACACTGTTTGTTTCAAAGTATGTACAATACGGGAATCTTCGTTGACGTCATTGTTTACATTAATTTTTATTCGATTACACACGAATTTACATAGAAAACCGTACATGCTTAATGTATGCATTATTAAGCTCTGTATATGTAATTTTTAAGGAAATAACAGCTATCAAAAACGTCAAACACACTGGGCGGCAAAAAGTGCCCCCATGAGCCTTAGAGCCTTAGATCCTTTGCGTTACAATTTCTACTTTTTGAAACAGCATCGCACTAAGAGTATCTCGTATATCGGGCTCGAATTTCCAGAGAACGTTAAATATTCAGCGTTGGTTCATTTGTAGATAATGAGGCGCATGTGCATAAAAATGAGTCAATAATTGTAAACGACTGGGATTCGCCTATAAACCCCGCATTAGAAACAATGTAACTTGTCTTGGGGATCGAAAATAATCGCAGAAATTCCAAAAGTGCACAACTGCCAATTTTATTCCAGTCTCAAGAACGGCCGCTTGTACAACATTATCGGGAAGGTACTGCTAAGTATAAGCAAAGTCAACTGCTGATTAGTAACTTCTCAAGAGAAAATACCGTGACTTGTTTGTCAATATCTGACTTTTAACGGATGCGCGGTTCAACATCAGTTCAAATCTCATGTTGTTGTGACTTGTCGAACAAGTAGAAAACATGTATTTATTTTCGTTCCACGACGTTCAACATGTTCAGTGGCCTATTTCAACTTTCAATTTGTGTTGATACACTGTTTAACATTTGTTGATGAACAGCAGTAAACAGATATATGTTGATCAACAAATATGATTTACGTACACTATCAATATCATTATGTATGCTATCACTTATCGAATAATGGTAGGAAACATGTCTCTATTTTCGTTCAACAACGTTTAACATGTTGAATGGCCTATATCAACATTCATTATAACATAGCTAGAATTTTCACGTAATCAAATTTAATAGCGCGATCGTGCTTCATATTCTTATTGAGCACGCTAATGACGTCAGCAAACTAACACCTCGAGAAACACCGCGTTGATAATGTTATAAAACAATTAGTTCATGCTGCAGCTGTGCGTATGTCGAGATATTGAGCACTTGGAAGGTTTGGAGAGCACTCAAGAGGCTAGAGTTGCACTCGGCTGCGCCTCGCGCAACTCTTACGCCTCTTTCGTGCTCTCCAAACTTCCTGCGTGCTCAATATCTCGACATACGCACGCTGACGCATGAACTAATTGTTAAAAATATGTCTTGATACACTGCTCAACATGTTGAATGCCCTATTTCAACATTCAATAAGTCTTGATACACTGTTCAACATTTTCTGAACAGCAGTCAAATATTTCTTGATCAACAAATCTGAACTGTGTATCATAGACCAAATTCTAACTTTATGTTAAAATATGAATCCATCTTTAAGTCTATGAGGGATCTTCAGCCACATGCAGGCTCCGAAGACTGTGCAGTGTAACCATTCAAATAAAACACTGATAAAAACTACACCTAATTGAAGGAACGTTGTCCCCCATACAGTGGTTCAGTTTCATTTGAGCGTCTTTAAACCAAAACCAAAGATGTAATTACTCTGACCAATCACAGCAGTCGTAAACAATCCAACGAACCAATCAGAGCTCGAAGCAAATACATGTAGCCGGCGCCAAGCGCGGGAAAACGCGAGCAGGCAAGTCACGATTGGTTTTGGTGTTAACTTCTAATTGGTTAATTAAGTGGCGCGAGATTAATTAACCAATCACAAAACGTAGAAATGCAGAACCAAAGCAATCACCGATTACTTTCGACACTCAATTGAAACCCGCTCTAGAAAAATACAAAATAACATAATTATAGGAATTAATTACCTTAATTAATTACTCGCAGAAGTATTCTTTCGCAGACATGACATTTCAACAGATATTTCTTCCATTTTCTTTACTATCTCTGATATACATAAATGTCTGAAATCTGTCTTCTGTTAATATTGGTTGTTTCACAATATTTTAAACAATGACTGAATTTGGGATTTGTAATTCAGTAATTTCGGGTAGTATCGTTATTTAAAGAAAACTCCGACACGTTTTAGCCAAACAAGTTTACGTGTGTTTTGATAAGAGGATGTGACAATATATTGTTGATGCCGATAGAACAATAAATAGACGCAAAAATAAAGGCCCGTAAGCCTGCGTACAAATTGTTGTCCGGAACCATTTTATTTTTAGGCTTCCTGGCTTATATCACTGCTTCCGCTCTGCTAAGACTGCTTACGTCCCGTGCCACCTTGTACCAAGCCATTGACGTCACCAAACTAACTCCATACCGTAGAATCCTCAAATGAGCAAACGTTTGTTCAAAATACGCGCATTAATACATAAATGGCTCTTAAAAGACTCAAAAGGCTACGAAATAAACAATATAAAACTTACGAAATGCTAAGAACTTATTAGAAACCAATGAAATACGCTAATGACGTCAAACTGACACTACACCGTAGAATCTCGACAACTCGTGTCGCAAATTGGTAAAAAAGTTTGATGTTCAATACGTGCATCAAGACCATTAATACATATATGGTTCTTAAAACACTTAAAAGACTACGAAACAAACAATATGAAACTAATGAAACACTAATAACTTATAAGAAGCTAACAAAATACAGACGTTCGAGTTATGGACACTATTGTATATCTATAGCAGCTGCTATATCTGTTCTGGAACATTTTGTATCAACGGCGGTTTTTTGTCGTAACTTGCGCATTTTGTAATATGAGTTATAGCAATACGAATTGCGGCAATATAATAAGGGTTGCGGCAATTTGAAATAACTGATAGTGTACGCGATTTGTAATACAATGATACCATAACCATTTTTATGTAAACTTTATATAATTACAATTTGCGTCAGTGAAAAAAATAACTGTTTAGTCTTACGATATTTAATACAATGCCGCAGAATTTGTAGTCTGCCTGTCAGACACTTTCTCGACTTACCCAAAGCGTTTGACACTTAAGACAAAAAGTTCGGAGGCATTTTGTAGTATCATTAGAGGTCATTACACTAAACAGTTTGTAACACTTGCCCTTGCTTTCTTTATACAGTAAGTTGATTTCAGATAACAACGATCGATCGAGGGAACTGAATCGGTTGGAGGTATAGGACGTATAGGGAGATATCGGCCGAAACAAGTCAAGTATTACTGAAGTTTAGAATCACGCATTGGCTCTGCATCCGAGACAAACAACGTTTGTCACTGCATTGAAATCAAATAAAATGAAATCAAAGGATATATTAAAGAACTTAGGACGCCAAAGCTTCAAGTGAAATTTAATGATGAGATAGATAGATTTCTTAGATCGATTCTCAGTCTTACATCGTGGTATATATGGTGAACGCGTTCCTGGATCAAACGTAGCTGACTAATTTGATTCGCTCCTCTCCCTTGGCAGTATAGATGGTTGTGTTTAAGAATTTAACTGTTCCAATTTGTTTAATTTGTCTGCTGAGACAGAATTGCGTAAGGAGCTGAATTAGTCAGTAGTGATGGCTTTCAAGTTCATATCAGTAGAGTAAGGACTTCGGCAAAAAATTTTACCAAAATATGTAAAACGCACTTGTAGATGCAGGGAACGGCAAAACATTTTACCAAAATGTAAAACGCACTTGTAGAGGCATTGTTTTCGCTTCTTCTTTATAGTTGAACTAAGCCGTTCATTTACCTCGCTGGTATAAGTCTGGCATTCCAAATTAGATCAGGATTGCAAATGTGAAGTACTAAAAGTTTAGCGCTCCAGACATTTTCAATTTCTCAATCAATGACGGAGATGTTACGAACTTAGGCTCTTGTTTCTGCCTAGTAAAAAAAAGATTTGCACCAGAACCAGATGATTTTTCCGTGCTCTTATGGTTGTCGAAACGTTAGTCAATGTTATTCAACAACAACACTTCTTTTAGCACTATACTAACCCGGACGATCACACTCAACAGATGGGCTTAAACCATTAACAATTTTAACAAATGAACTAGCTATATCTGTCGTGGACAAGTGCGGAATGACACCCATTAACCGATTACCGTTTTGGCGGCATACCTGCAGGAGCACCCAGCCCATGATCCTTTGGGTGGAAAGCCGTTCGTGAGGTCTTAGTCATCCTATCAATTCCTAAAAAAATTAGATTAAAAACAAGAGTTTTCTTAAGTAAAATGTCGCCTCAAACATTCGTAACATCGGAAAATTTAACGCCTGTTTGTTTTCTGACAGATAAAAATTATCGCTTTGAGGTATGAATAAGGTCAGCTCGGTGGAATTTCAACCTGATTTACTTGTAGATACTAACCTGATTTACTTGTAGATACTAACCTGATTTACTTGTAGATACTAACCTGATTTACTTGTAGATACTAACCTGATTTACGAGATGGATGGTCCAAAGTCTCGAGCGACAACGTGGATGAAACATTCGTGTACCACATGAGGTAATCTGAGTGACTACTGCTTTCAGTACCACCTGACATTTATACAAGTGCCGCATAAAACACTCGCAAAGCAAAGCTGCTCCTTAAAATTGTTATGTGGTTTTAATATTGGCACGTTCTATTTTTGACTGTTAAAAGCCAGAACTTCTATAGCCCTTTATCACGCGGCGGCCATGTTGACTCCCCGGAGAGTAAAATGCTTTGTTTTTACCCGCCCAGCCTCGCAGTGAAAAAGTTGAAAACGAGGTTGGGCGGGCAAAATCTTTTGTTTTATACAAAATGGCGGGGCGTGATAAAGGCCTATTGTCTCACTTGGACTTGAAACTAAAATCAATTGCAAACTGCTCCCTAATTTTCATTTCTCGATTTTTCCGTTACATTTCCTAGCGTGGTTCATCGCAGAAAGCTTGTCAAAATACTGCCTATTAAGAATTTACTACCGACTTCACGCCCACCGATTTGCATCACGCGAAACATCGTGTAGCTTCCATCTGTTAGAGCGTATACGCTCTGTATAATATCACGCAATTTAGGGGTTCAAATCACCTTAGCAACTCGAAATATTTATTTTTTACGCCCACTGTTTATATCGTCAAAAATCGTGCAGCTTAGCATAGAGCGTCATGCTTGTCTGCAACCGAAGCTATTCAAATTGAGCCGATTGATGTAGTGTCCTTCATGTACATGTAACGAGCATGGGATCGACAAAAAAAAATTGAGTCTCTAACAAAAACCAAATTTATAACCTTATAAAACCGAACGAATGCTCTGACCACTGAGCCGACGAGAGACTCGTGGCCAGCCAGGCCACATACAAGCATGCTTTCCACAGTACAGTTAGGATCAGCAATGTCGAAAGCGTCATGTGTGGTGATAAATAAAGGAAGATTCATTGCAATTTTTTTATGTTCGTTAATGAATTGAGATACATGTAATCAGTTCGTCATGTCACGAGCACGGGAGAAAGAAAAAAAAAACGATACGAGTGTCCGATACAATACGATACGATACGATACGATACGAGTCTCGGCCGACAGGAATCGAACCTATAACCTCCCGTAAACCGATCGGATGCTCTAACCACTGAGCTTCGAGAGACTCGTGGAAAGCTAGGCCACATACTAGGTTCATGTATGACGCGCGTCCTGCGTACTGCTAGGATCAACAATATCGAAAGCGTCATTGCCTGTGGTGATAATGCGTCAGGTCATCCTACCCTTGTGACAAATGAATATTACATCTTTCTTATTTCATTACCGAGCTTAAAATTTACCATCTTTCGCAAGTTATAAATCGCCCTTCAAGTTGTTTCAATAAATAATTGCGTTCATATAAAAAAAGCTTCGAATATCATTTTTTTCCGATGTTCAGTAATACATGTGTGTATAAATGAAACAAGTGAAAAATTTAAAAGTGTTATCATATCGAAAAAGATAACTATTGCTCCATAAACTAGACTAAATTTAATTATAATAAAAACTTTATCAGGTTTATAAACTTGCAAAGAAAAAAATACTTCCCCAACGCGGACATCACGTTAGTTCAATAACATTTATGTCTCATGACATAAATATTCGATATTGCACAAGGTGATTCTAAAGATAAGTACAAGTCTCGATATATATGTGGTACTGATTTATTATGTTGTTCAAGGTTGTTGCAACTTCTGATACTCTTGGGGAACTACTATGGAGCAGTACTTGCCTGTCAGTACATGAGGGGGTTCTAGCTTTTCGAGTCTGTGGGTTATGTCCTTAAGGTGTTTTGATACAGCTTTCTGGAGACCATACCTACATTTTTTAATCGACTTTTAAGGGTCTTTTCCAAGTCAGATCAACGTGAAATTATCACTATTAACTGGTTTTGAATTGAAGTTTGGCTTAATATATATTCTGGCAAAATCGATGTTACTATGACAACGATAAACAAACTTCGAAATCAGTTGAAGTAAAATTTTGTGCTTTAAAGATTTCGCATTGAAAATCCCACATAGACATCTTAAAATATGGTATATGACGTATATATTTTGAAAGAATAATAAAATTCTGTATGTTTGATTTCAAATAAATCGCAATAACATTTCAATCCTTACTATTTGTATATTGGTATTAAATTGGTCGAGAGATAAACACTGCTTTTCTGAAATTAGTTCAAGATAGTGTCAAAAAGTAGCTTGATGTTATGTTTGCACACCTTCAAAGTTTTGTTTACTTTCTCTTTTGCGATATCGAGAACTATCTTTTTTCCTAACATCCCTCCATGTGCAATTTTTTGGGTAAGTTTCGATTTTAATCACTTTTGCAAAAATCTGAGAAACGGCTCGATGTTTTTTTTAAAACGTTGACCAAGCATGCTTACCGATGTCTCAGATAAATTAAGGCAAGGGCCTCTAGTTTTGACGCCCAAAAGCTACGGGTGGGGTCTATCTCAAGAGGCTTTAGTCATGAGAACTCAATACTTTAAAAGAGTACTAAATAGAGTGCTAAATAGAGTACTAAATAGAGTACTAAATAGAGTACTAAATAGAGTACTAAATAGAGTACTAAGTACTAAATAGAGTACTAAACAGAGTACTAAATAGAGTACTAAATAGAGTACTAAATAGAGTATTAAATAGAGTACTAAATAGAGTACTAAATAGAGTACCTAATAGAGTACTAAATAGAGTACTAAATAGAGTACTAAATAGAGTACTAAATAGAGTACTAAATAGAGTACTAAATAGAGTACTAAATAGAGTACTAAGTACTAAATAGAGTACTAAACAGAGTACTAAATAGAGTACTAAATAGAGTACTAAATAGAGTATTAAATAGAGTACTAAATAGAGTACTAAATAGAGTACCTAATAGAGTACTAAATAGAGCACTAAATAGAGTACTAAATAGAGTACTAAATAGAGTACGAAAAATAGTACGAAATAGAGTACTAAATAGAGTACTAAATGGAGTACTAAATAGAGTACTAAATAGAGTACTAAATAGAGTACTAAATGGAGTACTAAATAGAGTACTAAATAGAGTACTAAATAGAGTACTAAATAGAGTACTAAAAAGAGTACTAAATAGAGTACTAAAAAGAGTACTAAAAAGAGTACTAAATAGAGTACTAAATAGAGTACTAAATAGAGTACTAAAAAGAGTACTATATAGAGTACTAAATAGAGTACTAAATAGAGTACTAAATAGAGTACTAAAAAGAGTACTAAATAGAGTACTAAAAAGAGTACTAAAAAGAGTACTAAATAGAGTACGAAATAGAGTACTAAAAAGAGTACTAAAAAGAGTACTAAATAGAGTACTAAATAGAGCACTAAATAGAGTACTAAATAGAGTACTAAATAGAGTTCTAAATAGAGTACTAAATAGAGTACTAAATAGAGTACTAAATAGAGTACTAAATAGAGTACGAAAAATAGTACGAAATAGAGTACTAAATAGAGTACTAAATAGAGTACTAAATAGAGTACTAAATAGAGTACGAAATAGAGTACTAAATGGAGGACTAAATAGAGTACTAAATAGAGTACTAAATAGAGTACTAAATAGAGTACTAAATGGAGTACTAAATAGAGTACTAAATAGAGTACTAAAAAGAGTACTAAAAAGAGTACGAAATAGAGTACTAAAAAGAGTACTAAAAAGAGTACTAAATAGAGTACTAAATAGAGTACTAAATAGAGTACTAAATAGAGTACGAAATAGAGTACTAAATGGAGTACTAAATAGAGTACTAAATAGAGTACTAAATAGAGTACGAAATAGAGTACTAAATGGAGTACTAAATAGAGTACTAAATAGCAAATGTCGTCCTTTAGTCAAGAATAACATATGCAAATTAGTTAATTAGGTCACGTGACTTAATACCGCCACAAAATCCAGCAAAAAGTTTGAGCAAAGATGGCAACAGTTTCTACCGATCATAATCAAATGTTATTGCTACCAGATAAATCCCAAGAACGACAACAAAAATCTCCGCTTGGCCTTTGTTCATTTTTTTCATAAAGTTTGAAAATAAGCGGTAATTTGTACTAGTACCCAGTCCCCCGTAATAGTAATTTATTATTTTTTCTGTATTTTTAACTAATCTTATAAAGGCCAAGCTCAGAAATGAAGTACATAATAGCCTTAAAATCATAAAACGTCTGGCAGCCTCCAGGTATTGGTGAAAAGTGTTGCCATTTTGCTTGAAATATTTTTGACCTAAAAATAACCCTGACAGGTCACGTGACCTAATTTGCATGTTATCTGGGTGCTAACATGTCCAAACTTGCAAAATCAAAGATTAAAGATTTGAGTTCTCAGGCAATTTGATTGAAAAAGCTGGAGGCCCTTGCCTATAATTTACCTGAGGTGCAAAACATTATCTGAAAGTTTCATTGACACTGATTCATTGGAATGCCTTTAAAATACGCACCGGCCGAAAAGTAATGCGTTACAAATTCACTTTTTTAAGTTATACTTAATAATGATTTCAAATCAATGCGCACCACATTCCTCCGTGATTTATACATTTCGTTGTGATGTGCTGTGCATGTGTATTCAAGCATGATTGTACCTTATTACTCTCCTTACTACTTTCCAGATTCCCTTAGTCTCTTTTTATGATTACTTTGAACAATAAATGCCTTTTGCGTTTTAAAAACGTTTTTACAGCAGGCAATTTGAACGCAAAAGAAAACGGATGCAAATTTCGAGCATACATTGAAATGTTTCAATGACGGAGGAATGTAATGCGCATTGATTTGAAATCGTTACTGAGCATAACTTAAAAAAGTGAATTTGTAACGCCAACTTTTCGGCCGGTTCGTACGTTGTCTTCATCATTAATGAAAAGGCGTTCCAGTGAATCAATGTCAATAAAACTTTCAGATAATATTATTCACATCGGTAAGCATGCGTGGTGAACGTTTTAAAAAGCCGTTTCTCAAATTTTTGCAAAAGCGATTAAAATTAAACCAAAAATTGCACATGGAACGATGTTAGGAAAAAGGATAAATCTCAAGATCGCAAAAGAGAAAGTAAATAAAAATTACATGATGTGCAAACATACATGTAACATCAAGCTACTTTTTGACACTATCTTGAACTAGCTAGTAATTTCACAAAATCAGTGTCAATTTCTCCATCAATTTAGTACCAGTATACAAATAGTAAGGTTTGACATGCTATTGCAATTTCTGTGAAATCAAACAACAGAATTTTTTTATTCTTGCAAAATTCTTGCGAAATCTTAAACGCGCAAAATTTCACTTTAACTGATTTTAAAGTTCCTTATTTATCGTTGTCATGGTAATATCGATTTTACCAGAATCTATATTTAGCCTAACTTCAATTCAAAACCAGTTAATAGTGAAAAGAGTTCACGTTGATCTAACTTGGAAAAGACCGCTTAAAAGCCGATTAAAAAATGTAGGTATGGTCTCCAGAAAACTGTATCGAAACACCTTAAGTGTGACCATTCAAATGAAAGCTATTGAGTAGTACTTTCTGTGATACTTTTTAGTCTGTGGATGAAATCCTAAAGTGTGACCATATATTCAAATGAAAGCTATTTAGCAGTATTTTCCTGTGGTACTGTTTGTTATGCTTTACAATGTGGTTCTAACTTTTGAGTCTGTGGATGAAATCCTAAAGTGTGACCATTCAAATGAAAGCTATTTAGCAGTACTTTCCAGTGGTGCTGTTTGTTATGCTTTACAATGTGGTTCTAACTTTTGAGTCTGTGGATGAAATCCTAAAGTGTGACCATTCAAATGAAAGCTACTGAGCAGTACTTTCCTGTGGTGCTGTTTATTATGCTGTACAAGGTGGTTCTAACTTTTGAGTCTGTGGATGAAATCCTAAAGTGTGACCATTCAAATGAAAGCTATTGAGCAGTACTTTCCTGTGGTGCTGTTTATTATGTTGTACAAGGTGGTTCTAACTTTTGAGTCTGTGGATGAAATCCTAAACTGTAACCATTCAAATGAAAGCTATTGAGCAGTACTTTCCTGTGGTGCTGTTTATTATGTTGTACAAGGTGGTTCTAACTTTTGAGTCTGTGGATGAAATCCTAAAGTGTGGCCATTCAAATGAAAGCTATAGTGAGCAGCATTGTTCTGTGGTATAATCAGTATGCTGTACAAGGTATTTGTAACTTTAAAAGTTGTGAATAAAATCCCACTGTTTTACCATTCAGTTAAAAGCTATCGAAAAGTACTTCTTGTTGTGATGTTAATTAGGCTGTCGGCGAATTTCTACACAGATAAAATACTAGGCAATGTATATAACTATGTATATAGCCAGAAAAACTAGGACCGTTTAAAGTTAATAGTAATTTGGCTAACAGTTAGAACTTCCAGTGTAAATCCTGTCACTATCTACTATATGTTACTATATAACCATTATTTCCTAGATGTTCAAAAACTCATTAATACTTCATGAGCATATCAGCCAATCACACGACGTAAATCGATCACGTGTATGAACCTTTATACCTGGTAATCTACGGTCATTATGAAAAGCCTGGTGGCGGCTTTGATTTCAGTCACAGGGGAGTGCGGGGCTGAATGGGCAAACAATGCAATTATCGCTGAATTTTTAATAAGAGTGATTTTAAAATGACCACCGTGATATTTATATAAAGATCACACGCAATCTGTGTATAAAGAATACTAATATAGGTAGTAATTGTTCAGGATTCTTAGTGCAACAAATGGTGACTTTAATATTTTTGTTCAGTACTGTTTTTACGAAATCTGGTCTTTCGCCATTCTATTTGGAATCTTCTCAACAAAATAAACAACCAACAGTTTAACAAGTGAGCCGTTATTTGAATGACACCAGCGCCCTCGTGTAAATTGCCAGGTAAGCGACTGGTTCGCAGATGCAAGCTGCTTATTTCTACTCGTTCTCTACCACTGAAAAAAAAATTGTCGGACATTTTATCTACCGTACCTGTCAACTTTGGTATAGCATTTTTCAGCAGATGTTTTTCCTCAGAACTTAAAAATCCCAAAACATTCGACAGGAGCCGGAAAGCAATGGTCACTTCGTCGAAGACGTGGCACATGTGTTGTATGCTAATCAGTCTACTTGTTTTTCTTGTATGCTAATCGTTCCTCTTTGCACAAAAGCGCAATTGTTTTAATTCCGAAGGGACACGCTTTTGAAAGAATGAAGCCTACTGCTCGTTTTTAAACTATACGTAAAACATGAAAAATTTATGGTACTATACTAACCAGTTTGAACCTGTGGATGAAATCTAGCTAAATCTTAAAGCACACATTTGGTCATCCAGGTAAAATATGTTGCGCAATTTAAATAGAAGTACAGAATCTTGGCTAACAGTTATTACTTTAACTCGGGGCATTCAAAGGATTGTTTCATCAAATATCTATTCTGGAATACTCAGTACCAACCTCAGAGTTTTCGGATTACAATTTTATGTTCCCAACCGGTAGAATTTAGTGTAAACCGACGTTTTCGAGCCCCAATAGAGTGTTTTCATTCACGTGGTCTGCAACTATGCTAATTTATTTGAACAAAACAAAGTGTTTGCATTAGAAAAGAGTTCAATCCCCACAGGATTAGCTTGGGACACCAATATGGCCGCCGTTTTATTGTTTTGGGACACCAACATGGTCGCCGTGACGTCATGTGAAAACACTCCATAAAAACTTCGCTTGACTTTTTCGAGAGGATGAAAAATGCTATTTTCGGTCTCAGAAAGTCCAGCTAAAAATTCTGATGGGAAGCAAATTAGTTCCCTTAAAAAAATTCTAGAGATCGTACCTGAGTTTCGTTTTTTCTGGAGTAAAGGGTGTTGTTCCTAAATACTTTAGGTCTGTTGAATTTTCAGCTAACGCATCCGAACAGATCAAAATTTTATAGTTGATACAAACATCCTTCTGAAGCGGCAATAAATCATCAAGAAAAACAAAAACATCACTTTCTTGAACTTTTGATGAACTTGAAATTGTAAATCTTGCTTAAATCTGAGTCTGTAGCTATTCAAATAAGAACACCTATTGAGCAATACTCTCCATTGTTATAATTGCTGTTGTTTAAAATTTCCACAACTGGAGTTCTGAGGCAGTTTTTCACCACCGACAGCTATAGAGATCATACCTTGGAACTCACTGCTCTTCGTTGCTCTTTGTCTGTTAGGCATGATCCAGTATCCGTCGAAAACTCCCCTCAAATGACGATCCTGAAAAACGATTTGCTGTTAGATGTCAAAAAATGGCTTTCTTTGGCTGCAACTGAACAAATGTAATTGAATCAAGTTAAGCTAAGCTTAATAACACTTCCGGGGAATGACAAGTTATACTGATCACTAGAGGAAGTTTCAACGAAGGATGAACAATAACATAAGTTCCTTAGTTTTGTGTTATGATACTTCTCGCGTATTCCCTGCTAATGTCGGTACTTTCGTTTTGTCGTTTTTTTTTTTGCCCCCTAAAGCGTATTGTTTTTTCGTGCTTTCGTCAGTCAGCCCCCTCCTCCTGCCCCCAAGGTAGTAAACAAAAAAATGCGGCATTCCATAATGTAAAACGGCTAAAAAAATGAATATCCTACACTCATGAAAGTACTCAACGAATAGCTTTCATTATTTTTGTCACACTTTTAAAAGTTACAATCAAATAACACAGCTTGCATGGGTTTGTCTGGCTCCTGGAGTAGAAAGAAAATCAACCGGCGGTAGCTGTAACCGAGTGGTGCTAAAATATTTTGCTTGGAAAGGAGAAAAAGAGAAAAATAAAGAAATAAAATTCTGAAAAAGTTATGTTAAATGATCAGTTACATTCACATAATTCACATATCATAACAGTTCAAGTTCATGCTTGAAATTCATAACACAGGGAAATATTTTTCTGTCATCATTTACTATTTATAAGCAGCAATTCAAACTAAACTTTCGTCTGTAAACTTGTCCGCGTTAACTAAAAGGGGTCATAGGGCCCACCATATGGCCATTTATACGAGAGAAATAAGCCGAGTCTTACATAAGCCGCGAAAATAAAAACCAAACAAAACCAAACAAAACACAAAAAAACAGCTACCTCGTTGATATCCTTTCGACGACTACAACTAACTTCCCACTAAATGGTTATTAGACAAGACACTGGAGTCATTAACGTACGACAGCTTCCGATGGACGTGTTTTTAGAAGTCAGTTATATTCCACCATCGATATAAATATCTCTTTTTTAGCTCTCACGGTTGTTTGACAGCAATTGTTAGTATCATAGGCGAATCTTTGCAGACATCATTGTTTATATTAGTTTTTGTTTTTTTGTTAACTGAGCGCAAGAATTTATGTAGCGTGCTAAATACGAATTAACTTCAAACGTTGAAGGGTGGGTGGGCGGTAAAAGCGCTATACTAATTGCTTCCCTCTTTGTAAAATTAATTCCAGTTTATAACATAGCAATGCACAAGGAGTATCTGGTATATCGGGTTCAAATTTCCGTTGATTGCTGATTGTGCCATGCACTTTCAAAACCGTTTAATATTCGAATGGTGGTATTCCTATATGCGAGAAGCTTAAGTCAGTATGTGCCGTGGTATAGGGGCAGTCCTCAAATAGTGTATCCATTTAGGTATTGTGATCCTTGGTCAGGGTTCCTTTAAATTGTATTAGCTAAATTACAGTACCTAATCACCCGCAGAAGCAGAACCGTAGAAGTGCTTGAACTTTACATATAACTTTTTATTATTTAAACACGGTAGTTTCAAGCATAAAATCAACTCATTGTCACTGTCATTGTACCATGAACAAAAGATTTAGTGCACAATAGCCGATTTTACGCCAGGCTCAAAAGTTAAAAGACAGGCCTAATGTGCAGTATTTAATCAAGAACAGTACTGCTGAGTAACTTTCATCATTTAAATGTCACACTTTAGAATGTTATCTACACACTGAAAGTACGTGCTGTGAATAAGTTTTCTTTCAACTCTGGGGGCAAGCATGACGTTCTCAAGGTCACAGTTTTATTATAATCATTTATTTTGAAGTCAATATTAGTAAGTTCTACGTTCTTAGACCCTTTCAAGTCTTTCAGAAGCATTTCCTGCACAACACTTGACTTTTTATCCTGAGGCCGAAAACTGCACTGGCAACATCATTTGATTTCAGACATTAACATGTAGCGATATACCTACTTACAAGAACGTTGTCATATAAAATAGAAAATAACAAATAGGAATTAACCAGCTTAATGATATTCACAGGGATAAAAGAAGAATGAAAATTGTTAAGAAATGAAAAAAATCTATTCATTTCGTAGGTTTTTACACCAAACTAAACCCGAAAAAAGACCCTTGTTTATACTTATTCGAAAAGTTGCAACGTGGGGGTTTTACGATGTTGAACCATGAATCCGTTCAATGAAATTGCAACTGTTTTTTTCCACAATATTTTAAACAATGAAACCTACTATATAATTTCTGGTAGTATTGGATATTAAATTCCGACACGTTTTAACATAACGCGTTGTCGTGTACGGTTTTGATGAGAGGATGTGATAGTATATTCATTTGTTGATATCGATAGAACAATATAAAGGTTTAAAAATAAAGGCGCGGAAGCCTGCTTACAAACTTGGGAGTTGTCCGGAACACATTTTATATTTAGACTTCCTGGCATATATATTACAACTGGAAAATATGGTGCAAATGTTTGTCGACACTGATTTGCCATATTTAGCTGAGAGACGAATATGAAATTTGTCCTCAGGACAAATAGGATAATTATGCATTCGCTCCCGAGACATGAAATTCAGACAAACATGTTGAAATGCGGACAAATATGTTGGAAGTCTAGGCAACGTGTTCAAAGGTAACATCCGGACAAATGCCCGTAGGGACCCTATTTTGTGGCGAAACTGCAACTCAACGCATCAGTTCATGTTTTGACCAACGATCGTTTCGTAGTGGTCTTTTACAAGTGAGGCACTGATACATGAAGAAACAGAGCAACTTCGTTCAGACAGGGTCTCTCTTCTTCCCTTCCCTTGAATAAAGCGGTGAAAATTTATACTGCGAGCTAAGATTTGGACTGTTAAGGCTGGGCTCAACCTGAACGCCATTCAAGTTCCGCCACTTAACATGTAGAATATTGTTTAGACATCACGTCTTTTTTCACGTTCGACGCACTTAAAAACTATAAAACTACAAAAACTGTAAAATTATAAAAAAGTGAAAGGATGTTCTATAAAAGTCACTTCAGGCTGATATCGATTTCGATCCTACTCGGATCCTCTTCAGTCGCCATTTTGGAAATACACATATTGTTCATGTAAGTGAACAATATGTTTATTTCCAAAATGGCGACTGAAGAGGATCCGAGTAGGATCGAAATCGATATCAGCCTGAAGTGACTTTTATAGAACATCCTTTTACTTTTTTATAATTTTACAGTTTTTGTAGTTTTATAGTTTTTAAGTGCGTCGAACGTGAAAAAAGATGTGATGTCTAAACAATATTCTAAATGTTCCAACACGTTTTTGGCTTCGGCTCATGAAATTTCACTGCCACTTAACATGGCTCATGGAAATATCTCGTTCACGTTTCAACCAATCCAAACACACTATGCTTATCCCATCTTGGGATTTTGGGTATATTTGGGAGGAAACAGTTTTCTAAAAAAATTGTAAAATTTTGAGAAGTAAGAAATAAGAAATATTGTTTGTAACCGCTGTTTGCGTTTTGTTTTTGTTAAATATTGAAGATTTAATTAAGTTTTAGAATTAGAATTTTAATGTTGTTAATAACTGATTAATAGATGGACATCAAAGTTGTCCACTAGCAACCTGGGGTGCTCTTGAGTGGCATCAACAATTTGCTGTCTGTGTTCCAAAAACCATTTTATTTCCTCTGTCCCTTCTTAAACCTCCTAAATGTCATTCAAATTTATAGGTTGAGTACCGCCTTAAAGGGACACAGTCCAGCCGAAATAGCAGAATTTTGCTTACGTAATTTACCATCAAATATATAATTTAATTTGATAAAATTGTTCTTTAGAGCAAAACGAGTAAAACGGAAGGATGGAAGTGAATAACCGGGGGGGGGGGGGGGGGGGGGGGGTGCCCAGCAAAGTTTTGTACGGGGATGCTCCGCCCCAAGGTCCAAACCCTTACCCTTTCATATACCATTTTTGACAGAAAAGGTACCCCTTTCATATACCTTTCATTGAAAATTGTACCCCTTTCATTTACCTTTCATTGAAAATGGCACCTTTTTCATATAACCTTTACGTGCGTCTGTTTAATATATTTTGAAAGGCGCTTTTTATAATACTTAAATGGCAGTTTTCCCTGCCCTTTTTTATACTTCAACCGGTGTTTTCCCTACCCTTTCCTATACTTCGTGAAATTCCTACCCTTTCATATACTTAAACTCGTGAAATCCCTACCCTTTCATATACCGCCAGCCTAAAAAAGGTACCCCTTTCGGGCGGAGCATCCCCGTATAGTCCATTATAGGGAGTACCCCCCCCCCCCCCCGGGTGAATAACAGTTCATTAAATTTGATTTCGTGACAGTAGGTCAAGATATCAAAATTGCCATTCTTGTGGAATTTTGACTCTTTTAACCGTTATTTTGTTGCTTTAATTAACATTCCTTTGCTTTTATCACTGTTGATGATTTTGTCTTCATATTTTAAGGTAATAATACAATACCTATCAAACACGATACCTATCAGCCGGGCCACTGTCCTTAAATTTCGAAGTGAAGTTGATATTTTAACCACAAATTACAGAGTCATCATCTGTAAGGATTTTGGATACTTCAGTCTTTAATATCAATCCTTTGATATACACAGTATACAACAAGGAATAAAAACAACTTGCAACAAACAGTTCAAGGAGTGTTATTCATTCGGCGAGCCGTGTACTTAAACCGCACAATCCCAATTAAAAGCTAATTTATCAAAGGCACTTTTGGGTGTCACTTTTCACTGATTAACTGCGTTTTACAGCTTAGGCTGCAAACCTTTTGTAACTTATATGAATTGAAAGATGAGTATTCTATTCGTTTCCCGCTGAAGTCATCCAAACAAGCATTAAAAGTGATCCACATAACTTCCAGCATGACCAGCAAGGATAAATTAAAACAACTTACAACAAACATTCATTCTATAAATAATTACCCTCTATAAATAAAGGCGTAATAAATCCTGAATCCTCAAGTGAAAGCTAATTTATCAAACTGCGTCTTTCAATGAAAAAGTGACAGTTAATTATTATTATTTTTTTGTTGGGATTAGTGCTACACTCTTCGAGTCATCACTGCGAAGACTTAAGGTGGGACTCAAGGTCAAGGGACTTACAGCCATGCTCCGTCACGCGTGACCAGTAATCTAGAGAATGAAATGAACATTTGAATATTTCTTTGTAACGTCCGAGATTTGAATGAAACCTTGAAGATCTCTGTGGAAAACACTTTGAAAGTCACGAATTAACGGAAAATAACTTCGCTGCAATCATAAAAAACTCTAATATTGTACGGATATGTAACATTTCAAACAAAATGATATTTTGTTGCTCTTTGTTTCCGAAAATGCGGTAAAATTCTCACGGGAATTCCGAATCTCGGAATGAATTTTCAAAACCGACGCGTAATCTTGAAAACTCCATTCAATTTTCAAAAATACTGGTCACGCGTGACGGAGCATGGCTGTAAGGTGGGACTCAACCTGAGCTTAGTTATGGGGTTTTTTGTAAATTTTTGGGTGATTTTTGAGTATGTTTGGGAGGAAAACGTTTATCGAAAAGGATTTGTAAAATTTAGAGAAATAAGAAATATTGAAGATTTAATGAAGTT
This sequence comes from Cladopsammia gracilis, assembly GCA_022457155.1. NCBI lineage: Eukaryota > Metazoa > Cnidaria > Anthozoa > Scleractinia > Dendrophylliidae > Cladopsammia > Cladopsammia gracilis. The sequence goes on along the minus strand of JAJGOT010000166.1, from coordinate 468,605 downwards.
TTAAAATTAGAATTTGTAGTTGAACAATCAATAGATGGACACCAAAATAGTCCACTATCAACCTGGGGTGCCCTTGTGTGGTATCAACTGTCTGTGTTCCAAAATAGTCCACTATCAACCTGGGGTGCTCTTGTGTGGTATTAACTGTCTGTTGGTGTTCCAAAATAGTCCACTATCAACCTGGGGTGCTCTTGGGTGGGTATCAACTGTCTGTTCGTGTTCCAAAAATCATTTTCTTTCTTCTATCAATCTTCTTTCCTTCTCTTCTTCTTCTTAGAATTAGTATTTTATAATTAATAGATGGACATCAAAATAATGAAACGAGAAAGCAACGGACCGTGAACGAAAATGCTGCTAGTATACGCAGGATCTGATCAGCCAAAAATAAACAAAATACTATAAGAAGCAAAATAATCCCTTCTTTAAACCTCTTTAAACCTCTTTAATTCAAATTTAGATTGAGTCCTGCCTTAAGGTATGGTTAGATGTTTTATCAATTTTTGACCATAAGTTGTACAAATCCTTTTCTTATCTTATTTTTATCTCTTTCATGTTTTTACTTGGATCCTGACCGAGACGTAAGTGCCGTTTCTTTTTTAACATATTTTTTTGCATACATTCAGGTTGACTGGTATGGTTGACTGTCAGTTGCGACAAATATCTTTGGAATATCAACGTACTCTTTCGCGATAGCTGATACGACACCTTTACACTCGCGTTAATGTTCTTTAGTCCAATACACTTATTTTTACTTTAAAAGCACCAGCAGATTAATTTTAAATGAAACTGAACCATTATTGAAGGTTTCCAGTGATATAAAGATGTATTTTGGCTTTTTAAAAGTAACAACCATGGTGACATAGTCGCGTTAATTTCAAATACGTTATTTAATAAACATAAGCGTCAATTTCCTATCAGAATAATGGACATCATAACCAGGGACCGCCTTTGCATTTCCGGCTTCAAATTTTTTTCACTTGACTGGGCGGGAAGAAGAGACACCCTGGGAACGAGGTTAGTCTTCGCGTAGTATTAGAACTAAAAGTGCAAGGAAGGCGTAAAAACCTGGTTGATTCAAACACGTTTTAAACCCAACAAGTTTACGTCTGATATAATGGGTGGATGTGATAATATAATGACGTTGAATAAAATGGTGCTGACGTAATAAAGGATGTCGTCTTGTAGTCCGGAACACATGAAGCACTTCCTGATTTTGCATTCTTCCGATGATTAGCATATTGTTCTTCCGCTCCGCTAAAGTAACGTAACATCACCAACCGCTTGTCACGACTGATAGTCGTTTCGGTGGGAAAGCTGTATGGGCGGCCTCAGTCGCCTTAAAAAATCGCAATAAATTAGACTAAAAAAATAGAGTTTACTTTAGTAAAATCCCGCCTCAAACTTTCATAACATCGGTAAATTAAACGCCGTTTGTTTTCCGGGAGGGATAAAAATGTCGTTTTGGGTACGAAATATGTCAGCTAGGATTTTCGGACGGAGCTGACAACGGCTATGAAATTCTTTGGATACGCCTTCTTTTCCTGAATTTTCTGGTGCTCAATTATTCTGCTAAAAGAACCGAAAATTTAGCTTAATGTGTATTTAGTTTTCACTAGTTACCTTTTAATTTCAAGGCACTAAAGTGATATCGAAAAACAATACAAAGCTATTCCGAACGTTCCAAGTCCGACACGATCAGACGGCAAACGAACATTATATGGCCGCCTAAATCTACATGTGCATGTGTGAAGGTTCCCTAATCGCCTATGACCTAATCGTTATATTCAATTGTTTTTGTAAAAATAAAACAGCTTTTCAGCTGACTGAAAAGCGATGATTTTTAGTCTAAAAACAAAAATCCTCGCTTTTCAGTAAGCTGGAAATCGAAAGTTGTTGCATTTTAAAATGTCTTGTTTCGCGGTTTTGTGGTCGTATGCCGGCTAAGATAAAACGTTTTAAAATTTGCTCACATAACGATCATAACACCTTGATACTGCGAGTAATATTAGGAGCGATAAAAATACGGTCGCATTCGTAAGTAATATTATCCGTCATGAGCTAATCTGCATATTGTAGATGTATTTTAATGCTGGCTTTGAGTCGTATAAACGTTCATTTGTTATACTACTTGCTTTGACAGTCCAGCACATTATTGTAACACATTATTAACTTGTAATATATTTTTAAATATTTTAATATTGTGATTGTGATGCGTAGCATCTTGATTCTGTTTCTTAGTATATTTTAGTTTATTTATCACCACATATGAAGCTTCGATATTCTGATCGTAGCAGTACGCAAGACACATGCCATATATGAACCTCAGTAGTATATGGCCAAGTTCGCCACGAGTCTCTCTTACTTGGCTCATTGGTTGAGCATATGACCGGTAAGTTCGAATCCTGTCGAGGACCCAGATATGTTTCTTTGTCCCTCGCTCGTGACATGATGAACCCTACACATCTTTCACAAAGCGATTATCAGGATGGACACATTGGTTGTCGCGTTAGCCTGACTATTTGTTTTTTTTACGCGCGAGTGCCATGCGAGCGACGAAGCCGCGAATTACGAGCGAAAAAAGTCACTTTTCCTGGCCCCATTCTTCACGCCGGCTTCGCCGGCTCACCCCGGCGGCTCCGCCGCCAAGATGATCACGCGATATCCCAAACAAGTGAGCCTGCTCGCAGGCTATTGTCGCGTTTGCTTTTCATAAAGATTCGAAGTCTTTTTTTTATGCCAAAATAACGCCGACAAGCAAGGTCAGCAAGCAATAATGCAAGAGCGCCTGAAATATACAATAATTATAAAACAGCCAATAAATCTCACGTTTTCTGAGATACATTCAACAAAAGAGTTTTAAAGACCAGAATAGTTCTTGGTTAGAATGTTGGAATATTTGCAAGTAGTTTCTGATGGAATGGATAGCTTCTCAAGCAGAAAATTTGTCAGGCTCTTATACTTTTTTAGCTTTCGAACATTTTGCTTGTATATAATTATAATGAAATAACTTTATTAAATACGAGAGCCCAAAAGCTTGGTGCTGATCTTGCAAATTTTCGGCCATGCTTTAAAATTATTCTTAAACTTGTATCCAGAAATTTTCCCTCTTTGTCAAGAAAATTACACACGTATGACAATTCAAATGAAAGGCCATGTATTGAACTAACTTTTCTGATACAATGTGGTTCTTCCTTAAGATTCAAGGTAGTTTTAACTTTAGTTGAGTTTGTGAATGAATCCTAAAGTGTTTATTACATTGTACAAATTCCTATCCGGATTCGGCCCTGATAAAGCCTTCGATTGATACGTCTCATGACAGACCATCGAAATCTAACTTAGCCTGCAGTTTTTAAAATTAAGTCAGATAAATAGTCGCTAGCGGTTGAAACATTTTAAACTGAAAAACATGTAACTGTTTTCAGCTAGGTTTAAAGCCATAATTAATATGGTTTAACGTTCGTGAACGCTTTAAGGCGGCAAAATACGAAATACAAAAACCCTCAACTTGTCGCGCAACATTGGCAAATTTGTTGCGTGACAAGTTGAGAGTTTGATGAAAAACGAGCAAAAAAGGCAAAATTTGTTGCTCAAAGTTGACCCGCGCTCTACTTTTCGCAACAAATTTCTTCAACCTGCAACAAATGTTTTTGTTGCGCAACAACTTGATCACGCATGGTGAAAAACGGGAAACATCGACCAAAACTTGCAACGAAACAATTAGGTTATCTGTCATCATTGAAAAAGAGCACATTAGTTGAACATAAAGGCATACCTTGAAATTTACTACAGTGTTGGTCATGCAGCTGACAAGCGGCAACTGATTTCCTTCACAACTGACCCCGAATAACTTAGCGTAGTTTGCTGTTCGATCTCAAAATGTGTTTTAAGTTTCTTTTGCTAAACGCAAATGAATTAAATTGGAGCACGTTTTACACTTCCAGAGGATGACAAAGTTAAATCTAAAGGAAGTAGATAGTATGATTAGTTACGAGTTCCTCAATTGTATTTGTCGGCTACTCGCTATACACAGCTTCGTGTGCCTAGAGTGTTGTCTTAGTTACGTATTTTAAACACACCTTGGAAAAATGCCACTAAATTTAAGTGCAGCAGCATAAAAAATAACAGATCAGTACCTTTTGAATTGCTACATGTTGACATATTTTTATCGCCACCCTTAAAAGTTTAAAATTGCATTAAACTACGTTTTTCCGCATAGCATATTTTCCTGCTAAAATCACGTTAAAAAATGTGAACCTCACAGTGTTTTAACATCAATATTAGGTTGAATATTAATATGGCTAGTAAACTCTTAAAGAGTTTACTTGATCAGTTGCTGAAAAATCGGTCAGGTCTCACTGCTTTATTTTCCTCTAGTTGTTTTTTGAGTTGCATTTGTTAGTTAAAAACCCTCAGTTATAAGTGCTTCCAGATTGCGATGAATAGCGGGCAGGAAACATAAAAGGAAAACTGAAGATTCCCAAGTCGACACTGTTTCTCTTTCCTTTTCTTTTTTTTTTTTTTTTTTCTTGCCTTTAGTGGATGCGCCGTTTTCCTTTTCTGTTTTCCGTAATCTAACCTGGTAAAGTCACGGTTGAGCGAAAGCTTAAAAGGCGAAAGCTGATTATGTTTGGAAAGGGGAGAAGAGAAAAATCAATATCAATCAATCAATATATAAACAGATCTCTATAAACGTTACTGATTGAACTAGTCAATTGGACTCATTTATTAAAAAAAATGAAAATGTACTCTGTTTCATTTCTAAAAATTCCAAGCAAACTTCAGTTTAATCGATATTTAACCTCTTCCGTCGTAATTAAAACAAAGCGTTCAGTAAAAAAATAGTTTTTTCCTTTTTGAAAGAACGCTGATTTGCCATCAGTTCCCGTCAACCGCAATCAACTTCCCACTTAATGATAAAGTCATTTGCGTCTTACAGCTTCCTATGGATGTGTTTGTCTCAGTCTACAGCAGTACTAGTGTTATTCATCTATATTAATAGTCGTGCCTCAATTAAAATAGTCGTGGTCATTGTATTTTGACTCCACAGTGATGAATGATATGAGCTGCCCCAGACTTGATTTGCAAAAATACCAAAACTGCAAAAGTAGACTAAATCACATTTTGCAAATGCAAAAGAAACAGCACTAACCGAAAGTACTGATACAAATCAAAAGTTGGAACGACTTTGTACAGAAGTATTAAATGCCGACCGAGTGCTTCCGGCGATTCATTTGAATAATAATACTTCAGGATTTTGGCACAGACACAAAAGTTAGCCGAACTACCTTGACAACATAAATAAACAGCACAACGAAAAAGTACTGCTCAATAGCTTTCATTTGAATAGTCACACTTTGGAATTTCGTCCACAGACTCATAAGTTAGAATAGCCTGTGAACACTGCTTCATCCACAGACAAAAGTTAATAGAGCGACCTTAGCTTATACTGACGCAATTAGAAATTATAGCACTGGACCACAGAAACGAATGTCAACCCTCTTAAGACATCTTGTTCTTTTGTTTTCGTCACGGCTGAGATTACGTGAATGCCCCCTGTGTGGTTGTTTATAAACTCCGTCTACGTAACCCAGAATTTATTTAAGACCAGACTACTCATAACCCTTTCACTCCCAGAGTCAATTATAGAGATATCAAGGTAGTTCTAACTTTGCCTCTGTGGACGAAATCCTATGGTGTGACCATTCAAATGAAACCTCTTTGCAGTACTTATGTATCGTATCACTTATTTTTCAAAATTTTACAAAATGAAATTTGGGATTTTTCTTGAATTTCGATGTTTGGCACACGTGGAGGAGTATTGTGTGACGACCCTAAAATGCCGGTTACGTACCTAACCCACAATGCGCAAGAAAAATCTTGAAGGCCAGATAAAAATTAATTCCCCCGCCATGCATGGAAACTACAAGGACTCAAGCCAGGCCATTCCTTATTAAATCTCAAAACTTCACAAATCATTTACGGCCTGTCGAAATTGAGCAAAACTTTGCCGATTAAACGATACGGCTATTAAAATGTAATGGATCGGCGGATTTGCTAGGGGCTAGCTATAGAATGTTAATCTCACTGACACAAGTAAACAATTCGCTATAGTTCTCAAAATCATCCTTATGACACGGTTTTAATATTTTTATCTGTCAAATCGTAATTAAAAAATTATAAAAGTCAGCCAACTGCATATAAAGAAAGAAAGTCCATTTCTAAGCATTTACGGCAGATCACATTTTCCGCAGACGAGGTGAATGTTTAGATTAACGATTGGAATTGAATTGGAATTGCGTTGCACTGTATCATTTTTGTGCCTTTATATAATATTGTCTGCAATAATTCAAATAACAAATTCAAAAAAGTGGTGTAAAATCTATGCACAAGATCAGTGTTGAAATTTCGGCTTTTTCAGTTTAAGTAAATAAGTAAGTAAATGAAGTCTCTAGGTGTAATTGAGTAGTACATTTAGCCGAAGTGATCATTTTTCCGAAAAACGAAATTTAGGATGTTATTTTCAAAGTGGTGTTGGAAACTTAAAACTCGCAGAATAGTTCCATATTGTAGTTTTATACCTTGACAGTGGTAGGTTTTTATCGTTTGTTTTATCTTGTCTTTGCATTTCCAAACCGTTATCTGTTTGATTAGCGTTGGTATTGAAAAAGTATTGGAACAACTAGAAAGCAATAAAGACGTCTGGATGATTCCAACATTTTTAATAAAACATTTTGTTAATTTAAATAATTTCAATTGTTTAAAATTAAACCAAACAACTTTACGACTTAAAATGACGAGAGGATGTTATAACATAACATTGATAATGATTGGACAATAAAAAGGCAGAAAAATAAAGGAACTTTGTTTAAAAATTGTCGCCCGGAACACACTTTGGACTTCCTCGCTTTGTTGTCTTCCGATGATTAGCATATTGTTCTTCCGGCCTCAGTTCGAGTCGCGTAACGCCAGCAACCGTGTCACGCTATTGACGTCAACGGCGTATATTCATCTGCTTTCTTTGTTCTATATATTTGTTTTAAACAAAAACAGCTTTGCTGCTAACGAAAAGGCAACGATTTTAGATTATTTCTTTCTTGTTTTGCTGTTGTATGGTCGAAAATAACTACAACTTGACTGTTATCAGTGGTATTAATATTTGCTAACATAATCGATTATAATAGCATCGATATGCTAATACGTTAAGATTACAGGTCAGTAATATTCGGTTGCACGCGCGCAAGTAACATAAGCCATAGATTATGATGTTCTAGTGCTCGCTTCGTATAAACTTCTAGTCTGTAGCACTGCTTGCTTTCAGTTCAAAATCGATATTTAGCTTCATAATCGCTTTTAAGAAATGGGAATTAGAAACGAAACGACTAGCTAGTAGCGAATGCAGTCGTCATGTAAAACGTGTCAGGCGTGACAGATTGTGCTGACGTCTTCAGTGCCCTATAAGTCTTCCCACGTAAATGACCCATAATTTGTCAAACAATGGCTTTCGTAAACAGGATGGCAAATCGGTAACGTGATTACAACTTCCTGCCGTAGAATATTTGTGTATAAATAGAAGCATCTTGTAGATCACAAAAATTAAATCATTTTGTAGTTCGCGAAGTTTGCACACTGCTGGCGATAGAAGACAACATGGTCACTTCAATGATGGCATATGGGCGAGGTATACATCACTTCACTGCTTAAGCTTATTTTTCTGTTGCTTTTCTTAATAGCCAATCCACTCGTGTTATTGCAGCCAGAAAGGGATATTCCCTTGGCACACGCAAGAGTGTATAGGGAATTTTTTTCCCGGGCGACAAGTTCCGTAATTCTACTATATAACATAATGTGCCGTGGAGCATATAAAGTTAAATTCATATAGAACTATTAGAATTTCGTAGCTTGAAAGGCTGTCGAAAAAGTTTGGAATATGTTAGTTCTTAACATATATTTAATTGATGTATATAACGGTCTTTTCACGGACGGGTCGGTCATCATTGAGGAATTAACAAAAAAGACTCAGTTTTAACATGGTTGCAGGAGTTAAAAGAACAAATGTGGTAGTACTCTTTTAGCAAATGGGACAGTTCTACACTTGCCGAACTCTGTTGATGACTTCAACTGAACTTTATTGTGTTGTTTTGTTTTCTTGTTCGAGGTTTTTGCAAAACAGACAGATTTTAGCCTTTTTTCATGGCTATCTTTTGGACTAAAACCAAAACCAATCGGTGCAGTAGAAACCTTGCATTAAGCTATTGCGTTGAGTTTAAGATGCAGCCAGTATAAACAATTAATTTGTGTTTCTATTAGTTGAAGCAACTGAAGACAAAGAGAAAGCAATTCCCGAGGAGTCCAAAGAGCTTTCCAGCCTGTCCGAAGGAAAAGAGCGACTGACTTCAGATGTTAAAGAACCTCGGTACAAGAACATCGTTCATCTGTGGGAATACTTGCTGGAACTTCTCGCAGAAGACAGCTGTCGTTCATTGATAAGTTGGAGCAATAAGGAACGCATGGAATTCAAACTGAAAAATCCCAGTGAAGTGGCGAAACGATGGGGGCTGATGAAAAGAAAGAAGGGAATGAATTATGAGAAACTGAGTCGGGCCTTGAGATATTACTATCAACAAGGAATTATTAAGAAGGTTAGTTGACTGTCAGTAGCTTATTCTGATGTTCCCATTCAATGTAGTCATAGGTTGTGCGATAGGATTGGATAAATTCTGCTGGTCAAATGGCGTTTTCTGCCCGCCGCAATTCACATAAAAATCGCGTATTCTGCTCAAAATTTTGTTCGAGCAACAAAATTCTTCTCGGATTCTGCTCGGAACAATTATACTACTTTGATATTCATTGTGTGAAAATTGTAGTGAAAGCTATTTTATTGTATCTTACTTTGAACGATATGGCGGCGTTTTTGTTAAGAACTACCAAAAAAAGGAACATCCAACAAATCATTGTATATATAGGTATATGTATGCGCGTTCAGTTTTGCTCATGCCATGCGACTGAGATGCGAAACACAATATGCTAGTTAATTTGGCTTTGTTGTGAATTATGTTCGAAATCAGTCTGCCGGCAGAATTTATTCAAGCCTATTTGTGCGAACAATTTCTTAAGGGAACAACGCCACAGGAAATAAAATTGTTACAGACCACCCATATCCGATGTATACAGCATTATAGTAAACAGCGCATCACAGCTTTTATTTGAATCAGTGATCCCATATAAAAATTTCAGCCATTTGAAAGTCTATAGATACACAACCTTGTACAGCATTTGATAACAGTACTACCGAAAAGCGTGATGTCCGATAACTGATATTTAACGTGTCATACTTTAGAATTTCAAAAACACACCGTCAAAGGTTAGAACCATCTTGTACGGCATGATAAACAGTACCACAGGGAAGTACTGCTCAATTTAGTTTTCAATGTTCACACTTTAGACACTTTAGAATTTCATCCACAGTACGAAGCTAGAGTTGCCTTGCCCAGCATTAAATGGAATAACACCACTCAAAGTTTACCGAATAACGTTCATCAAAATGGTCACAATTTAGTAATCAGAACATCTTGTTTAACATGACTATTAATTAACCACGTGAAATTACAGCTCAGGAAATTTTGTTTGAATGCCACACTGCACTTAAAAACATTTCATCCGTAAACGAAACAGTTATATGACCAATGGTTAAAGAACGAAATTTCTTCTTTTGCCGAAACTAATAAAAAGTGTCAAATGATCTCAGACAAGGATACCTAGCTTGCAACAATACCGCTTGCATTTTAAAGTTAAGTATTACGCCATTACTGAACCGAAAACCCATAAAAATGGCTGTCAACGTGGAATATAACATGAACATGGAAAGCAAAAGAAAACTCAACTGGAACTGGAACTTCTGGAACTTCTGGAACTTCTGGAATCTTTTTTATCATTTTGATAGACGTTCTATAATTATCTACAACATTTTTATCAATTCGATTAATTTATAACAAGAAATTATTGCCAGTATAAAAACATTTGGCGTGTTATTGATCTTTCTAATTTAATTCTTACTTAGGTTCCTGGTCAAAGGTTGGTGTACAAGTTCAACAAACTTCCCTACAGATATGAGCCAGGCGTGACCAGATCCTTGCGTCACGCAAGCAAGATAAGTGCAAGTATCCACGACGAACAAGAACGAAGACCAGTCACGCCACCATCACCACCAGTCACGCCTCCATCTCCACAGAAAACCACTGCTTTTATGCAAGAACCTTCAGCTATGATCCCCACCAGTACCCTTCTTAGCAAAGGTTGGTCCTGGCCCGTCGTGCACATCCCAACCTGTCCCGTGTGCTTGTGCCCAGGGTCCACTCCTTTAATCTGCACCAGCGGAAGTAGAAGGACCGGAAGTAGAATTATGTTCCCTCCTGTCAACCACCTGACGTCGCTGTCATTTCCTTTTAGTTATAAGCCGGTTGAACCAGTTTCACCTGTTTTTGAGGCATTTCCAGCTCCCTGGAAAATGTGATGATAGACAATGAGACACGAATTTCTTTGAAGACAACTTCTGTGAAGTTGGAAGACATTAAATGCATTGCATTATGATGTAAATATTCTATAATAAGTTCATGAACTTATTACACAAACAGTGTAAATACTGTAAATAAAAGTCGTTTTTTAAACCGACATATGTTGTATCTTGATTTCTTATTCTGGTGGACTGAAAGCAATATTCATCACAAGTGCAAATCTAATCGGCCGAGCCTTTTAACCCTTTCACTACCAGAGTCAATTATAAAGACATCTAATAAGACTAACTTTGAGTCTGTCGACGAAATCCTATGGTGTGACCATTCAGATAAAACCTCTTCAGCAGTTCTTTTGCATGGTACCATTTGTTCTAACTTTGAGTCTGTCGACGAAATCCTATGGTATGACCATTCAGATAAAACCTCTTCAGCAGTACTTTTGCATGGTTTAACTATTTGGTTTTCAATTTATGCTTTACAAAATGAAATTTGGGATTTTTCTTGAATTTTGATTTCTTGCACTCTTGGGAGTTCAAAGGTTAAAAATCATGATAATCCCCAAGCTCCTTGTACTTATAACTACAACAACAATTCAACAATCTTTATTAGCAGATCACACATCCAAAATTAAGATAATAGATAGCAAAATACCAATGCAAAGAAGCAGAATCAAATCTAAAATATCACAACAACTCACAAATCAAGTAAAAGAGAGCAAGGAAAAGAGAATAAAAGGCCTTTGGAACTGAGAGGATTGGCAACATGATTTAAACCCGCCCATTTACCCTAATATCAAAATGCAATTTCTCCTTTCTTGTCCCTATACATTTATTTTAACAGTGGAGGGGGGGGGAGGGGGTGGAGAAGTTGTAAAATACCCGTAGAGTTCCGAAAGAAGCCTCCCCGAAAGTAACGGACCTTTCTAGTAATTCCCGCCGAAAGTAACGGTCCACCCGAATGTAACGGTCCACCCTAAAGTAACGGTCCACCCGAAAGTAACGGTCCACCCGAATGTAACGGTCCACCCGAATGTAACGGTCCACCCGAATGTAACGGTCCACCCGAAAGTAACGGTCCACCCGAAAGTAACGGACCACCCGAAAGTAACGGTCCACCCGAAAGTAACGGTCCACCCGAAAGTAACGGTCCACCCGAATGTAACGGTCCACCCGAAAGTAACGGACCACCCGAAAGTAACGGTCCACCCGAAAGTAACGGTCCACCCGAATGTAACGGTCCACCCGAAAGTAACGGTCCACCCGAAAGCAACGGTCCAATCGAAAATACCACAGTAATATCTCCATGCAGATCGATGGAATAGCTTAGTGTTTCACTGTCCAAGAATGCCGAAGAATGCCGAAGAAAACCGAGCAATGCTGAAGAAACCCGAAGAAAACCGAAGACTCAGTGACGAAGAGAGAATTAAAGTAATATTATGCCTATTCCGCGTTTGTGTTTACCATTATCTTTTTTTCTACAATAAATCACGTATTTCAGCTGCCAGAAAGTAACGGCTATCCGAAAGTTGCAGCCCCTTAGCCCCCCCCCAGGGGGGGGGGTACTCCCATGTATGAGCTATATAGGTATGTGCCGCTGTGAAGGGTATGGTTTTCAGGCAGTTTAGTCTGGGTGAGGGTATAGTTATCACAGATTTTTGGTCTAGAATAGGGTATCATTTTCCGCGAAACTGATCAGTTGCGTGAAGAAATTTAGTCTAGACAAGGTTTACTGGCAAATGGCATTTAAAAATCGGTACGGCGGGCAGTACGACATTTCACTGACCCCTATTAACTAATAACTGTAATAATGAACGAGTTTCTGGAAAATAGCGAATTTGAAATAGGTCTAGGATAGGGTAGGGTTTTTCGGTGTTTAGTCTAGAAGTAGGGTTGCAAAATGCAGCTAAAATGGTCTACTATAGGTCAGGGTCTCAGAGTCCCAGCGGCACACCCCCACCCAAAAATTTGCAGAGTACCCCCCATCCCAAACTTAGGCCTGCTAATTCCGAAGCGGAACTCAATTCTCATGACGTATCTGATCTGAGGGGTGTGGGCGGGGGGGGGGGGGTGACTCCCATATAAAAATGACGGGGGTTCTCGTCAGAAATTTTCGAAAAACACCTTAAAAGGTACCAGTCGCGTTTGATGGGTATGGCTCAAAAGAAGTTTTACCCCTAAGAGGTACCAATTCAAAACAATACATGTCATATTTCTGATGGTGGTCATTTTAGATTTTCGTACCCTAAGTGGTACCAAACTACAAATTTTGACCCCTAAAAGGTACGACGAGCACCCCCGTCATTTTTATATGGGAGTCCCCCCCCCCCCCCCCCCAGGGAATTTAATAGTCTAATCGGCTTAAACGTGAATGAAGAATGGTACTGTACTTAGACGAAGAGATCGATACAACGTACTGTTTTTAGTTGTTGTTGTTTTTTTTGCGTACTATATTTCAGCTGGCCAAACTAGCCTTCTTCAGGTACAAGGAGGAAAGTTTGCATTGGTGTACGTAATTATATTGAGAAAATGCTTGCGTAATAACGGAAATACGTATAACGATGACATATACGCAAGTAATTTCTCTACATAATCACGTTTATCAAATGTAAATTTTCCTCATTGTACCTAAAAGAAGGTTGGTAAATTAAAAATTAAACTTAAAACTTAAACTAAAAATCAAAACGTTGTATCGGCCTCTGCTTCTACAGTGTAAAGTAACGGGCGCGGAATGGGGCGAGTCGAAAGACGCGGCCAAGGGTGTGGGCAGCCAAACAGCCAAATACAGCCGCTAGGGGCCTGGACCGATGAGAGGCGGCTGTATTCGTAGGTTGCATGCAAAACACTAAACAAATTTTAAAATTCAGCACTCACCCACCAAAAAACACTCTGAAGGCTAACACTCCAAGCCTAGTTATATTCGTTGTTATACATGTAGATAAATTATAATGTATATTTATTTACACTTGCGCGTTTAAACGAGTTTTAACGAGTTTTTAACTCCTAGGCGTTATGTGTTGAAATAAATATTGAAATAGCCCCTCTTAAGAAAATTTCGTAACATCGGAAAATTTAACACCTTTTGTTTTCGGAAGCGACAAAAAGTGTTCGGAAAATGTTCGGAAGATGTTCGGAAGCTGTTCGGCTTTCTTAAGTAAAATGTCACCTCAAACTTTCGTAACATCGGAAAATTTAACACCTTTTGTTTTCCGAAGGGATAAAAAGTGTTCGGAAAATGTTCGGAAGATGATCGGAAGCTGTTTGGCTTTCTTAAGTAAAATGTCGCCTCAAACTTTCGTAACATCGGAAAATTTAACACCTTTGTTTTCTGAGGGATACAAAATGTCGTTCCAGGTGCAAAGTATGGCAGGCTATAATTTTCGGAAAGGAGAAAACATCAAGCAAATTTGGTGGATAAGAGGTTCATTTCCCTAAAAGTTTCTGCCGCTTAAAGATCCGAAAAGCTCAAACTGTATTAGCATTCACAGTCTCCTTTAAAGGCAATAAAATGACATGGAAAAACAGCACAACGCCATACTCAGGCGTTTTCCTAAATCAACTAAACTGCAAATACCGTGAATTGCGTCACATTGGATCAAATACAAACAGTGATAAGCAAAGGACCACTGCAAGGACCGATCAAACAATGTGAACAATGTAAACAATGTTTTCCTAAACATGCCTTGTTGGGTGCCCCTGACAAACTGAGCCCTTAACTCCCAAGAAAGCCAAATTTCAAAATTCAAGTAAACTCACAAATTTTATTTTGTAAAATATTGATAAACGAATGGTACCATGCAAAAGTACTGCTGAAGAGGTTTCATTTGAATGGTCACACCATAGAATTTCGTCCACAGACTCAAAAGTTAGAACTACACTACATGTCTCAATAATTGACTCAGTGGGAGTGAAAGCTGGGCAAATAAATTAATTTACTAATACATGAAATGTTTTTGTAGCACCAAGAGAAAGATATCAAGTGAATTTCTTGCTTTAACAGCAAACTTAAGTTATTTTATGCCATTTAAGATGCAACGACAGAACTTGAAAAATTTAGAAAGTTCCAAGTCATTTCTCATTCATACCAGTCATCCATGCATGGTAGACTAATATAATGGACACACTCGTTAATTGTTTCAGTGCTTTAAATAAATATAGAATTAATTTGTTTACAAAAAAAGAACCATTATTTTTAGATTTCCATCGATATAAATATAACTTTTGGCTTTTCAAATTGATATTAAAAATAGCCGACGCAGACTCTTTAATAACTATGATAACGGTAAAACCACAACGACAAACCAATGAAGACAGAGTACCGGATCTATCGTAGACCTGGATCAGTAAAAATCTTGTAATAGTAATGGTAAATACGGCAAACTGATCCTTACGGCAAGAAGAAAAGATAGAGACAGAAGTGAAATAAAAAATAATAAACAGTTGAATATATTTGCCCGATATTTCGGTTTGCAAAACAAACCTTCTACGGGGGCTTGAAAACAAACTCTTTAATAACATCGTCATGTAAGCATTACTCAGAGCGTGACGACATTTCCATAACAAAGGCACTTACGTCAATTGCGCGGTGATCAGGTCGGTTGATCGAACCTACGTAATTAACCTCCAATTTTTCAAACATTTCTTTACGTAAACAGGATACAACGATAGGAAGACGGTTATTAAAACTTCCCGTCTGGAGAATTATTTTATAAATTAGCGCACCTTGCGGCTAGAAATGAAATTGAGTTTGTGGAGTAAGTTGGGAGTGACATGGATCCACAAGGAGTCGTAGACAACATGCAAAGAGTCACTTCGGTAATAGCATATGCACGAGGTAAATATCACTAGTTAGTTGTCTGTTGTTATACTTAATACCCATCCCGATACATGTAGATGAATGGGGTAAATCCCATGGCACAATACGTAGAGACCCGTTTCCCGGGCAGCAATTTCCGCAATTCTTATGCTTGTTAAATATGACTTTGTATATGTGCGACCATGTGTTAAGTGATCCATACAATTTCAGCATAGACCAGGATCAGTATTTTTTGTAAGTTTTAAAAGCTGTGGAGCAATGTTTAAATGGATTTCTTCTTAGAATGTTTTATCCACTTCACTGGAGAATTGATCTATTTTACAAACATTCGTATAGGAATTAGTATAAATATTTAAAACAACAATGCTAACAAAAAGATTCAAGAGTTTGTCAGGCTTGAGATTTTGGATAAAATACCGGCTTAAATGAGGCTCACTTTTCGGCAAATAAAAGGTATTGAGCATTACGTTATTTTGCATGGTACGGTTTAATATTTGCCGGAGGCAATGTAATGGCCATTCTTATGAAGGTTAGCAGTTTTGTTTTTCAAGCGCAAAATAGATTTAAGCATTTTTCATTTCTCTGGCAATAGACCTTATTCGCTTGGGCGTAATGTTTTCCCAATAGAAACCTCTTGGGAGTTCAATTCTTTGTCTGAGCCACATCCATATTAATGTATCTTCTCAAGCGTTAACGGAAAAGAAAGAAATAATACCCAGGGGAATGACACGTGGTCTCTAATGGTAAACAAATACGCCCAAGCGAATAAGGTCTATTGGGTAGTGGAGTAATACGTAAAACGGTTAAAAGGCACCGATGATAAACTTTTGATGCAGAAGACAATTTTCATATTTCTAAGTTGCTCAAAATTTTAACTAAGAAGAGAAACCTCCGAAGCTATTGTATTGAGCTTTAGGCAACCAGTAACACATCAGAAATGTTTTTTCTTTTTGTTGAAGAAACTGAAGACAAAGAGAAAGTAGCTTCCAAGTCTAAGCCGAAAGAGCTTTTCAGCCTGTCCGAAGGAAAAGAGCAACAGAGTCTAAATGTTAAAGAACCTCGCTATAAGAATATCGTTCATCTGTGGGAATACCTACTGGAACTTCTCGCAGAAGACAGCTGTCGTTTATTGATAGGTTGGAGCAATAAGGAACGAAGAGAATTTAAACTGAAAAACCCCAACGAAGTGGCGAGACGATGGGGACTGTTTAAAAGAAAAAAAGCAATGAATTTTGACAAACTGAGCCGATCTTTGAGATTTTACTATCAACAAGGAATTATTAAGAAGGTTAGTATACAAACTATTGTAAATTAGCTTTAGCTTGAGTATAGGTGAATGTGACGAATGACTAATTCAGTCCTAAGGCAAGAAAACCACACGACAAAAAACTGTTCAATAACTCATCGAAAACAGCATAGTGGAACAGCACTGTGGCAGAAAACTGACTTATGAATGACCATCAGATTTCATCCACAGACTCTAAAGATGAAACTACCAGTACAACATAATAAACAGTGCCACAGGAACGTACTGCTTAATAGCTTTCATTTGAACGGTCACACTTTAGGATTTCATCCACAGACTCAAAAGTTACAACCAGCTTCAGTACAGTATAATAAACAGCACCACAGAAAAGTACTGCTCAATAGCTTTTTCATTTGAACGGTCACACTTTAGGATTTCATTCACACACTCAAAGTTAGGACCACCTTGTACAGCATAATAAACAGTACCATAGGAAAGTACTGCTCAGTAGCTTTCATTTGAATGATCACACTATAGGATTTCATCCTTTCATCAAAACAGCATAGTGGAACAGCACTGTGGCAGAAAACTGACTTATGAATGACTATCAGATTTCATCCACAGACTCTAAAGATGAAACTACCAGTACAACATATGAAACAGTGCCACGGGAAAGTACTGCTCAATAGCTTTCATTTGAATGATCACACTTTAGGATTTCATCAACATACTCAAAAGTTGGAACCACCTTGTACAGCATAAGAAACAGCACCACAGGAAAGTACTGCTCAGTAGCTTTCATTTGAATGGTCACACTTTAGGATTTCATCCACACACTCAAAGTTAGAACCACCTTGTACAGCATAAGAAACAGTACCACAGGAAAGCACTGCTCAATAGCTAGTTTTATTTGAACGGTCACACTTTAGGATTTCATCTACACACTCAAAGTTAGGACCACCTTGTACAGCTGAATATACAGTACCACAGGAAAGTACTGCTCAATAGCTTTGGTCACACTTTAGGATTTCATCCACAGACTCAAATCGACTCAAAACTGGTTAGAACCACCTTGCATAATAAACAGTACCACAGGAAAGTACTGCTCAGTAGCTTTCATTTGAATGGTCACACTTTAGGATTTCATCCACAGACTCAAAAGTTAGAACCACCTTGTACAGCATAATAAACAGTACCACATGAAAGTACTGCTCAGTAGCTTTCATTTGAATGGTCACACTTTAGGATTTCATCCACAGACTCAAAAGTTAGAACCACCTTGTACAGCATAATAAACAGTACCACAGGAAAGTACTGCTCAATTGCTTTCATTTGAATGTCACACTTTAGGATTTCATCCACAGACTCAAAAGTTAGAACCACCTTGTACAGCATAATAAACAGTACCACAGGAAAGTACTGCTCAATTGCTTTCATTTGAATGTCACACTTTAGGATTTCATCCACAGACTCAAAGGTAGAACCACCTTGTACAGTATCGATAAACAGTACCACCGGGTAACGTACTGTTCATTAGCTTTCATTTAAAAGGTCACATCGTACTGCTCCGCAATACCATTCATTAAAATGGTCACATTTAAGGATGTCATCCAAAAACAAAAAAGTTTTTTGTCAAAGTCATCAAAAGTCTACAGACAATGAGACCCTAGTTACAGTTACTGTATGCTTCGACATTGTTGATGAGACCCTCAGTGGCAACAATTTTTTTTTGAAAATCTTTGTTGATTAACATACACCACATTTACACTAAAATCGTTACACACACACACACACACACACACACACACACACACACACACACACACACACACACACACACACACACACACACACACACACACACACACACACACAAAAACAAAAAGTCATAAAAGAAAAGGAATGTAGAGGGAGATTAAGCATTGGAAAAAAATACAAGAAGGAAAGAAAAAATAATTGTACAACTTAAAAATTACACGTTCAATTACTTGCTTATATAATACATGTATATAAGGAAATTATATATATCTAGATCTAGTGCATACAACTGTTACTTTCGACTAAACTAAGAAGACTTGTAAACACATTGTTAACTAGATTAATAGTAGACAAAGGGAAAAGCAATTGCCCTTATTCTAGGTTATGATGGATTAAAGATATTTCTCAATACTGAGCCTGAAATTCAATTTTCCAATAAATTCTTGAAAATTGCACGTTTTGGATTGAAGTTTCTGACAATATATATAGTATTTAGCAAACAATAAGCAAAACTTGAGCTTTAAAAAATTTCGGTTGTTACCCGTGCTGTCCACTATTCCAAAGAGCCTTTCCGTCATGGAAGGAAAATAGCTAGTGTTGTTTGAACTATTGAACCAATTTATACCTTTATCAAGGAGTGTCACGGTAGATTGGCATTCCAAGTAGGAATGTAATAAAGA
This sequence comes from Cladopsammia gracilis, assembly GCA_022457155.1. Classification (NCBI taxonomy): domain Eukaryota; kingdom Metazoa; phylum Cnidaria; class Anthozoa; order Scleractinia; family Dendrophylliidae; genus Cladopsammia; species Cladopsammia gracilis. The sequence goes on along the minus strand of JAJGOT010000166.1, from coordinate 449,598 downwards.
GTCGGGTTCATCGCGGTATAGGCATTTATTATTCGTTTCGATACCATATATGTGTAATTCTTTCTTGGTGACGATTCGGTGCAGCAATTTATAATTAAATTCTCTTAACTTGCTATCCTTACAAAGTTTGCTTATTCGGGTGAAAGCTAACTCCCAGCTAAAAACTTGTAGATTGAGATCTTTTTCCCACTTCTTTGTACCTGAAGGTTCAATTGTGGAGGCATTTATGTAAAGCCAATAGGAATCCTTGCATTTCGATTTGGCAATGTCCACTGTCAGAAACCGAAGAGTAAAGCTGCAAAATCATATTGTTGAGACAATTTCTCATATCAATATTGATTCAATATCATTTATGTGAAGCCAATAGGAATCCTTGCATTTCGATTTGGCAATGTTCACTGTAACCGAAGAGGAAAGCTGAAAAATCATATTGTTGAGACAATTTCTCATATCAATATTGATTCAGTATCATTTATGTAAAGTCAATAGGAATCCTTGCATTTCGATTTGGCAATGTCTACTGTAACCGAAGAGGAAAACTGCAAAATCATATTGTTGAGACAATTGCAATTTCTCATATCAATATTGATTCAATATCATTTTAACAAACAACCGATAACCCGTTAGGAAATTGGGTTGAATGATAAGGAGGTTTAAGGATATTCTAGAACGTGAAAACTTGAAAACAAAACTGAAAGGCAAACACTTGAAGAGTTTTTTTGGTTTGGTATCAACACCGTCACTCATATTACTGGAAAACATGAATTAAATATATTGTAGGTAAAAATATCTTGAATGGCGTGTCAGTAATCGTTCTTAACTTATCCTTACTTAGGTCCCTGGTCAAAGGTTGGTGTACAAGTTTAACAAACTTCCCTACAAATATGAGCCTGGCGTGACAAGATCCTTACGTCACGCAAGTAAGATAAGAGCAAGTATCAACGACGAACAAGAACGAAGACCATTCACGCCACCATCGCCATCAAAAACCAGTATCTTTATGCAAAAACCTCCAGCTTTCGTCCCCACCAGTACTCCTGTTAGGACAGTTTGGTCCTGGCCACCTGTTCATATCCCAAGGTGTTCCATCTGCTTAGTTCCATGCTGCGGAAGTGGACATACCCGAAGTAGAATTATGTTTCCTCCTGTCGACCCACGGACGTTGCTGTCATTTCCGCCGTTTGGTTTTAGGTCGTTGGAAGCCAGTTTCTCCTGTTTTTAGGACATTTCCATATACCTGTTAAACGTGATAATGATAAAATGATAGACTGTGGTATTGAGAATTCGTAGACCAGGTGAAGCTAGAAGAGGTTTAATGCATTACATTTGTTTGTAAATATTTTAAGTTCATGGAAACACATTTGCTTTGTCAAGAGAAAATGATTTACTCTTAGTTAGCTATGTAAATATATAGTACTGTTAATGACATTCACTGATAAAATGATAAAAGTTCACTGAAGAACATATTCAAGCAGTCTAACAGTATTATTGTAAATAGACGTCGTTGTTTTTCTAACGTACCGTATAATATTCTAATCCGCTAAAAGAACCCAAAACATCAATTTGTTTTTAGCTTTCACATAGTCTCACTAAAACGAAATAGACTAGTCACATAGCTTTTGTTTTGTTTTGCAGAATACCAGTTGTATTACTGAAAACCGCAGGTCATCTCAGGGGGGGTGGGGGGGGGGGGGGGTATGCGCACCCCCTGCACCCTCCCCCTAGATCCGCCCCTGCATTCCTTGTTGGTTGCCCCTCTATAGTTACCATCAAAAGAAAGCGTTAATTGATGCCCATTTTGTTTTGTCGAAAAAAAGCTTCCCTTTTTGCACTGCTCAGATAGTTTAAGCTTTGCTCTTCCTTTACAAACTCAATTCTTTTTGAAATGTAAAATTCCCCTAAATAATAAGCTCCCTCGCATATAAGCCCTCCTGGCGAAAATAATGCCCCACTTATATGCTCTCGGTTACCCGTGAGACAACCCTTCCTCCTCCCCTCCTCCCCGAGTTATCTCGGGCGAGCTAACTTTTGCATATTTCTTTGAAAATTCCACTAACCGTTTACATGAGGATCGCAAACTCGATTCGGTGGAGGGTCAGACGGGACAAATTTTTAGGGCTTTATATCATATTTTCATCATATAAACACTTTGTCCACCCTACCCGGGCGAGATGCCTCCATCTCGTCCCCAGTTCAAGGACAAGACGTGACTTATCGCGTTCGAAGATCGTGTTGGTTGTCCTGTGGTTTATGTGCAGTAAAATTTGAGATTTTTCCAAATGGCCGCCCCCCCCCCTTTTCTTTTTTCAGGGGCTCATTTCCGCCGGAAATTCATTCGAACGCGTCTCCATAATCTGTGATTACTGCTAGTTTACTGAAGTCGCCAAACTTTCATATAAACGCTCAGTAAAGTTGTCTCGGGGGGAGGGTTAAACAAACTAATATAAACCTAGGGCTTAGATTCAGAATTTTACGATAGTATAAAACTGAAATATCTTTTTCTTTTGCCACTTTGTTTACCAGTATTTCATCCACAGACTCAAAAGTTAGAACCTCCCTGTATTGCGTAACTATAGGTGGTTTTCACACGGCGGCCATGTTGGTGCACACCTACAAAAGAATTTTAATGAATTAACTTCTTTTGTTATGTGCAACAACATGGCCGCCATGGCCTTTGTCATTTGAGTCCCACAGGACTGAAGGTCACGTGAGTGAAAACCATCTATTGCGTGATAAACAAGAGAATCTCATAGGAAAGTAATGTTCAATACCTTTTATTTGGATGGTCACAGTGCAGGATGTTTTTATTTTTATTTTTTTATCACTGCCGGGTTATGCTTAAGCCAGTTTCATCCTCAGACCTTTTTAGCTTGGTAAACTTTGATTTTCGTAAACTGAAAAATAGTTTAGTGTCGTAAAACCCAAACCAAACTATTTTAATTACTCTGGCCAATCACAATAGTCACGGACAAACCAATCAGCCAATCAGAGCACGAAGCAAATACATGTAAAGTTTTAAGTATATTTTTGAACACGGCCTCCACTCCACGAAAAGCAGTTTTTATTTTTTTTATTTCTTGTACCTCTTATTTGTAGTTAGGAAGATAGGTAGCTAGCTTATTACTCATGCGCGAAGCGGCATGAGGTAAGGTTTCGGCTCCGTTTTTCTTGTTATTTTTATTTTTTGTGTCACGATTTTGCATGCAAATTTATGCACGCATATTTTAAATTGTACACTTCCGGTTCATAGCTTCGCCACTACACTTCCTGTTTAGTGACTTCCGGCTACTCTCACTTCCGGTAAAAGAGCGTTACTTTAGTGTCACGACAGCGTCTCCTACAACCCTACTTACATTAGCAATGTTCATGTTTGGTATATATAAGACATAGAAGAATCATTCCCTTCATTGTGGTACAGCCTTCATTTCCAAAACAATCAATAGTAAACAACGTGGTTTGCAGGAACGATGACTGAATGAAAGGAGTACTCTTCGCCATGTCGGACATCTTCTTATCATCTTCTTATCTTCTTATCATCTTCTTCTCATCTTCTTATCTTCTTTTCATCTTCTTAACTTACTTACGCATGCGCATGAGTATAGGCTGCTAGGAGCCTCTTGTTCTTGTTATTTTTATTATTTTTATTTTTTGTGTCACGATTTTGCATGCAAATTTATGCACGCATATTTTAAATTGTACACTTCCGGTTTATAGCTTTGCCACTACACTTCCTGTTTAGTGACTTCCGGCCATTCTCACTTCCGGTGAAAGAGCGTTACCCAAGTGTCACGACAGCATCTCCTACAACCCTACTTACATTAGCAATGTTCATGTTCGGTATATATAAGACTTAGAAGAATCATTCCCTTCATTGTGGTACAGCCTTCATTTCCAAAACAATCAATAGTAAACAATGCGGTTTGCAGGAACGATGACTGAATGAAAGGAGTACTCTTTGCCATGTCGGACATCTTCTTATCATGTTTAAAATATATCATAAAACTAACTTACGCATGCGCATGAGTAAAGGCTGCTAGGAGCCTCTTGTTATGATAAATAAGCCGATGAAAATACCCTGTATAAATAAAGTTATCTATTCTATCCTATTCTATTCTATTCTATTCTATGTTACCGGCGACAAGCGCGGGAAAACGCGTGTGAGGAAGTCGCGATTGGTCTTAGTTTTACTTCTGAATGGTTGACAAAATTAAAGAAGCATAACAATGCAAACCCAAAGCAATTTAAAAATTACTTTCGACACTCAATTACAAATCGCTCTAGTACTCAGATAGCTATTTATTCATCTTTCTGTCAAATTAAATAAATAAATTAAAATAATACGTAATATTATAAGCCTGGTTGTTTCTTAATTCTTACTAGGCCGTGTACTGTTTCATCTTCTTTGTAACTCTTTATATTTTTTTGTGGTGAATATATAAAAATACACACACAACAAAAAATAATCTGAATGATTGCATGCAATTAAAGTGTATGAAGATGGACATTATGCTGCTTTTTGAATTACAGAAACAGGGATTGATGCAGTAGCATAAGCAGGATAAACAGGCTTTACTGGTTCAACATAAGCAGGATAAACAGGTTTTACTGGTTGAACATAAGCATGATAAACAGGTTTTACTGGTTCAACATAAGCGTGATAAACAGGTTTTATTGGTTCAACATCCAGCGATATAGAAAATGAGGACAGTGCATTGGCGGGTGGAAAAATGATACTACTTTGCATAGCACAGGCTCTTGATACAGGAGCTGGAGAGACTGGGTACCACCAAACAGGACGAGTAGGTATGGGTGCCACTGGCCACGAGCAGCCTCTCTCGTGAGGAGTATTGGTGGGTTTAAATACCGAGGACCTGGTGTTGGCTGGATTAAATTGTTGAGGTGGAGACTCTAATAATCTTCTGTTTAGTTGTTCATTTGACGTATCATCCATCTTTCGTGGGCGATGAAGACGATAAAGAGACTGTATCCTTTCTGGTTCGTATTTGTATGGCAGCTTGTTAAACTGGTAGACCAATCTTTGACCCTTAACCTAAAACAACGAAACAAAAAAAAAATACTTTACTTATTTTAGTGTTTCATGACCCAATTTAGGGCGAAACAGATCTATCCGTTTCTGCCTTCTAGTTTTGAGCGCTGATTATGCGCTGCAATTTGAGCGCTGATTATGCCTTGTTGAGAGAATGCCTTCACGTTGTCTGACCAGCGTGGTGCAAGTTAGATTGTACACGGTTATTCCAGTGGTTTTTAAACCTTAACGTTTCATATAAAAATGTAATCACATCGATTGTACATGGATATAAAACATGTGTCCTAATGGGGTTTCATTACAAAAATGTCAATCATTCTGGCTTGCAATAGCTGACCAGTCAGTCCACCTAAAAATCTAACACAACATATTTTTAATACCAACTTTACTGCAAGCTCTCCCACTCAAGGTTTTATGACATGTTGAGTCCCATATTAGATTATGCAAGTTAGTAACCATCCTTGCCTGCTAGTTCTTATCAGTCTGAAAACTTTTCAGAACTATTAGGCAAGAATGACTAATTAATTATAAATACCAAGGAAGATGTGCAAGGTTCTACAAATCGGGCACAAATGTATCATCAATATGCCCGTTAAGACATGTTCGACACTCCCAGAGTTCTAACTTTTGAGTCTATGGATGAAATCCTATGGTGTGACCATTCAAATGAAACCTCTTCGACAGTACTTTTGTATGGTACCATTTTTTTTTTAATATTTTACAAAACGAAATTTGGGATTTTCACCAACTCACCTTTTTAATAATTCCTTGTGCATAGTAGTATCTTAAGGCTCGGCTCAGTTTCTCATAATTCATCCCTCTTCGTCTTTTAACTATCCCCCATCGCTTCGCGACTTCCTCAGGGTTTCTTAGTTTAAACTCCCTGCGTTCCTTATTGTTCCAAGTTATCAATGAACGACAACTTTCTTCTTCTAGAAGCTCGAACAGAAACTCCCAAAGATGAACGATGTTCTTGAAGCGAGGCTGCGCCCGATATCCCGGTGTAAGCGATTTTTCTCTGAGCTCAGTTGTCTGTTTCAATGGGTTAAATTCCTCTGGCTTTTTGTTCATTGCGTCTTCAATTTCACTGAGATAAAAAAACCCGATAACACTGTTAATTTAAACTTCAAATTTCTATGTCTAAAAGGAGCTGATTTAATTTATTCCTGCGAGCAAACTTAAGCATAGAAGCAAAGACTGATACAACGTAGGTAGAAATTTAAAGATGTACTATATTTCTGCTGGCCAAACCAGCCTTCTTCAAGTACAATTATGAGGTAAAATTTACATTTTTTTTATGTATAGGTGACATGCTTACGTAACAACGGAAATACGTAGGGCTTCACCTAAAAAATAACAATGATCGGACAGAAATAAAACTAGCTGATAACGAAAAATATACAGAAAACAATGAAAGGGAACTAATACGAAAATGAATTAATAATATGTTTCTTCGCCAATGTTGAGGCCATAAGGTACAAGTGTTCTGCCTTTAAGGCCTTTTGAAATTAAGAAAACTTCTTTGGCCTTACGTATTGAGTCTCGGTTAGAGAATTTTTTTTCAATGGGGATTTAATAGTTGCATGTCATTAGCCCGTGTGATTAGGAGAGGAGAGAAAATGTTCGGCGGCTGTAGTAGGTTTAGACTTGGTGTTGGGATTATCTATAGTACGGCGGTGTTCATTAAATCTCTCTTTTATGCAAACTAGTGCCAAATTCTGTGGAGTGATCAAGGGAGGAAAACATCGCAAACCGACGCAGTAGTTAGTTGTAATTATTGTCAAGCAAGAACTATATCATAAATTAAAAAGTGAAATATTTGCTAGTGCATGTACTGAAGGTAAAATCGCATTTTACTTTTAGCCCTGTTTTCGGGAGCGGGGCACCGCTAAATAAAAGTAACGAAAATCTGACAACTTGGAGCAATTCTTTTGTGATACCCAACAAGGAATCCCGGGGGGGAGGCTCACATATAAAAATGACGGGGGTGCCCCCCCCCCCCCCCCACTCTTCCGCCCTCTGGGCAAGGAATTTTAGGCAAACGATTGAATACTGTTTTTCATGTCATTTTAATGCCTGTACAGGAAACTACGTGAAAGCTAATACAGTTTGAGATTTTCAATCTTTTACTTAAATATTTCAGCACCAGAAAATTTATGGGAACTGGAATCTTCTTCCCCGGATTTAAATATAGCTGCTTTCTCCTTTTCTAAAAATCTAGCTAGCTGACCTTATATATTCCGTACCGCGAAAACGACATTTTCCTATCCCTTCGGTAACAAAAGGCGTTAAATTTTCCGATGTTAGGAAGCTTGAGGCGGCATTTTACTAGAGAAAACTTTAGCTTTTAGTCCAGTGTAATTACGAATTTTTAAGATGGTTAAAGTGCCAATCACCCCTAGAAAGTTATTTTCAGAATCAACTTTATGTACATTGAATAGTTGAATATGGTAAAATATTTCTTGTTTTGAACGTCGCGTTATTGCGTTATAGAGTTTTAAATTTACAAAATGCTAATTAGATGATGTCAACCCGCGAATTTGCCATTATTTTTACGCCAATTTACAATGCGCAGTTTACAGCTTGAGGATAATTAATTTGATAAATACTAAAAATAAACTGTGGATAGTCAATTGATTCGTGAAAAGAAGTACTTGTGTAATAAATGATTCCCGGGTTGACGTCATCTAATTAGCATTGTGTAAATTCAAATCTCTATAACTCACTAACACGACGTTCAAAACAAGAAATATTTAACCATTCAACTATCCAATGTACATAGAGTTAATTCTGAAAATAACTTTCTAGGCGTGATAGGCACTTTAAGGCCTTCGGCAGAGCTTTCCACCGAAACGAGTCGTTGGATCGGTTCTCATGTTCATGTCAGCTACCAGTTTGTGTCGTAAACGCTAAATGCAAAGTGATCATTAAACTGGAAGCAGTTAAACAGTTAAACTCCTAAATTGAATATATTATAGCGTTGGTAGTTTTCTCCTTACCTTGGCCGTAGAGGACAAAAAGACCTGAAAAATAAGGATGGCAGCAAGCGCTAGTCGGAGTTGGTGTATAACGGGTTATATTATGCGCTCTTGTGCTTTACACTGTACTAGCGTTGAGCGTCTTCAAGTACCTCAGAGTTACACTGCGAGTAGTCCCACTTTTTTGTCGTAGTCTACTTCAGGATCAAGTTGATGTTTATTTGCCCACACTGTTTTTATATACATTATATAACTGCCGGTCAGGAAGTCATTTGGTACTGGATAGCAGTTGTGGTCGTTATATGAATCCGCCCACGCACATAGTTTGTTTACTTCACTAACAGGCTGATATGATCTAAGCTATGTGTTCCTCTCCTTTGACGCATTCAATACCTCACAATTCTTCGCCTTATTTGTTTTAAAATCTTCCGGCAGAAGACTGAAAGATGTGTATTTTTAACTGTTTCTATATCAACGGTTAACCCTTTCACTCCCAGAGTCAATATTGGAGGATATAAGTTACTTTGTGGGACGTTTTTGATATGGAGCCCAACATTCAGACCGGCATTCAGATATCCCTTTCGGAGTGGGGCGTAAGGGTTTGCGGTGATGCGGTTTTGCGTTATTTTTGGTGGAAATAAATTTGATAAATTTTGGATGCGGTATTGCGGTTTATTTACGTTTTTCTGCGCGGTTTTGCGGTTTTCGGATCCCCCTTACGCCCCCCTCCTTTCGCTCCCAAAGTAAATTATGGAGACATGTACATGAAGTGTCTAGTTCAAGTCTAACTTTTGAGTCTGTGGACCAAATCCTATGGTGTGACCATTCAAATGAAACCTCTTCAGCGGTACTTTTGCATATGGTAGCATTTGTTCTGTTGATGAAATCCTATGCTGTGACTATTTAAATGAAACCTCTTCGGTAGTACTTTTGCATGGCAAAAGTTGTATTTCAATATTGAGTCTCAAGATGATAACAAAAAAATTATCAAAATATTTGTTTTGTCGCGCTTGGTGAAGATAATGATTTTCAGTGTTACTTGACGTCAAAGGAAGTTGGGATTTCAAATACCGGTAAAAAAATAGCTCTCCGGGTGGCCTGACTTGCAGACTTTATTGTCTCGCACGAAGACAAAGTTTGGAGGTGAATCCGTGAATCCAGGCTCAAATTCGACTACAATAGGTACGAGCCTACGTACGTGAATACGAGCGGCGAAACCGTCCGGAAAAAATACTGCTTTCCGATATAAGTCATCCCAACTTCTCCGTATTCTAACTCCTCTGCATTAGCTATTCCAAATATTATCAGAATGCTCGTAGAGCTGCTGCCCAAGAACGCGCCTGAAGAACTATTTTTATACCGGATATTGGTTGACATTTGTAATTGTGCTGGTAAACAAGAAGTCGGGAAGTCGTAAAGCACCGCAGTCAATACAGGTAGCCTACAGGTACAAGGCGGTTACGCGAAAGTTCCCTCGAGGCGCGTGTTTGGGGTTTCGCGAATAAAGGATAACAATCAAAATAATAACAATGGGGGTGTAGAATGGTCTGTCGAACACCCGGGGGGGGGGGGGGGTACTCCCTATAATGGGCTATACGGGGATGCTCCGCCCGAAAGGAGTACCTTTTTTTAGGCTGGAGGTTTATGAAAGGGTCGGGATTTTACGAGGTGAAGTATATGCAAGAGTCGGGATTTCACGAAGAATAGGAAAGGGTAGCGGAAACACGCCGTTAAAGCACCATAAAAAAGGTAGGGAAAACTGCCATTTAAGTACTATAAAAAGGGCCTTTCAAAATAAATTATATCTAACAGACGCACGTAAAGGCCATATGAAAGGGGTACCATTTTCATTAAAAGGTATATGAAAGGGTGCGGGGGATCAATCAATTAATCAATCAATCAATCATCTTTATTTATCCACGGAATCTCGTCATAAAAATGCTCTTCCAGAGAGCCGTGCAAAAATCATGCAATAAAAAATAAAAATGGTCATTAAAACTATACTAAATTACAAATATGATAAAAACGATTTCAGGCTTGTCTGCCCTTTAATAGTATTGGATAGACTATTCCAGAGAACTGCCCCTCTATAGTGGAAGCTATTTTTTCCAGCCTCAGTATACGGTCTTGGTACAAATAAATTATATGTTGAGTTTCTTAGATTGTAAGAATACATAGAGTTTGTACTATTAAAAATTTGAGCCAAATGATCAGGTACATTTCGATTTTTCAATTTATCCATTACTATGGCTAGTTGTCTTGTCCTTCGTGTTTCAAGATTATCCCACCCAAGTTCATCCAGTATCTCAACTGATCGTCTATCGTAGTTAGAGGAGGTTATCACCCTGGCAGCTCTGTTTTGGAGGGTCTGGAGTCTGTTACACATCCCTTTCCCACAACTCCCCCACACTATACTACAATAATCGAAATATGGTAGCACAAGGGATGTTGAAATAAGGTTAGCTAGGATTTTCGAAAAGGAGAAACTGAGCAGCTGGTAATTTCGGGGGATTAGATTCCTTTCCCTGTGTAATTTTTTGCCGGGTCTATAGCCTTTTCTTTATATTTATCTTGCACGTAATTCAACCATTATAGTAAAAATCATAATAATTAGTATTCTTTAATGATACAGAATACTAATAAAGCTACGGCAAATGGCCTAAATTTAACTTGGACATTCTCTATTTTCGAATTGCCCATAATACACTTTGTTTGCTCCCCGAATTTTGCATAAACTGTTGTTTTGAAATGCTGTTGGGAATATGCAGTCCTCTCAAGAGCATTTACAAACAATAGTTTATGCAAAATTTCGGGGGCAAACAAACTGTATAAATTATGGGCAATTCGAAAATAGAGAATTCAGTTTAAGAGCATGTAGATGAGAATTAAACCCGCTCATAGGTAGGTCAGTACTCAGAGTTATTTCATCGTTTTGCCGGGTCGTTTTGTTCCTTGCTCGTCCCTTGATATAACGTAGTCAAGGTTACAAAGCAATGAAAATATAACTCAAAACACAGAGGCAAGGTCCAATTTTGCATTGTAAATTCTTTTGTTTTTAATGAAGGTGAAAGTTTCCATTATTTAACGTTGCTAATGTAAGATATACTTTTTTAATCCAATGCTACTTTGATCGACACCGCGATACCTGCTTTCCCTCGTGAGCTTGGTTGCCTTCGTTTGGACTTCCTGTATTCATACGGTAATAAGATTAAATATTAAACAAGGCGTTCAATTCATCCGACAACAGCAAGGACCCACGAGTTGGATACAAACTCATCAATTTGATAATACAGTTTATCTCTCTGGAGTAAAGTCAGCCATCATAAGGCACTTCACTGTATCCTCTTGAAGAGAAAAATTGACGGTAAGGCCGGATTAGCTTTACAAACTGAGTTTATCTCCGGGTTTTTTTTTAACATTTCAGGAAGTTGCTTGTAAACCTACGGCACCCTCGTGGCAATGCGGTTATAGTGGTGGACAACACCGAACTGGCCGAGCCAATTTTGCAAGCTTTAACTATGTGGAAAATTAGGGTTTTGTTAGTAGCTTGAGACTGAACGTTTGAGATGTTGTTCCATCCCATAGTGTATAAAAATAAGAAGGCAGGAAGTTCCGAAATCGAACGTAACTAACAAACCAATTCTTTTTATCGAAGCTATTGTTATGGTCAATTATTTCATAACACTTTTTAGCGAGCTTGGCGGGTTTAATGGTAAAGTCTTCTTATTTTTTAAATTGTTGTTTGAATTTTCAATTTGGAATCCACTTTTTTTGCAAACGATTAATACACGACTATGAAAGCGGACGATTTAAGTCTACTCGTGACATTTTCTGAACAATTCTCAGAAGAAAACAAATTGTAACTCTTTCTACTCTTATCGCGTTAAAGCGTTTTGAAATAATTTTCAATTTTAGTCTATAACATTGCACCTATCGGTTGCAAATTCTTGATTTTCTCGTGAATCGTATGCTTATCGTTGTGTTTTTAGTTTTTCACCGGTTCCAGCATATTGGCGGCCATGCGGTTGTGTTTGAAGAATTTATTCACAAAGGTGGCGGAACGGTCTGGTTTCAAAAAATGAAGAAATTTGTATGTCGTAGGTTTACTACATTGGACCTCATCGCAGTATATACTGGGTTAATATTTGTTAATCATCAGTCTTTTATTGTACGGTCATATGATACATTTTACATTTTATTTTTGTCCTTCTAGTAAATTAATAATAACTTAATATAGTATTACGGGCAGGGAGTTTGTGAAACCTCTGTGCATGCATGCTTTATGTGGGATGGTTTGCCACAGAGAGCGTCTTTAACCTGAGTCAGATCAGTAAAGATTTATAAACCCGATATGGTTCTAACGTTTGGATCTGTCGATGAAATCCTTCTGCAAATGAACATTGCTTATCAGTTCTTTCCTGGCGGAATGATTGTAAGAGACGTGAAATGATTCTTACCAGAGAGCACGTTTTAACATGAGGCGACATCAGCTTTATTTCGTTCTGTTTGGGTTAGGCGTTGACACATCATGTCAGCATAATTTGGATAATAAGGCCACAATTAGAGTATCAGGCATTATGCGGGCATAATAGTGCTATTTTTCAATAGCTTCTATTATTTGTTTGTGAGTGAAATAGTATATGAAATGTCCAATTGTTTTGTTGTTGAATATGGCTCTTAGCAATGAACTCAAGGCTTCGATTCTTTTCAGTGCGTTCTTCAAGGGACTTTAAGCTACTGTATGTGTCAGTGATTAAATCCTCTTTTATATAATGAATATTCTTACTGAGTTGCGAAAAAGATGGGATTACATGGGAAATGCTGGACACTGCGACAGTCGTAGTTACGAGCTAATAGCTCGAACTTCTAAGTGCCAGGGAAGCTTCACATACAATGGTGCACGTGCATTTAATGCCCTGCCTCGCAGTTTCCGTTAAGTGTGCATTTCTTTGTTTGGGACAAATGCATAGATATAAGACTCCAAGACCATAGCCCCAGTCATACCAAGGGTAAAACACACAAAACCAAAGCCCACTAGACTGCGCTCTATTTTGGAAACAGAACCACAGCACCAACAAACGATGGAGATGAGGAAACAGAGTTCAGACAGACAATAAGACCAAGAAAACGGAGAGTATTGTTTTTGTAAAAAGCAAAAGACACGAACAGCTCAACTCAACTCAATTGTGCTCTGATTTTCTGTGCCTCATTTTGGCTGCCCTTCCATTCCTTCATTCTCGGTTTGCGATTGTGAGTTGAGCTGTTCGTGTTTTTTACTTTTTACAAAAACAAATATACGGGAATTTAAAATCAAACTTTTGAAGCGCCATCTAAAACGCTTAGTTGTCAACTTAGCAATTATATGTAGTTTTATTTTTTGTGTGCGTTTGTTTAATAAAGTTCACTGAGATTTAGTTCAGTCGGGGCTCCATTTAAACTAGCCTACACTTGTAGCTAAATTGTATGTTCCTGATTAAGCATTAAGCATAAGGGTATTAAACGCCAACGAACTTGAAAGTGACTTTCTTGAAGTTAACCCCCAGCAATTAAAATCAATTTTGCTCATTTCTTACTCATAAATAGGCATTATTGTTTGTTAACAATATGACCTTCCGTTCACCTGTCGGATGCTCTAACCACTGAGCTACGAGATACTTACTAAGCTCACTATAAACCGTGTCAGACGCTAAGTTAAACATAGTTCAAAATATTCTATTTCTACATCTTTAGGTCCTATACTAAACGACATGGAGGATATTCAGTTCAGAGAGAAGATACAAGACAATGAAAACTGCAAAGGTCTTGAACGGTCCGGAGAAAGCCCTGCGCAGACACCCATAACTCCAGCAAGACGCGAACACCGATATAAAAATATGCTGCATCTCTGGGAGTTTTTGTTAGAGCTCCTAGCTGATGAAAGCTGTAGGTCCATCATATGCTGGAGAAGAAAAGAGTGTGGAGAGTTCAGGCTTATGAACCAACACGAGGTGGCTAAAAGATGGGGAATGTTAAAGCAAAGAGGTGGAATGAACTACGGGAAGCTTAGTCGTGCTTTGAGGTTGTATTATCGAGAGGGGATTATTACAAAGGTGAGCTGTGATATAATGTTAACAATTTTACTCACAGGAGAAGCACACAGTTTATTAGTCGTGCCATATAAATTCGGTGGCAAAAAAGTAAAAAGTTCCCATTTTCAAGTGGTTTATAGCCTGAGGCGAAGTGTTAGTGACGTCATATCAGTTGATATGGCAACTTCAAGCTCATGGATGATTGGATTTATTTACAATATAAGAAAAAGGAAAATGACGAAACGAAACATTATCAAATAGTAAATGGAACTTACATTATTGCCGGGTTTGGCGAGAGTTCCATTCCATAACGATTTCGTTTTCTTTCTTTCCGTGCAACAGATAAATGGAAGCAATATAAAACTTAAAGTTGACCTTGCCTACACGAGTGATTGCGAAAGACTGATTAAAGGTTTCAAATGACGTACAGTGTCCGGAAACGCGACTGTACCATGTAAAACAAATGATAACAATATATTGAATTAATTCTCGTACCATAGGGGCACTTACAAGACCCTTAAAGCTTCTTAAAGCAAGACTTCACAACTTGAAGAGTTGTCGTTCTTGTTTTTGTTAAGTTTCTACTTCGACGATACAGGAACAGAGCCGAGGAAAGTTCTAACGAATATTTTGTTTCTATGGTGCTGTTTATTGTGCTGTACTAGGTTGTTCTACCTTTTTATTCTGTGGAACAAAAATTCCTAAAGTCTGACCATTCAAATGAAAGATTTTAACGCTTACTTTTCATGGTACTGTTCATTTTGCTGTACAAACGGGTGGTTCTAACTTTCGAGTCTGTGGATGGATTTCTAAAGTGTGACCATTCAAATAAAAGCTACTGAGCAGCACTTTCCTGAGGTACTATTCACTTTGCTGTAGAAGGTGGTTCTAACGTTTGAGTCTATGAATACGGAATCTTAAAGTGTAACCATTCAAATGAATTCAAAGATTTCGAGCAGTACTTCCTTATGGTACTGTTCATTTTGCTGCAAGGTGGTTCCAAAAACGTCTACGAAGAAATCCTAATGTTCAAATGAAAACTATTGAGCAGCACTTTCCTGTGGTACTGTTCATTTTGCTGTACAAGATGGTTCTAACGTTTGAGTCTATGGATGGATTCCTAAAGTGTGACCATTCAAATGAAAGATTATGACACTTATGTTTCATGGTACTGTTCGTATTGCTGTACAAACGCGTGGTTCTATAAACTTTCGAGTCTGTGGATGGATTCCTAAAGTGTGACCATTCAAATGAAAGCTACTGACTGAGCAGTACTTTCCTGTGGTACTGTAAGTTCACTTTGCTGTAGAAGGTGAATACGGAATCCTAAAGTGTAACCATTCAAATGAATTAAAAGATTTCGAGCAGTACTTCCCTATGGTACTGTTCATTTTGCTGTACAAGGTGGTTCCAAAAACGTCTTCGAAGAAATCCTAATGTGCAGAACTTCCACGTAGATTCTGATCATTTTTTGGTCTTAAGTTTAGAGCGTTATAAAAGTCCATTATAAAACGTGCCTACGCCGTGAGACAAAAGATTAAGAAAGTTATCATGGCCATTATTTGTGAAAGAATCTAAACTAACTTTCTCTGAACCCCATTTTATTTACGCAGGTAAAAGGTCAACGGCTGGTGTACAAGTTTAATAACCTTCCCTACAAATATGAACCAGGAATCACGAGGTCTTTTTATCGCGAGCGGTTTCAAACAAAAACCACAAGTCATAGTGAACAAACCCTGCCATTATCCAAACCTTTACTGCGCATGCCTCAGGTATTCAGCACCATCCCACCTCTCAGGAGACCTTCCGCCTTGCCTGTCGTTCCCATGCCTTCTCCACAGGTTTGTTGGTGCATGGACCCAGTCCCTTGCGTCTCCTCGATGTGCTGTTCTAGAAGTCGAATTTTCATTCCCGTTCCATCGCCCTCGGCGTCACGTGGATTTATACCTGCTTTTTCTGAGGAAGCAAACTTATGGTCATCTGGAAAACCTGTTCCTGTGTCAGTGATTATAAGAGCTCCTAGTCATCCACGGACTTAACCCTCGGACGTACGGAGGGGGGGGGGGGGGGGGGGGAGGGAATGGATGCCACTCCCCTTAAGATTTTTCTCGGATTTTTTCAAGAGAATTTATTGTTGGCACATGCTGTCTTTTGTAGCTGTTCGTTTATCCTTTTGACGCATTTTGGTAAATTTTGGCGACAACCGGTTGCTATGGTAACAAGATACGACGTCATAAGTAGCATGCGGTCGCTGGGTGTATGAGTTTGCGTGTACGTATGAGGGTTAATTAGAACCACCTTGTACATTATAATGAACAGTACTACAGGATAGTACTGCTCAGTAGCTTTAATTTGAATGGTCATACTTTAGGATTTCATCCACAGACTCAAAAGTTAGAACCACCTTGTACAGCGTAATAAACAGCACCACAGGAAAGTACTGCTCAGTAGCTTTCATTTGAATGATCACACTTTAGGATTTCATCCACAGACTCACACGTTAGAACCATCATGTACAGCATGATCAACAGCACCACTGGAAAGTACTGCTCAACAGCTTTCATTTGAATAGTCACACTTTAGGATTTCATACACAAAAGACTCAAAAGTTATGTAACGCAAGTTATGTATGTAACGCAATACATGTGGAGTAGAGTAGAGTACAGATCGAGTAGATAACTTTTATTTAAATTGTAATAAAAAAAAATGTTTTTTGATGCTGCCTTGTACAAAACTCATTCAAAACTGCGGTGGCGCAATTATATTTAGTTTAAAATCGTTAAGGATGTTGTTAGTTATCTTGCGTAGTAGGCGCCGTAATTCGTTTATGGAGCGAAATTTCTACGACGCACGCGAGAGGGGAACGCGCAAAAGGAAGAGGTGCCACCTCTCCTCTCCGCGTTTTCCCTTCGCGCGCGCGTCCTCGTAACTTCTCCCCATAAATGAACCAGCGTCTGCTACGCAGGCTAGTTGTTAGTCGCAATTCGGATCCGACTCCACTTAAAGCTGGGCAAGTTTTTCTGTTACAGTTCTTCCTACCTTTTCTTAGCCTTGGTCATGCACAAACCAGAATGAGGTTTACAGACTATTTCACTGCAGTGTGCAGAGCCGGTTTTTTTTTTTATTTTAGCCTTCGTCAAAGGCTTGTGTTTCAAACCGAAATATCGGGCACAAAATATATATCTTTTATTTTACTTTATTTTTCTTGCCTCAATCTTTTCTCCGCCGTTAGGATCAGTTAGGGTCAGTTATTTGGCTATAATGTACCTGTCATCATTCGCCCATGATACTGAGAAAGGAAATAGTGGAGGAATTCGCCCATAAAATGAATCATGTTTGAAAAACTAGGATACAGTTGCTTCAACAGAATCCCAACCACGAGTTTTTAACGTTCTTGGCGATAATCTATGATTTGAGGGCATATTGAGAGATAGACCATTTTTAAAAATAGCGGCAGCCTGGGGGCGAGATTGACTGCGCATTGGCTACGCATTGGCTGCGCATTGGACTGTGGGATCGAAAAGGCGCCAAACGTTGGGCGCTTTCCATTCGGCAAAAATTTCCATTTCGAGTTTTCTGAATTTTCGGTGGTCGAATGGAACGGGTTTAGAACACTTGGATACCGGGTCGGCGTGACATATCAAAATGGCGAACTTTTTAAATGTTTTCGCGTCTTTAGAACAAGATTATTCTAGTCGTTGTCATAGACAAGTCTGGGTAATAATAATAACAATATTTTGAACATAAACTCTCTGCCCCGAGTATCCTTTAAAAAAGGCGGGAACAAAACCGACGAGTAAAACGGACTTTTACCGAATGTAAACCAGACAAAACTAAACACAGGTGATCTTACCGTTGCCAGTTGCAGCTCCAAAGCACGAGTAATGTAATAATAATTGGACTCGGTACAGAAATACCCACACGGTGAAAGACTGTTCGGTCGCCATCTTTCTCGAGTTTTCAGCCTACTTAAGCTTGAGAGACTAGGGCCGAGACAAATTACGAATGGAACACAAAAGTCTTGTTAATTCCGGAATTTCCATCAAAGAGGACAACCTCAAAAACGTATTCCGAAAATTTCGGAATTTTCTCCCGAAATTTTTCTGTTCCAGTGGATTTCCGACCAAAACTTTCGGAAATTTTTTCCGAATGGAAAGCGCCCCTTGTTGCCCGATACGCCTTCGACCATTGCAAATGGGTGCAACAAAAACGAAAAACAAGGCGATGTTGCTCTCGAAGCGGCACCCTAGCAGCAAACCCTATCGAGATACTTCGAAAGAATTTCTTTCTTCGTCTTTTTTCAGGCCTTCGAGAAGGGAGGGGTTTGCGGCTACTTGGGCCTCGGCGAAGACGTTGGAAGCAAATAGCATTCCTTGTATTTCGAATGCGTACTTCTGGACACCCCGGTAGGTGTAGCGGGCATAGGCATCGATGCGAAACTCGCTCTTGGGAGGGAGGGTTTCTATTTTTGCGCAGTCTCTAAGTTTCGGTTCTGGAAGTGTTTGCATCCTCTGTGTGGCCTCGTGTTGTTGGAGGCAGGCATCGATTTCCCCACAAACCTGGCTTGCCGCACATGCACAAAGCATCGTCTGCTTCCCTCTCAGCAGCCAATATACTCTCTATATGCTCGCCGACACCTTGGGGAGCTCGGATCTTCGACAGTATATCCCGACGGCGGCCATGTGGGCCGAACGGTTGGTCGAAGCCGTCGAGAACGAACGAAAGGAGCATGAATTTCTCGTTGCAGATGTAGAAAGAAGGTGTTTTTGTGTCGGGCGAAGATGGGTAGTAGGCCCCTGCGGTTCTCGATAGTCAAGATGGGGCCCAACATAGCATAGGGCTATCCAGCGGTGCGCCCGGATGAGAAGAACCATCCAGCTGCAAACCACGAATGGCTAGTATAGTCATTCCATGGAACGTTCGACTTGCGGTCCTTTGGTATATTTAGGAATCCCAAAACATCGATTTGTGCTGGATCGTTTTCTTTTCCGGAAGTCGTGGCTTACGGACAAGAAAGGCGATAGCGCTGTATCTTTTGGGCGAGTGCTGTTTTTTTTTTTTTGGCTTCCAATTCGCAAAGCCTGTCTTGCATCCTCTTTCTCTTTGCGCATAGCTTCCCTTTTCCGGGCTATCTCTTCCCGCCAGTTGTTCTCTTGGAGCAAAAGCGCTTCCTCGGCAAGTTTGGTCACCCGATCACAGGCCGAAAGCAAACATATTTCGCGGGTAGTCTCTATTTCTTGGATTGGGATAGGAAGCAACTTCCTGTTGCCGTTCCAGACCTTCCGATTCCACGTCCACCGCACAAAATCGGTATTATGTGGGGTCATTCGCCTTTTTTTCGTTCTGGCTCATCGGGGGGATGCCGTGTAAACGGGGCTTTGCGCAAGCCAGGAACGTGCATCCCTCTTCATTTTGGAAGATTTGTAGGGTTGTGTGGACCCCTCGTCGTCTTGGTCGAGAACTACGGCGTGAATCGGGACCCAATTAAAGCCGAAGGCCGAAACCCACAAGGGGAGATATGTTTTCTCGAGAACCTCGAAGGGTTGGTCGTATGTTTTGTACACTCCACAGTCTTTTTGTCCCGGTATGTCCCCAGTAGATTGCATAGATGGTCTTTGGCTGCTTCGATAAGAGAACTAGGTTGCTGTGTATCGAGGCGGCGAGGGTCTTCCATTGTTCGCGAAGCGGTTGATTCCAGAAAAGAGGCTCTTCTGCGGATCGCGATAGCCGTACACCTTTTCGATCGTTGCGCAGGCCCGGTCCAAGGAAACCTCCGAGGGCTGCAAGCCATATATCGACACCTCGACGCGAAAGATGCCGCGGGCTTGTACATCCAGATGCTCAAAGGTTCAGGCAAGCCTCGAATCTGGGCACCTGCAATAGTCTACCACCTCGTTTCCAAGACTTTCCTGCACATCGGCGCACTCCATTTGGCAGACGAAGTTGTAGATTTTTCCGCTATGGAGAGAACCAGCCTCCTCCCTGTGGAACGATAGACAATGTTTGCCGACAGTGTCTTCTTTGTCGAGGATTCTACCTTGCGGCCAGTTCCGTTCGCCGACGGCCATATTGTCGAATACAACTTGTCTGTCGAGTGTCCCGGAGAAATCTTTCGTGCAATCCAGGGCATACGGGCCAATACCATCGTTTCGCATGTCTTCGAGAAAATGGGGCAGCTTTTCGAACAGTTCTTCAAAATCTATATCGGCAACGGCTACTTTTGCCATAGCAATAGCGGCTGGATTTGCGTTGTTGGTTTTTTTTTTCGATAGACTTTTAGGATTTGCCCGTCCGTTTCTAAAATTTTCACGACCGTATTGCGATACACAGATTCGCTTCCCCCCTCGTAGGGGCAGGTGGAAACGATGCGCACATGTAGGGCTGATGGGAGGCGGGCTGCGGCTGCATGCGCTCGGATTCCAGACAAGAATGCCTTGGCGACTGCCCCAGCCAGTGAAAAGATTCTCAGAACCTACGTTGTTAAATGCTAAAACAATAGGAAATGTTTGAATAAGAATCCGGAGCTAAAGTCCCATAGGATTCGTTTAGGACACCAATATGGCCGCCATTTCATTGATTTGGGACACCAATATGGCCGCCGTGACGTCATATGCAAACGCTCTGTCGGGGGACCATATATATTTCTATGGTTTATTGGCTCAATAAACCACGTGACAATTCAAGGGAAACCCAAAACGGCTAGAAAAACCCCAAAGGACAAAAGAATACGCCAGGGGTAAGTTAAATAGAGTTGCTTTATTGAATTAATGTCTAAATTTCGCTTTTAGCGTTGGAAATCTACGTTATTTTTTCCCAATTCAACGTCTTATAAAGTGCTCATAGTTTAAACGGCCGCCGTATATCCTAATACAGTGGAACCTCGATTTAACGATGTACCAAGGGACTGGGGAAATTGGTTTGTTATATGGTCTTATACCGAGGATTCGTTTTATCGAAAACCTCGTTATAACGAATTTACGCAAAAACAACCAAAATGTTCATTATATCGAGGTATAGTTAATAATTGTTTTGTAACGGTCACGTGTTTCCGCATCTCAACAAATAACATTTGCACTTTAATGCCTGTATGAAGCTACAGTACACTGTAGATATAGAACTATGGCACTGAAAACTGTACAGGTTATACCTTTACCCTATAGCATACACCGTTGGTCTGTTTCGCATTCATCTTTTTTCGCGCGTTGACATTTATATTTGTTATATCGGGGTAGATTTTACATTTGGGCTGCCGGATTGTGTTCGTTATAACGAGGATTTCGTTATATCGAGATTCGTTAAATCGAGGTTCTGTTCCATACATTTTACTTGTAATTTTGCCGGGCTGAAGAATGTCGTTCGTTATACCGAGTACTTCATGCGCGTTTTAACGAGTTTTTAACTCCTAGGCGTAATGTGACTAGATACATAAATGATTGATTGATTGATTGATAAATGAGAAAATGAGAAAATGAAAAAAATGTTTTAAGTCTGAGCTCAACAGATATAGCATTAATTGAGCTCAACGTTCTTAACCCTTTCACTCCCAGAGTCAATAGTGGAGACATGTAGTTTAGTTCTAACTTTTGAGTCTGTTGATGAAATCCTATGGTGTGACCATTCAAATGAAACCTCTTCAGCAGTACTTTTGCATGGTACCATTTGTTCTAACTTTTGAGTCTGTTGATGAAATCCTATGGTGTGACCATTCAAATGAAACCTCTTCAGCAGTACTTTTGCATGGTACCATTTGTTCTAACTTTTGAGTCTGTTGATGAAATCCTATGGTGTGACCATTCAAATGAAACCTCCTCAGCAGTACTTTTGCATGGTACCATTTGTTTTTCAATATTTTACAAAAATGTTTTCAATATTTTACAAAATTTGGGATTTAAAATGAACATTTTCACTTTGGCACTCTTGGGAATTAAAGGGTCAAACCCTTCAACACAAAATCTTTGTTTGACTAGCAGCTCTCATAATTACTGACACAGGAACTGGTTTGCCCGAAGACCATAAATTTGCTTCACGAGAACGAGCAGGTTCACCAGGTTTAAAACCACATGACGCTGAGAGCGATGAATCGGGAAAGAAAATTCGACTTTTCGAACAGCACATCGTGGAGACGCAAGGGAGTTGTTCCATGCACCAACAAACTTGTGGAGAAGGTACCGGAATGACAGGCCAGGAGGAGCGACTATTGAGAGGGGGACTAGTAGAGGGAAATGCTGATATAGTAAGTGGAGAGGTACGGAGTATCTGGGGCAGTAAAGGTTGAAATGTTGGTAGTTCTTGTTCACGAAAAGTTGTGTTTTTTGTTTGAAACCGTTCACGATAAAATGACCTTGTAACACCTGGTTCATATTTGTAGGGAAGCTTATTAAACTTGTACACCAGCCTCTGACCTTTTACCTGCATAAATAAAATAAGGATCAAAGAAGAATTAGTTTAATCATTTGACGGCTGATAATGACCATGTATAAAATCGAAAAAAAATAATAAAATCAAGATCTTATTGCCTGGCCCTAAGAACGACATAGAACCGGCATCACTCAGTAACTTTCTTTTTTCTTTTATTTTCATTGCATAAGTAAATAAATGTACATTAGTCTATAAAAGACCCGGGGGGAGGGGAAAGGGGGGAGGACTCCCATATGAAAGGGGCGGAGATGCTCGTTGTCTCGCTTAGGAGGTGTAAATTTCGGGTTTTGGTCTCACTTAGGACGGTGTTCTGGGCAAAACGCCATTATATTTAGCCGTCAAGGTTTCGTTTAGGGTTGCACGTAAAAAGTCACTGTATTTTTTATTTGTCCGTGTTTCAAAATGGTCTCTATTAGGGGTCAAAAAAAGCTTGGGCCACACCCAGATTGGTCTCCTTTAGGGGTTTAATTCAAAATTTCCGACCAGCATCCCCGTCCCTTTTATACGAGAGTCCCCCCCCCCCCCCGGGATTAAAAGATTGCATCGAGCTTGCCCACCTGTCACGAAATCAAATGTCATGAACTGTTATCGACGTCCACTTGTCATCTTGCACTTTATCTCCAAACTAATGCTTCAGGTTTGCTCGATAGAATCTTTTTATCTAATTGTGATGTATATTTGGTGACATTTCGCGATATAACATGGAATAACATGTCGTTATTTTGGCGGGACAGCGTTCTTTTAAGCTAGAGAGAGAGGTGAGTTGACTGCAATCAAATAGGCTTAAAATCGAGACTTTTATTGGCTGATACTAAGAAACGAATAAAACCACATAGAATCTCAGTTGCTTTCATATTAATGGTTATTCATCGCCACACTCAAAAGTCAGAACCACTTTGCAGAGCATAATAAACAGTACCACAGGAAAGTACTGCTCAGTAGCTTTCATTTGAATGGTCACACTTTAGGATTTCATCCACAGACTCAAAAGTTAGAACCACTTTGTACAGCATAATAAACAGTACCACAGGAAAGTATTGCTCAGTAGCTTTCATTTGAATGGTCACACTTTAGGATTTCATCCACAGACTCAAAAGTTAGAACCACCTTGTACAGCAAACAGTACCACAGGAAAGTACTGCTCAATAGCTTTCATATGAATGGTCACACTTTAGGGATTTCATCCACAGACTCAAAAGTTATAGAACCACCTTGTACAGCATAATAGTACAGTACAGTACAGTACAGTACCACAGGAAAGTGCTGCTCAATAGCTTTCATTTGAAATGGTCACATTTTAGTTCAACTCAAAAGTTGAACCATCCTATACAGAATAGAGGATTAGAATTTCATTCACAGACTCAAAAGTTAGAACCACCTTGTACAGTATAATAAACAGTACCACAGGAAAGTACTGCTCAGTAGCTTTCATTTGAATGGTTACACTTTAGGATTTGATGACAGACTCAAAAGTTAGAACCACCTTGTACAGCATAATAAACAGCACCACAGGAAAGTACTGCTCAGTAGCTTTCACTTGAATGGTCACACTTTAGGATTTCATCCACAGACTCAAAAGTTAGAACCACCTTGTACAGTATAATAAACAGTACCACAGCAAAGTACTGCTCAGTAGCTTCAGTAACCTTCATTTGAATGGTTATTACGTCATCGCCAGACTCAAAACTTAACAGCGCGTAAGGAAAGTACTGCAAAGGAGCCTTTCATTAGAACATTACACTCCCTGTCAGTTGCCATGGGCAAATAAAGCCTCAGCAGTTTACCGCAAAAGAACCCCCCTCTTTTAAACTCCTCTTACTAATAGGTTCCCCGTTTTGGAACTCAGATTTTGTAATAAGCCCCTCTCTCCTTAAACAACGTTTAAGCCCTCTTCCCCCCCCCCCCCCCCCCCCCGCCCAGAAATAGAACACGGTTAAAATGATTCCAATGACAAAAGGAAAATGTTAAAGTAGTTTCAATTGTGTTCATACAATGTGGTTGTAACTTTCTGAGTGGAGACACTTGCTCGAACTTTCGATGTCCAGACATGCTGTTGGTTGATCACACTCCGTTTTTGTTCCGTTTTAGTTAGTGGTCTAAATGAAGGTTAAGGAAAATTGATTGAGTATTGCTTATATTATTAGTGGTAGTATTATTCATACAAACAAATAAATCCCCCCCCCCCCCCCCAAAGAAAAAAAAAATAGCAGAAAGGCCAATTTTGAACATTAGAAAGCTGCAAGGTGGATCCTCTGGTCTTCGAGTGTACTTGTTATTGCCACTATAGAGTGTTTTCCCTCACGTGGTCTGCAGCTATGCTAATTTATTTGAACAAAACAAAGTGTTTGCATCAGAAGAGAGTTCGATCCTCAAAGGATCAGCTTTGGGCAACCAATATGGAAAGAAAGAAGAAAGAATGACAACATTAGACTTCAGGCACTGCTGAAAGGCTCTTATTTGAATGGTCAAACCACACAAAATAACCAAACATTAGGATATAAAAATATATTTGTAAAGCAAGGCTGTATATTTAAACAAATTGTTTTATAAACTCACGTTTGTGGATGTGCTAAGTGAAGAAATAAATTGGAAGTAATAAAAGTTGCTTCCCGCAAGCGCCTTAATTTACCACTTTTCTGCTTTAAAATGTCTGAAATGCAAATAAACTTGGGTATAACTGTTCAGGTTTTAAAACCAGTCGACGCTAACAGCTGAATAAATTTAGTCCTTAACTCTTTCGTTATGATGTTTGTACAACTAAACTAATACGGTTGTATAAAATATCCACGCTCAAACAATACTAAGCAAATTTATCACTTCAACCATGAGTTATATTTCATTTATTTCCTTAGCTTACTTCTATTATCCAGTAAAAGCGCCAGTTCTTCCTGATGGCTGTATAAGTGTAAATTATTTTTCAATGGCGTCGAGCGGAATAAGTCGTCCCACGTGGGGTTTGAAACTCGTACACGTCTCGTGTGACTTTTGACATCAAAGCTGTTAACTGTGCAGTTCTTTTTTTGTTGTTTTGGTTATGAACAAAGTGGTACTAATAAACTGTTGAGTCTGTGGACGAAATCCTAAAGTGTGTCAGTGTGACCATGGAAATGAAAAATATTGAATAGTGATTTTTCTGTCGTGCTGTTTAACTATGGTTATTATGCTGTCTGCCGGTGGGAAACGACAAGATACATTAAACGTTTTACGACTTCAAATGGAAACTATTGAGCAGTACTTTCCCGAGGTGCTGTAAAGATGGTTCTAACTTTTGAGACTGTGGATGAAATCCTACGATGTGACTATTCAAATGAAAGCTCTCGAGCGGTAAGTACTTTAGTGTGGTGCTGTTTATTATGCTGTACAAGGTGGTTCTAACTTTTGAGTCTGTGGATGAAATCCCTAAGTGCGACCATTCAAATGAAAGCTATTGAGCAATACTTTCCTGTAGTACTGGTTATTATGCTATACAAGATGGTTCTAGTTTGAGTCTGTGGATGAAATCTTAAAGTGTGACCATTCAAATGAAAGCTATTGAGCAGTACTTTCCTGTGATACTGTTTATTATCCTGTACAAGGTGGCTCTAACTTTTGAATTTGTGGATGAAATCCCAAAGTGTGACCATTCAAATGAAAGCTTTATTAACTGTGTTGTGTTTCTTGTTCAACAATATGCTTCTAACTTTCGCGAAGGAGTGTATTGATAAAATCCTAAACTGTGTGACCATTTACACCGTGACTGTCAAATCGGCAAAAGCTGTTGATCCGCAGTCAAAACTTTCTTCCTCTGTTCCGCGTCCCGTTGAAATAGAAATTCAAGAAACGTCAACTGTACTGTGACATAACACAATAACATAATAATTAAAATCACAGCTCACCTTTGTAATAATCCCCTCTCGATAATACAACCTCAAAGCACGACTAAGTTTCCCGTAGTTCATTCCTCCTCTTTGCTTTAACATTCCCCATCTTTTAGCCACCTCATGTTGGTTCATAAGCTTAAACTCTCCACACTCCTTTCTTCTCCAGCGTATGATAGACCTACAGTTCTCATCAGCTAGAAGCTCTAACAAAAACTCCCAGAGATGCAGCATATTTTTATATCGGTGTTCCCGTCTCGTTGGAGTCGTGGATGTCTGCACAGGGCTTTTTACGGACCGTTCAAGACCGTTGCAGTTTTTATTATCTCGCGCCTCCTCTCTGGGTTTAATTCCCTCCATGTGGCTTGGTAGTGGACCTACAAATGTAAGAAATAGATTTACAAAATGTTTGATCAATGAATGTGGTGGCTAACAATGAATGTGGTGTTCATGTGCTTATTGTTTTAACGTTCGCGGCGAAGCAAATGCGGTTTTTGCGCCTGCAAGCTGCTCAACTGACCTGTCCCAAAAATACTGTAACTTTAGAAGTTTGTTTTATTATTTTGACTTAAAGCTATTAAACAAATTAACCACTCAATTTGCAACTCCGATTTCTTGTACCCTGCCACTTCAGAATCTCCATATGTGCGCATATCCAACTACATTTACATACTACAGTAAATTTTTATGTCAGAGTTTTGCACCTGAATTAATGAGACGTACCTGTCAGTTAGCTGAGCGACGATTTAGCTAATAAAACGATCCTCTTTCAGTAACGAACACCCTGGTATAATGAACGATATTCTTCACCTCAGAGCCCCGATATAACGAATCCACGTTATAACGAATTAAGTCAACACATTTTCCCAGTCCCTTGGCACTTCGTTATTTTGAGGTTTCACCGTGGTGAGATCATAATAAATATCATTTGCAACAAATACAAATAAATATAATAACCAATCAAAAATTGACAGGATTCCGAATAACTTAATTGTCAGGACGAATTATATCGTAGGATATGGAATGGAATTGTGGTCTGTTAAGACCCAGAGACACAGAGAAATTACGTTCACGTTGCAGTGATACTCGTCGAAACGTGCTTTCTGCTTTAAAATTAAAGGCCATACGAGTTGATCCACTCCACTGAGTTTAATAACCCTTTAACTACTGAGTGCCAAAAATAAACATTCAAGAAAATTCCCAAACTTATTTTGTAAAATATGGTAAAACAAATGGTACCATACAAAAGTACTGTCGAAGAGGTTTCATTTGAATGGTCACACCATAGGATTTCGTCCACAGACTCAAAAGCTATAACTGCACTACATGTCTCCATAATTGACTTTCGGACTCATTGAGGCCGTAAGCTACTCCACTCACTGAGTTAAAACACAAACATACTCGGGCTCAGTAGCTTTCATTTAAATAGCCTAACGTCCTATAGGATTCAGAATAAAGACTTCATTAATCACAGTGAAACAAACGGCAAACTGATCCTTACGGCAGAAAAATGAAAACAATGCAAAAGCAAATACAATAAAATAAAAGTGGAATATAATACTGTAGTACCTAACATTTCGCTTTGCAAAACAAAGCTTCTAACGGGGGTTATCAAATAGTAAATGATTTGTTGCAGTGATCGTGCATTCTATGTTTCGTTGATCGTAGTCTGCCAAGTCGAACTGCATAAAAGTATATACTTTATATATTTTAACCCTTTACTGCCAAAAATAAAAATAAAATAAAAATCCTCAATTTCATTTTGTAAAATATAGAAAAACAAACGGTACTATGTAAAGGAACTACTAAAGAGGTTTCATTTGAATGGTTATACCATAGGATTTCGTTCACAGACTCAAAAGTTAGAACTACACTACATGTCTCCATAAGTGACTCTGGGAGCCAAAGGGTAATAAACCCAACATAGAAATACAAATAAAACTATCTCAGACCATCAAAACCTCATCGGAAATCAAACGAAATGCTGCATGAGCACGTGTTGTGCGATAAATCCTGTATTACTGAGAAAGATCGACATCATTTATAAAAAAAATCATGATGAATTTGCTTATTTTCTGTCGGTTCTGTCAATTTCACAATTAAAAGCATGAAGATAGTTAAGAAAGATATATATTTGATATATTTATACATATATATAATATATATTGGATGCTTGTGATATATATATATAAACTTAGTAAATTTAACATTTCTTTAATTAAATATTTCCTTCAGTAAACTCATCAAGAATCGAACGAAATGTTGGTTATTGGAGCAAGTGGTGTGCTATAAATACTGCATTACTAAAAGTCATCGCTTATAATAAAAATGATTTCTGTTCTGTCAATATCAAAATTAAAAGCATGGAAATAGTTAAAAAAAGTAATATAGTTTATATTTTTTTAAGTAAATATAACATTTAAATTGTAAAATATATTAACAAGTTTTTCATTACTGCACTCATCGAAATTGGAACGAAATGCTGGTAATTCAAGAACTTTCTGTGCCATAAATCATGTATTACTGAAAGACATTGTTTATAATAACAATAAGTTGCTTATTTCAGTTCTTTTCTACAAATTTCACAATTAAAAGCATGGAAATAATTGAAAAAAATAGTTTATATTTTTTTCAGTAAATATAACATTTAAATTACAAAATATGTTAACAAATATTTCCTTGCTAAACTCATCGAAAATCGAACGAAATGTTTCGTTATTCGAGCAAGTGCTGTGCTATAAATCATTTTACAACTGAAAGCATGAAAAGAGTTATAAAAGACAGAAAAGAGTTGTATAGTTCATGTACATCCGTTTGCAATATCAATACACTCTTACAGTTGTTTTCCCTAGAAAATGACACAATTTGGATGGAAACAAAAAAGTATATATTGTTGTATATATTCTTATACAGACATGGTACAGTTTAAACGTAACGTGTTTGAGCTGTTAAATTGCAAAATTATGTTAACATGTATTTCCTTACTAAAATTGGAAAACAGCGCTGAAGCAATCTGCAAGCGACAGGTGTAATTTACAGACGCCAAATGGACATGTACAACTTCCTTTTGAATGCCAGAAAAGTAATAACCACATTTAATAAATAATGGTATGATTCTAAGTCAGTATTGGGCAATTCAAAGACACGTCTGCGATGAAAAGTGCAATATATTGCCATTACATTTTAACAAGCTGACCGGCGAGCTCTGCATGATGTAATTTCACTTCTGC